>NW_010579242.1:0-62953 GCF_000705375.1 Tinamus guttatus | reverse complement strand
AAGGTCACGTTTCTGGAAGAGCTGCTGGCGTTCAACCCACGAGTTATTGCCTCCGCTTCCCCGGTTGTTTCCCCTGCCGTGTCCTTTCCCTGCGCTCTTGTCTCTTCCCGCTCGCGCTCTCCGAGCGGGAGGGAAAGGCTGGGATTCTCCCGTGGAACAGCGCCGGCTGTGGCACAGCAGCTCTCTGAAGCACTGCCAGCAATTTTGCCAAGAACAAAATGTTCGTGTACATACGTATGAGCATATCCATACATATTTTTAAAAATATGGACATAACGATATATAAGCGCGTGCATACACGCACATACGTACATAGAAATGTACTGAAACCCCACGAGTTTCCAAGCTCTTCTCCCACACGGTTTATTCTTCCACATTCGCATGGTGCCGAGCTCAGCCCGCTTCCCAGGCCTGCCCACACATCATCCCTACGGCAACTGCTTCACCGAAAAAGCCCTCCATGCCTATCCCTATCCCTATCCGAGGGCAGGATCTGACAGCCAGAAACTGGCACCACAAAGATTACGGCGTTTCACAGCTTCAGAAACACCCATCCGACCCACGGCATAAAGGCGGTGCCGGACGGCACGCTCCACATCAGGCTCAGCCCTGCAAGCGCTTTCGTGTTTTAAGTCCTTCAGATGGAAACTGGATTCCTCCAGGACGGTGTACAAGGCAAGAGGGGGCAACCCGACGGTGCCAGAGGCCTGGAGCATCGCGGGAAAGGGGCTGTACCCTGGAGCAGGAACGCAGCTACGGGTCTGCGCATTAGCAAAACCCTCCTGCTAATGTATCTGTTGGATCTATAGGGAAATCTGAGATGGGGAGAAAAAAATCCTAATGCACATTAAACTGAACAGGCACCTGCACACACACACACACACACACATCAAAATCAAGTTTTCAAAAATACCACACATGGCGGCTATCGAAAATCCAAATGAACCATTTTCATGTCAACAGGAAGGACGAGATATTCATAAGGCAGGCTTTTCCAAGCGGTATATTCCACATATTATTATTTATGGCGTTACTGTATGCTAGGAAAGCTTCACAACAACTATTCCCAAAGCAGCAGCAATTTTATCTTGTGGTAAATCTACGGGAACTCCATTGGCTCCAACACAGTTTCTCCAGGTGCAAGCAGCAAGAATCATATCCATGTGAAAAAGCAGCCTGGACAGATTCCTGCTAATTCAGCTTAGCCCCACTCCACCTCATTACACTGATCCCGAGCCAGAATTATGCCCCAATTCCACCATCCCCAGCTTGGGCAGAACCTGAGGAGGATTTAATGCAAATTTAATGCCTGAAACAGGTAATTCCGGAGGATCCGAACTCAACCGGGTGCACAAAACGAGCAGTGGAGTGGATGTGGTGAAGCAGGAGCTTTTTCCAGCGTGTTTCCTATCTGCCTGCCCAGCTGCAGGCTCCTGACGTCAGGGATGATGCCGCCGCTCTTATAAACACGGACTAGAGAAGGGCCCTTCTGGCACAAGGGCAGGAGCTGCTCCTCAGGCTGATAGCTCTCCAGAGTGACGTGTCCATCTCGAGCGTGGGGCGCTGCTTTGCCAATGCTATTTAGCTTAATGCAGTTTCTTTGAAACCTGCACAAACACCTCTCAGGACCTAAACACTCCTGTTTCAGCCCGTAACTGCAGCCTTCGCTTGCAGCGTGCAGAAGCAGCCTACAAAATTCCTGCAAAACCCCACGGTCCCTGTGGCCAGCGGCAGGCAGGAAAGGATTCAAGACCCCCCTTCCGCCCATGGGAAAAGGGCCACACTCCATGCGGGAGCGCCAGCTGCAGCGGTCAGCGCCACAATTCCCATTCATCAGATTCACGGAGGGCTGCGTCATCCCTGCCTTCCTCCTATTTCAGTCTTGGGAAAAAAAGGGGAAAAAAAAAAAAGAAAAAAAAAGCTGTTTGCAAAGCCCCAAGCGCCCTGAGTGCTTCTGACCCCTCGAGCCCTCCTGCCAACAATGAAACCTTCTCTGCTTGCTGAGCCCGTCACTGGGACTAAAGAGAGTGAGACAGGGGGAGAAAACTAAAAACCAAAAAAAAAAAAAAAACCCAAAAAAAAAAGTCTGTGTTCGTTCTTTGGAATATTTTATAGTAGCTGAGAAAATCGCTTTTATAGGTCCTGCCTTGGGAACGTAGCAGCGCAATCGTGACGTGAGCAGAAGCACAAAGACTATATTCAGAGTTCTAATGAGAAAGGCCAAACCCATGAATTAGGAGACAAGATCTCAATTATGAAGAATAAACCATCTTATGGTCTCCCTGCCTTTCTGCTTCAGTGTAGGAACAGAAGGGAAAAACAGTGGGGTTTTTTTGTTTTGTTTTTAAACTAGGCTCCTAGGGATTTTTTTCATGGTCAAGTTAAATGGTTAAATGAATTACCACAATAAAGTGATAAACACAAAAACAAGGGTGCATTTCTGAATGTGTTTTACATTAAGATCATTTCACGTTAAGTTTACAGAGAACTATATGATCAGCTAGTGGCAAAGCTGATCCTTTTCAGTGCCCCAACCTGAAAAATACTTTCTTAAGTATTAAGCATTTTAGAAGGGATTAGGATGTAGATTATTTAACTACATGTACGATATTATTTGAATAAAAATAAATAGATAAGAGACAATAATTACTTTCTTCTACTTTTCTGAACCATCATTCTCACATTGGTCCTTAAATGGCTAAAATAGAGAAGCATTTAAGTCCTGACACATATGTTAAACCAAAACTTCAGCACAAAGTGGACAGAGGATGTTTACAGCAGAGCCCGAAACTCCAATCTCCTTTCAGGACAACCTTCACTTAAATTGTACGTTGAAAATATTTTGGAAATGAATTGTAAAATAGAGAGCTGTTGCCAAAAAGCCACTTTATTCAGCAATTTCCTTATGCTTTAAAGGAGGGAGGCTGCCCACCTCCTTCAAAACACTGGGGCCGTTTCAGCCTTCCTCGAGGGTGGAGGAGGAAAAGCAGCCCCCCCCCCCGCCACGATGCTGCATAAAGCACAGCCATCCCGCCGCCTGTCAGAGCAAGATTAGGACCCAGAGCACCCAAAAACGCAAGAAAAGAGCGTTTTGGCTCACAGAGCAACTCTCCAGCACCCCAGCCGCTCCGTGACGGGCAGGGAAACGCCGCTCTGGATCACTCCATTTGCACTGACAAGCTCAGGGCTTGCCAGAAACCCCCGACTCAGCTTCTTCCCCCCCTCCTCCATCTCCTGCGCTCTCTGGACATTGGCTTTATTTCCAGCTAATGAGTTTGCTTCCTAATTGCTAGCATGCCAGCACTGCCCTCCAGACAGAGGCTGCCAATAGAGGAGTTGTCAGCGGGGAGAAAAACAAACAAACAAAACAACACAAAAACCAAGAAAGCAGGCTGAGCATCTGCAGCATTTTGGTTACTGCCATAGGAGACCAAAAATAAAAATAAAAAAATATAAAAAGGAAATGAATAGGGCGAGGGTCAAGGTGTTTTGTGCCACCTATGTTCTTCCTGGCATAGCCCACCTGCTTCTCTTGAGATTCGCTGCTTTGCACAGCCTTGCAAGGCAGCCCGCTGCTGAGCAGAACGAGTGCTCCAGGTTGGAAATACAGCGCTTTGGGGACGAGCACGCTGCTCAGCAGGCTGTGCAAAGCCACGCGGTGCCCTCTTCCTAGAGCCGCTGCATTCATCTGCTCCAAACCATCTTGGAAACCTGGAGAAAAGGAGCTGCACGCTCAAAGCACACCACAGCAGAGGGAAAATACGCAGGGGCTTCCCCCGGCAGGAATCTGGCCTGGTTTGACGCTTGTGATGTGATTTTTAAGGGAGCAGCAGGCTCTCTCAAGCCCTGCAGCCTGGCTGGCCTGCCCCGCAGCGAGGGCCTCGGCCCCGCCAGCAGCGCTCCGCGCGGGCGCGCATGGCGCGGGCAAGGCGCTCGCCCCGCTGTCCGCGCTCCGGCAAACGCCAAAACCCCTCGAAACGCCGAGAGACAGCGAGAGCAGAGCTATTAATAGAAACAAGCTACCGCAGTATCCCACTGCAGCGGCAAGATAAAAGAAACGCCGCTCCGGGGAAAGCGGAGCACGGGATGGACTGCTGCTCTGAAAGGTGCTCGGGAGGGTTTTACCCGCAGCCTGCCGCTTCCGACGGAGCGGCCCACAACAGGGAGGGCTTCCCAAGGAAATAACATTCGAGGGGAACAAAATAAATCCCTTTCCCTCATGTAATTGACTGCTCTCTTGGACATCGCTTTGCAGAGCGGCGAGCGCAACGGCAGCCGCGTGCCTCATCCTGGAAAGCAAGATCCTAGTAAACAGCAGCCGAGGTTTCCTATCCCCAACGCTGCCATTCGGCACGGGCGGGAATGGCTCTAGGACAGGCGAATGTTCCCTGCGGCATGAATGGGAGCCCAAATTAATCATCCTGTCGCCCACCGAAACGCAGCGGGCAAGGCACCGCGCCGCCGGCAGCAGATGGAGCGGGAAACGTCGCTCACTCATTGACGGCGCAGAAACGCGTCGCTCCTCTGATTCCTAACGAGACCTGGGGACGTAACGGGGCAGAGCGCCCTGCAGTTCCCCCAGGCAGCTCCCTCCATCGCGGCACCTTCACCAGGTAGCTGCCGGACTGTGAGTTAGCAGAGGGCTCGGTGAGGGCCCTGCACGCGGGGTTATTCGTCACTCTAAGGGAACTCAGAGGTGAGGATGAGAACATTGATCCTGCTCGCTGCAGCTCGGGCTTGAAACGTTAGAAAATGGCTCCTTTGATGATACTCAGGAAAAAGAAAAATCAGCTAGTTGCATCAATAAGAGACAGGAAAAACAGCTCCCAAAAATGCATGATTTCTTGCTTATTTATAGATCTCCTTGTGAACTAGGAATGCACAGTGTAAACGTCAACGTTAATCAACCTCATTCTGTCTAAAAGCAGGATTATTAAAATTCCCTCTTGGGATCCAAAGAAGGCCTTCAAGCAGCATAGCAGTATCTGTAAAAGCACAACTTTCTTGGCTCACTACTATACATTACAGACCAGCTGTTTATGTGATGGCCCGGTCTAAAGCACTGCAAAGAAATTCAACGTTCTTGAAGAGAGCACGAAGCCCCTTGATCTCCAGATCACCCTCTATCAATCTTATATCTTCCTGCAGCAGGACAGCAAAACTCATCTCTCATAAAACAGCGTACTGAAACCCAAGCAGAGTAATAAGTCCTTAACAAGGATCAGAAGGGTCCACATCGCAGTGCCTGAGAGAAGGTCAGGACTAAAAACCTTGATTACAGAGAGGTCTTCAACAGATGAGCCTATGCAGGATAAAGAAGCTCCTAAGGGAGCTCCTGAAGTTCCACTGCTTCCTTTTTGGTCATTATCCTTCTCCTGGTGGTTTTAATCAATGACATATTTGAAAAATTAGCATCTTGAATGATGTCGAGTCTTTTAGCAAAATTGAAGATAATGGAAGCTGAAGAGTTTGGAACATTTCTCACTTTCAACTTCATACAACTGTGGCAAGTTTTTCCTTCTATGCTTTCCTGGTGCTTTCCTTGTATGCTGGGGGCTGGCCAACTGCAACCCCCTTGAGAATTCATGGGAAAATGTGCCTAAATCAAAAACAAAACAAAATCAAATCCTTCTTAAAAAAATTTCCTAGGAATATAATTTTGCCTATCTCCTAATTTCAAGCATTATCCAACGACTGAACCTCTTTGATCCCTCTGTCTAGGTGTTGGTACAAGAAAATCCTCATCTTACTAGATACCCAAGACAAAAAGAAAGGTTAAAGAAAGATCTGATATACTTCTAAAGAAAGAAACCCACATAGATTTCTCATATGATTTTTCTAATTTCATCCTGAACTTTCTTCAAGGGAAAATGGTATTTTAGAAAACAGAATTAAAGGGAGAGGAGATGGAGCAGAAGCCTGGAAAAGAACTGGAATCTAAGGAGAACATACATGAAAGGAACACTCCATGAGGAAAAATTCCAGCAAGGTAGATGCACACACCTGAGCTGGAAAATCACCCAGAAAAGCTGGAATTACACACATGCCTAGACCATGTAATGGGGTTCTCTCCGGGGACTGCATAGAGTCGACCTCTACATCACTGAGGAAAAAGAAAAAATAGTAGATCAACCAGCCTGTGAAACAAAAGACTTTGAATGCCAGGAGGCAGCAGTTCATAAGGGAGCTGACTGCTCAGGAGGACAGCAGACATCACATCTCTGCTCTGACGCATCAGGGAGGGCTGCTTTGCCTACTATAAATCTTGCACAGTGATGCCATTCACGTAGACTGAGGGCATCTTGGGGCTGAGTGGGCAAGATGATGTGGTGAGAGCCGAAGTGAAGGTTTAGCTCACAAGTGGAGATGGTGCCAGCTGGTACGGAGCCAGGCCATTATGAAGAGTTGTGTGATAAAAGCAGTTATTGCTACAGGGAAACGCTCTCAGCTTCCTAAAGACACTCGGAGAGGCAAGGAGATCAAAGCCACCTATCTGTTGCTGGGAAGGAATGCTGGTCCACTGCCAAAACCACATGGAGAAATTAAGCCAACCACTACTTTCCCGCACCTGATGGATCCTGTGAGTTTGGGAGGCAAGAAAAAGAAGGATGTTCATTAAAGGCAGAAAAAGTGGTAGCATAAATGTTGCTGAAGGCAGGTCTGGGCACCACCAAGGAAAATTGCACTGCAATACAGGAGGCGACCCTACAATCTTCGGATCAGCAGCTGCTCACTCCATAAGAACAAACTCTTTAACACTTCTAAACATTTTCATTCGTTTAGAAATTGAGCAATGGCATGTTAACGCCGTAAGATCAAAAGACAAAGTTACACAAGATTCTTAAGAATCATCTGTCCCCTGAGATATACTAAAATTTTGCTAAAAAGGCACGTTAGGATTATTTTAAGCAGCACAGGAATAGGTGGTTGTAGCTAATAGACTGGACAAATCATTTCTACCATAGCTCAAGTGACTCGCACCTGTATGATAAGTCCCAAAACACATGATGCAATTTCCTCAGTCACGAAGAAAAAAAAAGGAAAAAAAAAAGAAAAAAGAAGGAACAAAAAGGAAAAAAGAAAAAGAAAAAAGGCAACTAAATAACAAACTGAAAGAGATTCTCAAAAGAAATCCGATTGATTGCTCAACAGCTCCAATAGTTCAATGTAGCAGCTTAGTATAAACTTCAACCCTGATCCATAGCTTTCTGTAGGTCTTTCTTAGGACTTCGGCTTATATACTTTTGCTGTGTTAAGACAGGATTTTTTTTTTACCCATTTAAAATGAACCAAATGGTCAGAAACAAATTCTGCTGTTTTAGGAGAATGTTTAAAAAAAAAAAAAAGGCAATTTCTAGGGAAATTTAGATAACCTCTACATGACAGTTTAGACAGATTAATAAATTAACTATAATGATGTTTCTAGTTAACTGCATATCCAGGCCATGCTTCTTTCACTAAAAAATGCCACATTTGCACCAACACAATTAATTGAAACTTGAAGCACAAGAAGAGACTTGCATCTTGAAGCAACATAAAATGCAATTGCCTCATTCACCAATGAGGAGTGCAGACTTGCTGCCATCTTGCTCTGGTTGCCAGGTGTAACCTAAATATAACCCCAAACCTCATCCAGCTGTGAATTATGTATCTTCTTCATCTTAGACGATATTCAATGGGTGGTCTTTAATACTAAGGGTCAAAATTAAGGTGAGGCTTTAACTTCTGCACCAACTTTCCCTCCCTTTGCACCTGTCTTTCAACTTTTCCATATACATTGCCAAGTTTTTGAGGGCTGGGCGTTACAGAGCAGGAGATGAAAGTCTCTTGAAGGAAATCTGAGGGGAACCAGGATCTCGCCCAAGTATTCATCTGCATTCATGCATCCTGCTAAACAAACAAACAAACAACCTGAATCTCAACAACCCGGTTCCTCTAGCAGTACATCTTAGGGGAGGAAAACGCTCTCCTCCTCCCGCCCGGCTCTGACTGCCTCTCGCCCACCGAGATGTGGTGGAGCCCAGCAGAGGGGAAAACGCTGCTTTGCCAGGAGCTGAGAACCGTCCTCAGGCTCCACGCTGGGAGGCAGCCACTGCTAACGGCTGTGTCTCAGCTACAGCAAAATCAGCAGTACTTTATAGGTCCTGGCACGGAGGCATCCCTGTCCTGCCTGCACATCGGTGCTCTTGGTCTGCTCACGGGAGGTGGGAACGAGGGAGGACTCCTGGGACTCCTGTGCACAGTCAGCACTCTGCACTGGGGAACGCGTTCTGGCGTCTACTACTGATCTGCAGAGTCTGTGTCTATTTTATACAAAAACAATCCCTTCCTTAGCAAGGACACCATGTTTTACAGCATGTTTTATTTTAAAGCCACTTCAAGCACTGCACATCCTAAAGCTTCATCCCTCCAAATTACAAATTCCTCCTTATTTGATGTTATTCAAGATATGTTACAAACTCATTCATATAAGAGATATTTTTTCTTTTGTATAATACACAAAGTTGCCCCCAAAAGCTGCTTCTGAAAAAAGCAAGCATCACTCTTGAGAGACATGAAACAGGGCTCAGCCCTGGCTTAATTTGCCATTCTATCTATTGCCTTTCCAGCAGAATTCTCTATTAAAGCAGCGAGTGTGGTATTTTTGTTCGTTTCTGAAGCATATCAAGTTATAAGAAATACTAACTTTTGAGTCAGGAATTTCTTCTCTGCCTTCAAGTCAATATTTTATAAAATTACACCCACTTAATGTGTAGTTGTCTCAATGTGCTGACTCATTTGAAGAGATCCTGAACTTAAGTCATCAAATACAACGCATACCTGAAGGATTACAGAAACACAAGCGATCGCTGAAAAGAACGCGAGGCCATTTGAAACATTCGGAGAACCCAAGAACATCTGCGAGAATGAACGAACCTCGCTCTCGATTCACTCTCTTTTTAGATTATCACTGTTGGAAAAGCGATGGTTGCTTATGAAGAGCACTGTCAGAACAGTCAGAACTTCCAGCTCCAGCAACTAGTTTTTAAGATGTGTGTTGAAGAACTGGAACTAGGTGATACAATGACATCTTGTGCTACAGACTGCTTAAATACATTCCCATTTACAAGAGCAATCCCAAAACACCAGGTTAAGGTGCTAGAAACAGCCCTCCGAGGCCATTCTCACTCCACCTTGCAGCAGATGTTCCCATGCCACCCAACACGGAGGCCACGAAACCCCCTCTCCTCTCCCCAGCTAAACCACTGCCTGGGAATTCAGAGCACACTTTGGCAGGAGGAAAAACACATCCCACTTAGATCTTATCAAGTGTTCTCTGGTTGCTCTCTGAAGCTTCCCCACACCACCAATAAATACTACATGACTTCTCAACTCAGAGGCAGCCTCATCTAGATACTGTCATATTTTTCTAGAGATTATTCCTTCCCTCAGCATTCATCACTGGCCTAACCACCAAATCCAATGCTTCAAGAATAACACTTAGCATTTGCAAAATGCCATCACTGTAACTTTCAGTAGGCACACTTGTAGATAAAATGTGATTTTTTTCCCCCCTTGTACTGGTCTGTGTATCAGCCAACAAATCCTAACTACAACGGAAATACTCAGAACTTGGAGCATGCTGAATCCTGTGCAAATGTTTTCCATGCTGAAATGCTCTTAAATGACTACAGTTCAACCCTCCTATGATTGAGCATGATTCAATTTTCATGTTTCCAGTTCAGGCTGATTTGCCTTGACTTTGCTTAGCTGCAACATAACAGGTTATCACGTGACAATATCGAATCCTCTACGCTGATCCTGGCAGCTGCAAACGACCCATAGAACCAAGTAAAGATCTTCCAAGGCGGTGCATAGAGGTACTTGTGCGTCCAGAAGTGGTCTGTGAAAATGGGAGAGTAACTAAGCACCTACAGGGACCAATTTTGGGAAAACCTTTGGCCTGATTACTGCCAATTCCAAGCTCTCTGGACCATGATGGTCAACAGGCCAGCTGCACTGTAGAGCAGCATATATGAAGGAACTTTAAAGAGAAATATTATGCGCTGACCAGAAGAGTAGCCCATTATTTAGAAAGGAATTATTTTCAGAGAAGAATAATCTAAACAGAATGAAGATGTTTCTTCTTCCATAAGATATTGAAGCTTTAAAACTGATAAGGCAGTTTTAAAAGTTTTGCAGCAAGAACTCCACTTCTGGATAGACTATAGCCGGATAGGTCTGATCAAACAAAAATTAACAGGAAGGAAGAAACATTAGGCTGAATACCACCAGTGTGTCTTTAGAAGGAACAAATTTCATTCTTGGCCTCCAAGTTTGCCTTTCTTGTACAGTTAGCACTCTGTAGAGAGGCATTTTCTTGGAAACTGCTGGTGAGCAGCTTGTTAAATCTGAGAGGTCACTGTTTTACCTTGATTGCTGCTTCATAAGCACACTTCTCATTAAATGTCTAGTGCGTACCTAGTGGTGGGACCACACCAACGTGGATGAAGGTGTTGTGACCAGAAGCCAACAGATTCTGCATCATCTCTGAGCAAATGCTCACGACTGATGGAAAGAAAAAAAAAAAAAAAGTAATGCCAAAATCTTGCAAAAGGGCTTCACCATTGAGCGGGTTTTGTCCTTCTTGCCCCAAAGCCCAACGTCACTATATTCCCCTGAAGATGCAGGCCGTGAGAGCCAGAATAGCAGAGGTATTTGCACTGGGCAGTTTGTGAGTGAATTTATGGGCATCAGAACAACGATTCTGCACAGTCTGTCTCTGGGAGACATGGGGGCTGTTACCTGATGGGAAACGAAACCTGTGTCAGAAGAAATCCTGAGCCACAAAGTGTTTCCTCTCCTTGCAAATTCACCCTGGATGCATGAAGAAGCTTATCCAACCATACTGACAGTAACTAAAACATGCCAGTGCTACAACAGACTGGATCATTTTGAGAGCAAAAAAAACCCCAAAATTCTTTAGTAAAGTTAAGATTTTACCAGATTTTATACTTGACTTACGCTTCTTTTGACCATTGTCTCAAACATGAGAAGCAACAAATCCATCAGGCACATCAGACTCAGAAGATCAGCTGCTTGTGAATACAAATGCCTTGGAAAATTAGCATCCAAGTTAAAACCCGATTTCTAATAGTTTAAATTATAGGAAAAAATGGTTAATGTAAACATCTTTGTTCCTCCGAATTGACTTAACAAGAAAGTGTAAATCTGTTCATCCCTAGAAAAAAAAAGTGAAGTCGGTGAAAAACAGTGCTAAATTTGGACATATTCTTAACCCATTTAAAAGCCCAGGTTTTGAATTTGCTTTAACAATAACTTATTTTATCTCGTCCGTGGGAGGCAAATAGCTCTCTGACCACAGCTTTTCAACAGATGCATTATGTGAGGAAGACTCAACAGTCTCGACATTACAGCTCTCGCTGCTCAGCGGGGTCAGCGGCGGCTGCTAATGAGTCGGGGAGCCTAAAACAGCGACCACACGAAGCATCACTGCATCCATTTAGCTAAAGGACAAATCTGAAAAGGATTTAAGTTTCCTCATTATCTACGTTGTATTTAGAAGCATCCTCAATGCTCAGACAGCTGTATTCACCAAGTGATGCACGGCTTGATCTTTTACATATAAAAGAAGTATTTAGATATAAAATTAGAAGGTGCAAAATAACACCATGCGTTATACTTGAACTTTTAAAGGAGCTGGCTATTTTTTGTCATATACGAGATCCTATTTTTGAGATCAACCGGAAAATACATTTTAAACTGCATTCCAACCTAGGTCTGCTTGGAAAAAAAATTAAGGCATTTTTCTTAATATCACAACCAAAAATTTTACATTGCATACAATTCTTACATTCCTTTTCTCACGCATTTCACTTAGAAGTGTATTTTCTGGTACAAGAATTGTGTTCTTCAAGCCATCTTGACCAGCATTGATGATATTCTTAACACATGTACACATAATTCATATCTCTAAATTGCAGCCCCCATTGGGAGAGGGAGAGAAAAAATAAGAATGTGAGATATAGCGCTATTGCTTTGCAGAAGTGTACGAGCCTTTGCAAGCTTTAAGAATTTGGTATGATTCAGTGATATACAGAGATAAGTTGCCAACTGCATTTCTTCTTTCTTAGTGTGGCACTGCACGAGGCTTCTTCAAATTTAGCAAAAAACATTCAAAATTCTAACTTCTTCTCCTGTGCAAGAGAGTACAATTTTTAAAAGAACCCAATTTGCCATCAGACTTTTACTAGCAAATGTTTACCCTTGGTTATGAACAAATCATGTTTTTGACCCTGAAAATATACAGCCAGCATCAGCTCATGAATGCTTTTTAGTGGAAAAAAAAAAAGTCAGCAGGTGGAGCATTTAAATCCATTCCCACTTGCCCCTTTCACTGAAGAAGGAGACACAGCCATGGTCCTACATGGTTTGGGGAAGAGCTCCCAAACTCAACCTCTTTCACGCCGCAGAGGCCAAAGCTGAGAGCGGCACCTCAACGTCTCTGCTGAAGAGGAACAGGGCACCAGCAGCAGCGAGGAAGCCCTTGCAGGCCACCAGAGGAGCTCCGAAGCAATCAGAAACAGGGAGCCATCAGGCCGAGTTCTGCTTCCCAAGCCAACATCCATATATTTGCAATATATGACCTGACTGCAGAAGTCAAGATACTCTTCTGCCATCAGCACTCGAAACACAAACCAAGTGCTTCCAAACACAAATTACATAACCTGGGTGTCATTACTATGAACATACAACTATATATCCTATGCAAAAGGGCTTGGTTTTCTTTTGCGACCTAAGAATTCTGCTGAAAACATTGTTCTCATTTTCATAGTTAAGTTGCATAATTATTCCCCCTGTTCCCCCTCATTATCCAACCTCAGAAATGAATACTTAAAAGCATGGCAGATGAATCCATATGTTCCCAATGAGGATAAAATGGTATTTTTTGAGAAGATGCCCCTCCAAATCCCCTAGCTGTCTGAGCGAGGGAAAACTACTCCACATCTCCCATTACGCTTCAGAATGGAAGGACAACTAATTACATACACTGCAAATTTCCATGTAAAATTAGACGATCTTTCTGCGCTGCTTATTCTTGATACTTGAGTCAACATAACCAAAGCCTCTCCGGCTATTTTTATCCCTGTCTCTTGCCAGCATCTGTATATTGCCATATTATTTATTGCAAAGCAATAGCGTAACCCAAAGTTAAATCCTTCTCCTGTTTTCCTTGCTATATCTCTATAGTTTTAAGGATTACGCTTTTTTAATTTTTATTTTACTATTCTTTCTTTAAAACAGACCAATAAAACGTATACAGTTTATATAACCATAACTCGATACAACTTAATGCTTCCTATGTTAATTCTAGAACACTCATCTAGCGATACTAAAATCAGTAACTGTTTGCACAAAGCACGTAGTCAGTAGAATTTCAAACTAGCATCTGCAACGCTGAGAGCCTGCGACTGAGGAATCATTTATCATTTCTACCCCAAATAAAGATACTGAAGAATTAAACACCGAACAGGATACGCAGTCTATCTAAAGACACATACTGGCCTGTACATCAAGAAAACATGCTCTCAGCAAGAATACACAATATCCTTCCAGCTTACTCGTGGAGAGTTCATGGTGCTTGGCTGAGTAGCACTCATGAAAAATACTATTAACTGGGCATCGTAATACTCAGAAAACTACATCAATCAGTACAGTTATTTGGGGTGTCCTTTCCTCCCGTTAGCTTTACTTGCATCATGCAGTTCATAACATGGTGGATCTGTAAAAAGTCAAAGCAGCTCAATAAATAGACATGTCCAGGCAGGATATCCATTAGAACAGTCTCACATACCATTTACCATCATCTTTCATTCCTGGCTGTTAAGTACATTGTGACTGAGTTAAAAAATGTTACCAACAGATTGCTAAGGCCCAGAAAAGATCAGGAAAAGATCCCCTGTGCCCATATGCAGCACACTGCCCATGCCCTTGTGCTGCAAACTGTAGGCTGCAACGATGGCTCACTACAACCAGCCGTAGCATTAGGTCCTCAAGGTCCCAAGACACTTTTTTAGGGATTGCTCTCTCTCTTTTTTCTTTTTTTAGTAAACAAATTTGCTGTCGAAACAGTTACAAGGTGCCAAGCACCAAAAGAAGATGGTACGACAACGTTTCCAGCTGAAACGTCGAGATCCGGCGCCGTACGCTGCGTGTGAGCACTGCCAACCAGCTGGTTTACACAACGCTCTTGCTTGGGTTGCTGCATCCCATGGCATGGTGGGGCAGGGCAAGCCCCTCGACAGCCCTAGCTAGAAGCATATAACACACCCCGTAACACTGCTTATACACTATCACCCCAGCAAACCCTCCAAGAGATCTGTTTTTCTTGCACACTGAGCGTAAGAGCACACACAACATATTAAAACAACAGCAAAAAACCACCATTAATAGTGCTGATGCTTTATAAAGATACACTCTTTTTTTTTTCCAGGGCGATATGGTTTAACAAAGTACTAAACAGAGCACTTTCCGTTCAATCTGAAATACACAGGCGCTGTACTGATGCTATAATGACTAAGTCCTTAAGTACTAATCCCATAATGAGCAGGTCCTTGAGCAATTAAAAATTTCTAAGACAACACAGGGACGCTGGTACACTGTGACCAAAATTAAGATTTTCTACAGAAGTCCTGCGAAACCCCAGAGCAATCCTAAGAATTCCAGGCACACCAGCCATCAGGCAAGTCCTCTTCTGGTTTGCACAACGACTGCCAGAGCACACTTGAAAAGGAAAAAAAGTCTATCCCTACTAAAAGTGTGGGCAATTCTTCGTTTCAAGGCAATTACATTTTAGCACCTAAAGAGAAAGAAAGTGTTTTGCCTCCAAACATTACTGTTCACTTCGCAGATAGAAATTGTTCACCTTCTTTATCCCATTGCAACAGAGCAGCTCCAAGCTATTTTTTTTCCCTCTTTTCTCCCATTTATGTAAGATGCATGGAGTAAACATTTGGTAATGCGTTTTTTCCTTACCGAAGGACTACACGAGGCCCTGTAATAAAGGGTTACAGTCACATTAATTCATGCTGCGTTAAAATTTATACATCTCTAATGCAGTAGATTTTTTTTCCCTTTAATAACTTGTAAAAATCAGATTTGGGGATTCCTCCCTCCCCTCCCAATCCCGTAGCTTGGGCCCATGTGGAGCATCATCCTTATTGCAGATTATCCACCCCATACAAGAGGGTGGATGCGAATGCCTTGGCACCTCTACGATGACCTAGCACCTACCTCGATCCAACTCTGCTCTGTGTCTGCACACGAGGGAGGCAACCAAGGGATTGGCCTCACATGCCCAGGAGCGCCCTGCTCCCCAGGAACATCACCCATCCATGCTCGAGGCAGGAGCACATCAGGGCTGGGGGCTCGTGGTGGAGACCAACCTCAAGAGAGCTGGGGAAGTTCTTCACGGCAAGGAGCCCAGTACGGCGGGCACTGAGGGCAAGAGTCCTGCAGCCACACGCACCGTTTGAGTCACCGCTTCGGGGTCAGCAGCCCATGGCCACAAAGCCACATTGCGGTCAGGGCCTGGTCCTCCACATTGGGCTGTCCCTTGGTGCTCCTCACACGCGTGGCACTGAGGAGCAGCTTTGCAAAAGCCGGTTCGAGACGGGCTGGGACATGTTGCGTTACCGCAGACCCTCTCGGTGAAGCCTTGACATGGAGGGACCCCTTCAGTGCCTGCGTGATCCAAATGTTCCCTTACCCAGCGCAGCCAAGCCCAGCTGGATATTAGGTGGAATCATTCTGTTGAGTCAGTCCCAATCAAATGATTAAGAGGGAAATGGCTCATGAGAGAACCGCGTTTTGGCATTCCTCCTCCGCAACATGTGTGGAGAGCAGTTTTTGGATGGGAGAAACATTCACTGGAGAGAGGGGGGGAAAAAGGAAAAAAAAAAAAAGAAAAAAGAAAAAAGCCTTTTTCATTGCTAATTCAATTTAGAATGGGGAGAAAAGGGGCAGAAAAAGTCACGGCGGAAGGTAGAACCAGTGGATTCTGACAGGAGGAAGTGCCCTGGAGCCAGCAGCACAAGTCAAGGCAAGGCTTCCTTGGACCTTTTCCAACATCAGCACAGGTCCATGCACGTCCCCACGTGGTTCCAACTTCCCCGTCTCAACAAGCAGATTCACGGTGGCTGACGACGCTTCCACATTTGAAGAAGCAAAACTGCATTTTGCAGTAACAGTGAGCATGCCCTGTGCCTTAATTCCTTATTCCCAACACCTAGGGTGGACAGAGAAACATAGAATGCTTAAAGTTGGAAGGGACTTCTAGACATGGTAAAATTTTTCTGGTGCTGATGCTCCATCTTAGCCTAAGTTGCACCACTTTCTAATTGGGAAAAGCTATAATTAGGATAACTTATTGGAAATTCAACCAACGTACACGCTGGTTCCTGCTGCTTGAATCAGGGTACTTGAATAAAATCTAGTTTGCTCAAACTGTATTTAGTTATGATTAATCAGTCATGAAATGCAAAGCTTTAGCCTCTTGCCAAATAAGTTTCCAAAATAAGGAATAAGCACAATATTTTGCTCAGGTCTCTTAAGACCTGCATTTAAATGGCAGCAAGGTTACAGTTTCTTCAGTTAAGGATGGCAACTCTCAGGAGAGAGTCAGCCAAAGCATTCTAAGCTCAATGAAAGTGCAAGAACAAAAAGTACAAACAATATTGAAATAAATAAACCCAACACCACAAATACTCAGGAACCACTGCCACTTCTCTGACATGTTTTTCTGTCTCCATTAATTCAATTTTTCCCAATGTAAGCTTCCTAAGGGACTGATTTAACATGCAGAATATTCCAAATAGATCATCTTGATATTGTTATGGCTTTCATTTTCATACTTTTTTTTTGCAGTTCTTGTCACTCCCCCACTTTATTTTCAGCATTTTAGAAACACAGATTATTTCCTGCAAATACTTTATTTTTCCCCCTCCATCCAGCTTATTTAGTCTTGTGACACATTATTTGCACAATATGAACATATTATATAAGGGTTTAAAATATAAGTATAGAATGAATTACTCAACACAGAACTTCACCTGACTGTCTTGAAATGAAGACACACAATGAAAGCCTACAAAAAGGCAAGGAAATACACTTACATTTATTGCACATAAATGCTCGTGATAATATGAAAGCTTACTAAAGAACAACTGATTTTCTTAGGCATGACATCTGAGCAGACAACCAATAATTCACGCTGCCATTATGCGAGGGAACATCAGTAAATCTCTTAATTCCAAAGCACTGTTTATACAGACATGATACCCGAACTTCTCATGGTCCTCCAAGCCTAATCACCTGTGCATTTATTCTCATTGCGAAGCTTGATGAGAATAACAGGGTGGTCTGGAGGTTTAAGTGAGCTTTTAGTGTAAAACAGTTGAAAAACATCGCAACAGAGGGCTGCAGAGAACCCTCCAGCATCATAATTTACTGGCTTAAATATCCAAGCTCATCTTTATTTGCACAAACTACACAGCTTCTATACATCTGCTGGAAGATGATTCTGCCTTCTATACATGCACTGGAAATCCCTCTGGTCCCCTCAAAAGTTAAGTCTAATATCACAGCAAACTTTAATTACTTTCACATGCTGTATTCAGTACATGATCCAGGCATTTATTTGTATATGCCTTCCATACCTTCTAGGGATTGCCTTTTTGTGATTGCTCGATCACAGTACATTTGCTGCATAATATCCTGTCCACGGCCCTTTTCAGAAAAACAAACTGAGACTGAACCAAGCACTCAACTCCTCCATACAGTACAAACTCAAGAAAAGTACCGCAGGATGTATGTTTGCCTAATGTTTTTCTAATAATTTGCCAAAATATTAAAAGTGTGGGAATAAACCATCATTAAATACCACTGTAAAATATTTAACAGCTTCAGAGAGTTTTAGAAGAACAAAAACTAAAGCACAAGAGTAGTTTTCCCACATACTTTTAAATTTATTTATTTTAAATACCCTATTGCAACAGCCTATTCAAGTTTCTGAAGAAAGTGAAAACCAAAAAAGGGTTTTGTATTTATTTCATCCAAGAAACTACTTACATACAGATTGCGAATTTGAAACTATTATTAAAAAAAAAAAAAAAAGGGAAGAAAAAAAAAAAACCCCACCATACCTAGAGATGCAACTAAACCAACCCTTTGTCCTTACAGCTCTGGACCTTGAAGTCTCTCACATCATCACACCATGGCTGTTTTTATAAACACGACTGCGAGTACATTAGGGAAGTGAAGGGGAAGTTTTGACCTAAATTTCATCTGCTCTTTCCTCTTGAGCACAACTACTATGATTGTTTAGGAAGAATTCCTCTTTCCAGAAGAAAAGGTCAGTCCCTGACTTCCATTCGAAACTAAATTTGCCTTACGAAATTCTCTGCTAAGAATGGTAACAGCTTAAGAAAATTTCTAGCAAAATAAGAGTAATTCGACAACGCTACAATCACAGTTCCAAGTCAGTGACTCCAAAATCTTTTATTAAATCATAAAAACTTCAGATTTCATTTCTAATGAAATCTCTATCAAATGGGTATGAATCATCCAAAAGGACAGCACTTTGTGAATGAAAACCAGATGGAGCCATAGTAACAATTGAGTGGTTTCAATCAAAAGATATCAGCTAAGCCAAAGGAGCAGATATTTATCACAAGCGCTTGCTTCGCTTAAAGTTAAAGGAGACAAAGGAGACGTTGGATAAAGGTAGGCCTCAAACCACACCTCCTCATGGCCAAACGAAGAGGCACCATCAGTCATAAAGTTCTATAGGGCCGTTTTGGTGAGAATGAACCTACAACCACATTTAACGCACAGAAAACTCACGTTTGTGGTGGCAGTCTTGCGTGGGGCAGTTTTTGATCACAGGCATTTTGAGCTCAGGATTCTTGCCCCAGCAAGATAAGCTCTTGCTTTCTCTGCTCCTTGGCAATCCACTCTTAAGGCTTCATCCAAACAAGACGCAAGGACACAAGGATGGAAAACATGCTGATAAACTGAAGTGTTTACATTGCAATTCAGGCCTCAGATGATCATGGTTTTTTGAACATGAAGCCCCACCTTTCAAGGTCTAAGCACTTAGAGTCAAAACAAAGGGAAACCATTAAAATTGGCAGCATTCTCACATTTACTTTCCCCAACAGCATTGCTAGCGTCACTCATATGGGAACAATTCGATTACAATTTCTATTTGTAGGCTTGACTTGTGCTTTGGCTCTACCTGGTTTTGTTTGTTCTTTTTGTGATTATGTTTGGTGAAAGAGGGAAGAGAAAAAGCAAAGAAAAGGGAGAGCAAAGGTCCATTTAATCAACAAAGAACAACTCCTCAGACGGGCATCTGCTCATTCTCCAATGTGCCAGCAGACAAGCCGTGTACCAGGTACTCCCACTGGTGTCCAAAAACAAGGCACAGCTGAATATAGCCCTGAAAATCAATATACACCCAGGAACAACCTCAAGGATGGTGATAAATGCACGCTACATCAGAAGGAGGAATTCCTAAGATGCTGAGGACGCACGTGACGGCTGGGCGCTGACCAGGTGGCATCTGCTGGGCTCGCAGCAATAAGGTTCTACCTACAGGTAAGCTGGGTAGGCACCTCGGGGAGCTCAGCGGCACAAAACATACCCGTTAAAAATATAAATAAATAAAAAGGAACTTGGATCAAAGCAAATACGAGTAATTGAGTAGTCATCAGCTTCTGGCTACCACTCAGCTAAAATTAGTAGGTATCAGGAGGTGGCGAAAAAAAAAAAAGAGGGGGGGGTTTCACCACAGGGTGGGATAGGACACTCCAACAAACCCTAACAACCTTCTTCGACCTGGAAGAAACAAGATGTTTGCGACAAGCTCTAGGGCAATGATATTCTTTTGAGCAGAAGAAGGGCGAAAATTAAAACCTGAAGGCTTCCTCCTGATTTCCAAGCCTCTCTAGGATTGCAGATCTGGGCAAAACAAAGAGATTAGACATACTAAAAACAGGACATGGCAAAGTTACTAATAGATTGCATCTGAAACACAGAATTTTTCCACTGAAAAAAAACGCCTCAATCCATGATCAACTTTCCATGAAATATTTATCATTTTTCATTCACTGCATAGTAGTGTTATTTTTAGAAAAGCCAGAGGCAACAAGAACAGATTCCTGATTAACCATTCAAGGGAGTCTCTAAATGTCAGTTCCTATCTCGCCATCACCTTCCCCCGCTAAGAAGTCTAAAATCTTAATATAAATACTGTCTAAAAAATAATATTAATGCCTAAATATAAAACTTAATACAAATGTCACACATACAGAGGCTCTTCTCTCCCTCACCTGCTCTTACACAGCAACAAATGCATGACAGAAAATTGCCTTGGGGGGGGGGAAGTGGGGGGAAGCATTTTAAACCTAACACTTGGAGAAGAGCCAGGACTAACCAAACCCTGTGCGATCTATAGCTGACTGGTGTGCATTAATAAACTGAAGAAGGGAAGGAAAAAACAAAGGAAAACAGCAATGAAAACAATTTGCTTTTATCTGAGAAAATAGTTCCCTTTCCACACATTTAAGATTTAACTACTGCTTCCAGCTTTTAAAAGAGGAACAAGCCATTAATAATTCACTCTACCTTCTCTCTTTAATAACTATTTCCTTGCATGTAAGGAATAAGGTGACAGACAAATGATTTCTCCAAGACAAAAACAAATAAATAAAAATTAAAAAGTTCAGGAGCTCTGTGCTGCTGTTCTTGGCATCCCACAGGGCTGGGACATCTACAGACCATGTTCTGGGCACAGGTCAGAGTGGTTCTGACTCCTGTAAATGCAAGGACATAATAAAAAGGGTTTAATTCCTTAGAGTCTTCTGCACATGGATGCTGCAGTTCATATAATGAGTTTGGATACAGCACTAGCTGAGCCAGAGAGCCTAAGGTTTCAACTTTCCTGCTATTCAAAAGGCAACTGCTAGAGACTCTAAAGGTATCAATTCGGTTCTTCAGCCTTCATAAATAACCCCCAAATGGTTGTTTAAGTTCTGTGCATGCTGTAAAAGCTTTTTTCTTCTTCTTCTTCTTTCCTTTTTTAATGGAGCGATATAGGAAATAATCTGTGGAAGTGAGAGAGCTGGCTCAGTCGTTACACAGCACCAAGCTACGTTCAACCCATGTAAACCAGGTTCAAGCAGTCCTTGCGGAACTACAGATTAGAAGAGAACTTTACTACTACTTTTAGTTGTTACGATGCTTATTTCCTTGTCTTTGAATGGGCTGCACTTAGTACTTTAGCCCAGGACAAGAAATAACCTTAAGTTCACTCCAATAGCCTCGAGACCTCTCTTTTATCACCGTCTTTTCAGAATCCTGGGGAACAGGTATCCAACGCCAGCAGACGGAGCTGCCCGCAGTGGGACGCAGCTTTGCGGACCAACGTGTCCCAGCACGACGCGAGGAGCGAGCCCAGGTCTGCACAGGGGAGGGGAGCCCCGAGCCCCAGCGGCGTTGGGAACCCTCTGCAGGAGCTTCTAAGGAGAGAACCCAACTACCCCAGAACCCCCTGCGTTTGAAGGGATAAATAAAGATGCCGCATTCTGCTCTGTGTTAGACCAACTCGACTTCCACTCCTTTCTTTTCGAAACTGGGATTAATTGGTGGTTTAAGAAGCTTTTAAACTGATGTAACAATATTAGTCTAAAAGCTCTTACAGACCATTTACTCACAAGCACATCAGTTTTTTTTTTTTTTTTTTCCCCTCTCCTTAGATGAGCATAAAAAGTGAGACTGGATAATCAGGTGTTGCTTTTAACGGCATCGCTCAGTTTCTACCACAGCCACCACCCCAGCCAATTCCTAGCATTTGGCAGCAGATTTCCATCAGCCTAACTCATTAAACCACCACCGCTGCCCCCTCTCAAAGCTCACCGTGCCCGGTGGGTAGGTGGGTATCCCGCCAGGCCCTCAGAGGTCTGCAGATCCTTCCCTGGGGACAACTGGAGGAGGACAGCCCCCAGCCACGCAGGAGAGGCCTCCTGCACCTGCAGCACCTCTATGGAGACGACTTGGTCTATAGGCAGCGCAAAGACAGCTGCTTTCCTCAGCCTCTCTGTGCCACTTTGCAGCGAGTATCTCACAACCCAAATCGTTGTCAGCCGTGAGGAACCGCTGCTTTAAGCGCTCCAATCATCACCATTACTGTTATCAGAACTTGGGAGCGCAGCCTTGAAAGCCAAAGGAAACGCTATGGAAAAGGGTGAATTTCTTCCCAAATTCAGTAATTGGGCTGATAAATGCTTTGAGCACACAGCCAGATATCCTCAAAATTTCACATTATGTCATGACTAGCATAATGGAGGAAAAACAACAGATAAACTGAGACTGTTAGTCCTAATTTGCGGTTTTATTGAAGTGAAGCTTTTAAGTTTAAAGAGGAATAGTTTCCATCATACTCCATTTTAGCATTTTCCTTACAAATAACACATATCAAGCTGTTTTCACATTTCTAATACCACAGAAATTGCCCAGGATTGTATTCAATTGAAACAAAATGAGCAACAATAAAGTTTACACTGACAAGAAAACTACTTCACTAAGTCTCTCCAGCTTATCTAAGGTGCCATAAACAAAGCGTTTTAAAGGAAGCTTACTCATTCTAACACTCCAAGCACACTTAATGCAGATCTGTGTGATCAAATTTGGAGGCTGGTACTGAGAGCACATAAACGTCGTTCAAGAGGATTATGTACATGGTATGGAGAAATCTGCACAGTTGAGGTCTTCAAGAGCTGGCTCCTCTTTTCCACATTACAAAAACCATTAAATACTATTATCCCACTATTGGTTTTAAGAATTGTGTGTAATAGCAAACGAAAAACAGTGTTTCATGATAATATTTTGACATCCTTCCTACACAGGCCAAAGGTGCACTAATAATCTGGGACTGCAACGAAAGAAGACAGTTTTAACAAGTCCTCCCAAAATGACTACAATATTTCTGCACAACATGGGCAGGAGTGGGGGGTCATTTTCTTTCTCTTTTGCAAACAGTTAAGAGATTCGGAAGCTCTAGTCAGACAAAACGGTTTTAGAAAAGAGGTTTCCTTTTTTGCGAATTAATCCCCAATTTACACCAGAAATTGAGAAATCATTATCCTAAGCACACACATCTGTTAGTGCCTTGCCAATAACTGAAATACATCTTCCTCCAGCTAACTCACTCCTGAAATGATTTAATGGAAAATGCTCTAAAAGTTTAAATTGCAGAGCTGAAACATTTCCTCATGACAGAGCATGTTGCGGACTGGGGTATTTTACATCCCTTCATCAACCCCTTACATCAAAAAAAAAAACCCCACAACTCACATGGATCAATTTTTTCCAAGGCAATTTCCTTCTCTTCCTAACTGACAAAGACAGAAAAGGCTCCAGCTTTCCACAAATACACCAAAATCATTTTATCTCAGCTTGGAAAGCAATGCTGGAGATAAAGCAGTTCTGCAACTCCACAAAGAGCTTACTCTGCTTTCTGCCAAAAACGGGTGCTTCCAGGTTTTAATTACCATTCTGCCAATATAAAACAGACCTTCCCTCTCCGCACATACACTGCAAGGCTAAAGACAATAACCCAATATTCAGCAGAAGCTGAAGGCACTTTAGCTCTTGGGAGGAAAAGTACTTGGGTGATGACTGCCCAAAGCCAACTACACAAAAGTCGGTCTCACCCTTTGCCCACCACCACCACCATCAGCCTGAGCTTTCTGGCATGAAATGGGAATTCCCACAGCTCAAACGCTGGGAAAAGTCACTTGAGTCAGCCAAAGATGCCGCAGCCTCATTTACTTTGTACCCACTTAACACCAAAACAGCTCTCCACTATTTTAAATGTGTTTTTAATGTGTTCTTTTTTCCTTGTTTTATGTGTTTTTTCCCTTGTTTTGGTTTTTGGTAGCAGTTGAGACAAGCAATTCAAAATGCAGTGCAAAAGGGACAAATTAAACTAAATGCCTAGAAATCCCTAACACCTTGAAACCACCTCCAGTCATTTGGGGAAAGCAGAGTAAACTCTAACATCAGATGCCTTGAGCTGTTAACAAGCATAACCCTTTCTCCCCAAAACACACCTACAGGAAACAAGATGGATAACAAGAAAAGTAAAACTCCAAAGAAAAAGTGAAATACAAAGAACATCACATGCATGATACTGGTTTCCTGGTCCACAGACAGAAAAAACACAGTGGGGAGGGATGTCATTCTGGTTGTACACCCAGAGTCACAAAGTTGAATCTAGCAGAGGGAGAGCGAATGGGGAGAAAAACCTTTAAGCTGACCTGTGTTATCCCGGCAGCCTTAACAGAAGCCTGTCTTTCACGGTTAGGAAAATAGAGCATCCCTTACCTTAAGGAGGAGTTTTAGAGTGTGCAGAGCGAAGAGAGACTTTGCAGGGTCTGAAGCCAACCACTAGCACCTGGTAAATGATCCTCTCTTCCTTTCCTTCTTACACAAAAGCTCTCCCCAGTTTAAGATTTCTTTTCCCACATATGCATTTGAGTCTGCAAAGATCTACCTTGGGTCACAGCCTTACTCCTCCCCCCTCAATCTATTAAGTTATTTTGAATAAGCTTCGTTTACATTTTTTTCAACTTGCATTACCAGAAGGACTGAGATCTCCTGCAAGATCTCTTCCTTAATATAAAAGGGCCTAAAGGCATTTTGGAAGGCAACAAGAAAGCCAGGTTTTGAGAAAACTTGAACTCCTACCTTGAAAGTAAAGACGCTACATGCAACAAATCTCCAAAATTATAAATATCCCTGTCTACCTCTAAACTGTAAGTCCTAGGACACGAGCTGTAGATAATTCCCAAAGCAGAATTAACCAGCACCGACACAACAACAGCAACAAACAAGTGATTATTTCTGTGATTGGGGGTCTATTTTAAAAAGAAGGAAAGAAACAATTCAAGATCCAAGACAGCTTTTTTTTTGCTCCCTAAAAAAAAAAAAAAAAAAAATCCATTTCCATGCCTTGTGCAGAAGGGGAAGGAGGAGGGATGGCTCTTTTTGATCTGTATTGTAATCTGTCACCTTTTTGAAGTTCCCCAAACTCCTCGGCAGTTAATAAACTCTTATCAGCAGCCCCTTGTTTCAGAGCCCTGCGTTGCTGAACCGTTGCTGAAATGGAGCTCAGAGGCTTCGGGGATCTGTACAAAGGGGCTTCCAAGTTGCTTGAGCCCAGGGCGGGTGAAAACGTTCACAGCTACAACGAAAGCCACTCTGACAGCTGCTGGAAACACAACACTCCTCCTGAAGGGAGAAGGGGGGGAATTTGAAGGAAGCATCAGACTGCTCTCAAAGCATTTCCTGCATTTCGACCCAAATCACCATTTCGATAGCTGGGAGTGCTGCAGTCGTGAGCCACGAGGTCTCCCCGCTCCCTGCGCAGGGAGCAGCCAGCGCCCAGGACGGACACCGGACTTGCTTTCCCCTCCTCACAGCAGGACAACTTCCAAGAACAACTACAGCAGTATCAGAAGAGGTAAGAGAAAGCAACAGCTAAACACAACACGCTTTGACCCATCTAAGCTTGGCTGTGACTTTTTCTTTGCTCATCTCAACCCAAGAAAATCTTTCCTTGCAGGAGCAGCAGCTCAAAACACTTACTTTGCTTCAGTTCCTCTTGGAGACTGTGCAAGGGCCAGCACGGTGCTGCTTTGTTCTGTCCTTTCTAAGGAAAAGCAAGAAGCTCCAACGAGATCAGGCTCTCCCTAGCCCTTGCCAAGGGTGGGGGCTGCTTTATATTTAAGACTCCCAAGATGGTTTTGCGCCGTCCTCCCTCAGCTTCCCAAATCCCACTCGCTCAGCCTGGGAAAGGAGATTTCTGCAAGTTCTGACACACTTCACTGCATCGTTTTGCATTTGCATTCTGTTACCCCACTTACAGGACAGATCTGTAGAATATTAGACTGCCTTCCCAGAATAGGAACAACATTTAATATTTTAAAAAAGTTTATTCTTACCAGAGCTAGGCATGTGGTTCACTCTAGGTGGATTCAACAGCTCTACTGGCTGGTCTCTGCCAGAAAGCCCATCTGGAAAGAGGGTGGGGAGGGGGAAAAAAAAAAAAAAAAATCACATCATCAACTCTTTGGTTAGCTAAACTATTTTAGACATTCCAAAAAAGAAAAAAAAATCACTAGCCAATTATCAATGCAAAACAGATACACACAAATAGCACAAAGCACTTAGGAACAAGAATGCTAACAAGGCAGCTGCATAACGACTGCTTCCACCGACACAGAAAAGAAAATATAGTCTGGATTGTGCTCAGGTCTTCCTGGTCTTTAAATCCAACTTGCCCTGAACCCAGCCCAGGGAAACGAGGCACGTCAGCTTATAGAGCTTATCATGCAAGAGCTAAATAGCAACTCGCTTTTTATTTAGAGAAAGGAGTGCAGTGAAAACAGAAACTCATCCCAATGAAGCGAAGTTGAAGAATGGCTGTAATATGCTAGGGAGATGTTAAAGAAAACTGACAAATCACTGTAGGAGATTAAAATGCAGAGACATGCATAACAAGCCCCATTTTGCATAAGTTTGGCTTTCAGAAAGGCATTAAAAACATACTTTGTAAATGATATGCAGAAACCCTTCTTGCTGAAGCAGTTCTCTATTTAAAATATTTCAAAGATTGCATCTTGCATTCAAGAAGAGTTAAAACAGAAAAACATGAGACCTACAAGTACTGTCGACTGCCAGACCAGATTTTCTAGTCGTTCATTCCCCTCCCATCTGCCCCCCACCAAAAGCTGAAGTGAAAAATGTTCAATTCAGGGACACGTTATGGACATCTCTCTACAGTGCGCTTATAAAGCTTCAGCTATGCTTGAATACAGAAAATTTCATCTCAAATCCATTTGTTCCACTGTAAATACCTCTACCTTTGCCAGCTATGCCTCATTTGTTCTCCTTTAGCACATTTCTGTATTTTATGCTGTAACAAACAGATATGATCAAGGCAAACCTTGTCTGAAGACATCAAAAAAGCCGCCCCATCCTTCAAAGTAAAGGACAATTGAGGTCCATAAAAATATTAATATGTCAGTGGAATATTATTTTAAAAAAATAAAAATAATAAAAAAAAGAAGCTACCACGCACTGTTTTCCTCTCTTTCTTTCCTCCATTCCAAAGTTTCTGGAAAGAAAGAATAATTGAGTCTCCTCCATCATTTGCACCACTGACATCAGCCAAGGATCAGCGCAGCCTCAGGCAACGTGTCAATAAACTGAACTACAACCATAAGAACTTTTCCTTCCGATTATTCGCTTCTCAAATCTTTTGGCTTTTTTATTTATCTCTTTCTTCTTTTCTTCTCCTAGAGCTTACAAAATGGATCGGTGATACTTCACCAGCCAGAGTCCATCTGCAAACTGCAGTCAACAAGGAGGCAACTGGATTGAGGGGACCGAGCTAGATACCCCTATTTAAGAAAACACTCGAGCAAACTACCCATCAAATTCCCAATACAGAGCAAAAAACGCCCGTGGAGAGCAGAAAACCTGATTCTCCCCCAGCAATGACGCAGCAGCTACCGTGCAGTAGCTATTTTAACCCTTGGAGTAAGGCATGTCCAAGAGTCACCTTCCTCCCCAGGTCCCTGTAACCTTCTTTCTCTCATGCGACTGGCGGAGATGCCAACCACATGGCACATCGCATCAGGCCACCAAGGACCTCGCACGTGTTGACAGGCCTCTCGTCAGCCGATTCAAGCCACATCAGGTGAGTCACTGTAGGCCCATGAGGGGACCTGGGCAGCAGCATCTACAAACACATTTTTGATCTTTTCATGAAATTAATCCGAATTACTCGGCCGTAAGCCTGTGTTTTGTCACAGGCAGGCACAGGTGCAGCATTTCACACCACCAGCGAACCCACAGAACAAAACTGAGCGTCTCAGTGCTCAAAGCTGACCTGCTCTATAGCTGACTCCATACATCCACCACCACAAATCTGAGCCCAAAGCCAAAACACAGAATTCAAATGCTACTATCCAAAGGGGCTATTAAAAGACATATGAGTCCTAAGCTGCTAACTTGAAAAGAGGAAAAGAAAAAAAAAATCCTTACATTTAAGTGTTCAGCCACACTGAGCATGTTGTACCATCACCCTGAAGATCAGCTAACCACCTGAGGGAATCTAAGCCTCAAGTCCCACGAAAATGCTTTTTTAGCTCCTGCCATACTGTGTTTTCTTCTTCCCATAGTTACTGGACACACTGTCTCCTAAATCAATTGCTGTGCAATTGAGCTCCGAGCTGCAAGAGAAAGCATGATGTTTTATGCCAACACTTATAAGCAAGCAGCAAGCTAAAGAGTATTCTGGGTTTGCAAATGCCAAAGTGAATACAGTCAGTAGTTTTACCCCCCTTCCTACCTTTCCAAAGTATTCACCTCCAGCCCTCTCCAAGCTTCCACATCTATTTATAGAGGAAGCTGAGACAATTACAAAACTAAAGGAAAAAAATAGGAGACACTAAAAATATCTGGGGCACATCCAGCTCGATGCTTTTACCCTTCTTGCCCTGAAGGGATGGCAGGGGTGGTTCTGCACCCAATAGAAAGCTGGACACAGATGGCAGCAGCTTCTCCGACTGGTGTGGACAGGCAGCAAAGGAGTGTAAAGAGGGCAAACCATGCAATCACCTTTTGACTCTTTTACAAGCCACAAATCCTGGTTACAAATAGCTGGGACAAACCAGATTTCCTATAAAATACTTTCGAGTTCGCTCTGCTAGCCAAGTTTTTCCTAAGCTACTAAAAATATTTGTCAGGAACAAATGCACTCTTGAGCTGCTTCACCATAAACGTCGGAAAACAGCAAGAGTGAGTTGTCCTGGTTGGATTACAGAGCCCAAACGGGTGCAGTCCTGTTGCTGGATACAGTCAGTCCTAAACAGAAATAATGTCCCCAAACTGTCCAGTCCAAAATCCATAGAAGTCAAAAGAAAAACTGCTATTCCCTATTCAGCCATAAGTGTCAGAGAGCAGCAAGTTTAATTTATGGCTTGAGTGATAAAACACTTGGTATAGCTTAGTTTTCAATCTGTATTTCTACACATTAATTAATACAATGAAGCCAATATTCATAAAAGGAAACTCGGACAATGTATTTTGATCTTGGTCAATACAGATCTGTTCCAAAGCGTTAAGTTACATTCCTGGAAAACTTCAAATAAGTGAATCAAATAAGTGAGATTGGAGGATCTAAACACACTGAAAATATGAAAGCAAAGACAGGTGGCTGCAGTAAGCTCCGGAATAACATAGAGCACAAACCCATAGGGAGCAAAAATGATCACAAAAGACTAAGAAGCAAAGCAAATTAAAGCAAGATCCAAAGCAAAGCAAAATACAGATGTATAGCTTTATTATTTCAAGAAAGAACAAATATCGAAGGACAAGAGAAAGCTGGAGCGTTCAATGTTCTTTGCTTGCTTCTAGCAGAAACTTATAAACATGCTCAGTGCCAGTTAGTTTAAGAGTACAGGCCAGAACTGGGAACGAAGAGGTTATCTGAGTACTTTCTCACGTATTCTGCTCTTTCAAGTCGATGCAAGTTGCCCTACTCTAATGCTCTGAGTCACTCAATGAACCTCCTGTGCTTGGCTTTAAGAGTGCGCAGAAGACTGGAAAAGTCCGAGAGATGGAGAAAGTACATCTTTAAGAAAGACAGGGAGAAAAGCAAGAAGGTTATGGAAAATAGGAATTACTGACCAGTATTTGATTTTCAGAAAGTTTTCAGATATATACCTAGCACATTGCAGCTGCCCACACTTTTCTGACATATTATAAAGTACAAGTGTGACACACACCACTCCTGTGACAGGACACACTTCGGAGCCCTGAACGGCAGTTTGTGAATGGGAATACATGACAGGTTGGCCAGTAGTTGCAAAAAGTGTAATGATAAATGAGTAAGAAAAAAATTAATGGTTAGGCGTAAAATTGCGAGATGAGAAATACCTGGCAAACCGCTCAAAAAAAAAAAGGAAAGCCAAAAAGCCAAAGCACGTCATAAACCCGAGAGAACCCACGTTCTGGCATTTCTACAAAAGACAAAAGCTCCTTCCAGGACATATTAGCAGGCACATATGTAAGACACAGGAGGTAATTACTCAGTGATGTGACAGCCTCCTGGGCCAAAGCACTGTCCTCAGCTTCGGATATGCTGTTAGAAGATGATGCTGAGCACCAGGAAGAGAGACACCATTACTTTCTAAACCCCCGAAAAAAGAGAGTTTGGTTTTAAAAAAGAGAGATTGTCAGGCTGCATGACTGAGTCACTTTTTCTGGTGTTGGTCCGTTTTATCTGTTTACACCAGGAGTTTGAGACCTTTAGACCAAATACCTCTCAGGTCTTCTTTGGTCATACACTTTTTTTGGATGCAAAGCAGAGGAACGCTTACTGGAAAACACTTAACAAAATAGTAGTAATCTGATATTTCTGGGAAGGCAGGGAATCAAACCCTCTGCAAAGGACAAGTCATAAAGCTAAGATCTTGCTACTTGGCTCCCAACCGTTATCCTCTACATGACCTTGGCTACGCAGAGCAGACGAGACAGCTCCTGCTACTTGCAGATCAAAGCTTCAAGCTCCTTCCCCAAGTGACTGGGGAGGGGGGCACAAATTGCAAGAGGTTTCATCAACTTTACACTTCTCTATACTAGAGGAAGAATCAGAGCTCTGTTTAATTATTGGAGAAAAGGAAAGCGGAGGAAACCTGCTAATATTTGATTCCCCAAACCCAAGAAGAACCATTCCACCTTCATGTCTGCCTCAAGGCATGGCTGGAGGACACCTTCCCACAGCTCAGACAGCACTGCATGCCACAGAAGCAGCTGCATGGCCAGCCACAGTCACTGCAACCCACGAGGCCCGCTAGCATCACATGCAACCCTTTGAAGACTTTGAGGAGAAGAGTGTGGACCCAAGAAGTCTACACTAGCATTATAGTTTGCAACCAGGTCCCACACTTTGGCGAGCATCTTGGAGCCTTCTGGGATGCAACTCATCTGGAAACGCATTCCGGACCACCTAACATGCTCCCAAGGAAATTCTCTGCAGGAGGGCTGACCTAGATTTAGTTCCTCCTAAAACATACAGCCTGCATGGTACCTCTTCAGCACCATCTGTTACCCCAGCATATCCAATCCTGCCCCTATTTGCTATTCCAGTTGCAGCACGTGCGATTCCTTCTTTCGCCTTCCACTTTCCCCAACTCCTCTTCCTCTCCGATTGAGTCTGACTTCTGGTCTACAACCTACATTTGTGGTAAGCAGGCTCCTGTGAGCAGCTTAAGATGAGGTACACGCTGCAAAAGTGAGAGCTCCTCCATCTACCAGCATTGCTCAGTGACTTATGTGCTGTCTCAGTTCACGTATAAGCCCACAGCCATTTCATGGCCAGGTCTAAGAACATCCATCTTTTTCCCTGATGTCAGTATGCATGTACTACAGTCACATTATTTAAAAAAAAAAAATACTAAGAAAGCAAGAAAAAAAAAAAGAGAGAGAAAGAAATATTTTGAATTTTATACATGGGTTATGAGGTTTTTTTGCTCTATGATAATGTATACACAGCATTCGTACACATCTCTCATTGTCAGGGCCAAGGGCAGGATGGGGAAATAAGTAGGTGGCTTTGGTCAGCTGTATTACAGTCTGTCAAAGCCTTAGCATCCCAGGTAACTAAAGCAGGAGATCCAAGGAAGAAAAAGCTCTTTGTCTCTGACAATTAAGTACAGTCCACTAAATTATCCTGACGCTCATATTAACGTCTATGGTGTATAACAACAAGTTAAAATATTAGTAATGAGAATAGTAATTATCACGGATGTATTATTTATTTGTCTACTCATTCGAAATTTACAGAGAAAAAAAGGGCTTCAACATTTACAGGAAAGCAATTAAGGCAGCAAATGGATTATTTCTCTTTAAACCTATGAGAAAATGCTCAGTGCATATTTCCTCTCTAATTTGTCTGCACTCAAGAATCTATTTTTGGAACTCTCCCTAGACTGTATTGTAGCACCACATGTACTGTAATGGCATTTTAATTAGCCCAGAGAGCTGGAAGATGCGCTGTGCATCCAAAAGAAGCCCAACAAAATGAGAGCATCCTTCTCTCCCCTTCTTTGAGATTTACTGCTGCTATCAAGTAGCGATACCAATCATGTATTCAATTGGAATTGACTGCAACTACTGTAAAAATCCCGTGCATCTCCACACTCTATAGACTTCAATGAGAACAGATACAGTATTTAAGCACTATATACTTGTATTTTAAAGGTTTAAGGTAAAAATAAAATGCTGCAGATTTCGCTGTAAGAATGAGGGGATGCAGTAAAAGAGGTCATAAAAGAAAAACATGTAACACTTGTGCTTTAAATACGTTAGCGCTTGTCCTTCAAATACAATCAAGAAACACCCCTTAGGATGAAAGCTAATCTAAAACTGTTTGTGTTGGGCTTTAGGCTGTTTTGTTCTGTCTTTTACATCTAATACCAACGTCGGAGACCTCTCACTGCCAGTGACTGACACAAGACATAAGCAGCATCAGCATGGTCTTGCGTATATTTAGTTTACTATATGTATATTTGATCAGCTATAAGAGTCTTCTTGCCTTTGATGCACTAAAAGCTCGCTCAGGCTGATGCCTAGCTCGGTGCCTAAACGGTTAACACACAGAGTCTTAGATTTCCTTCACGTCCTTGACAATACTGATTACTCAGGGGACACTAATGTATGTCTAAATGTCACATAGAGCACACATAACATATCACTGGAGCCAGGGGCAGAGTACAGCACGCAGCACCTTGCAAGAAAGACCAGTGATTAGCATCTTAGCTTTATTTTACATCGTAAAACGCACAAATACTTCACCAGAACCAGAAGATGCTCGAGCATCATGTCCGCAATGGCTTTGCGCTGCTGCAAAGCAGCTGGTAAAAAGAAATCCAACAGACCTCACTTCAGTTAGCAATAGGAAAAGCAACTCTTAAGGGGTTTCTGGGAAGCTCTCCTCTAAGCTAAATACCTCAGGTGCGATGAAACAGGCGATGCTGTGGTCCTTAAGGTGTTTACAGATCAATGTCCAAACGACAATACTTCGAAAAAGCCAAAGTGCAAAAGTGATGTGCTCTAATTCCTGCAACTTTATTTTCCTTAATTCTCTGCAGTGGGAGGATAACGCAGCTCCTTCTAAACATGACAATCTTCAGTCACTTCAGCAGATTCACATGGCTTGATCTGCCCAAGATTTAAATAAATGTAGCTTTGAGAACCCAGTGTAGTACAAAATAATCCTTTACCTTTAAAGGCAGGCAACCTAAGGTCACATGTTAACCTGTCAAGATGGTCAAAAAGATAGGGCTCAGTTAAACTGGCATAGCACAATTACATCAAAAAAGAACATTTAGCCATTTGAGTAGGCTTTTTTCCCCCCACTGCGGGGGAAAAAAAAAAGTCTGAATCCTCTACAGCCAGTATTTGACCCTATCCCCTCAAGCAGGAGCAGCATTAGGTGCAGGGAAAGAAAAAAGAATCCCTTCATAAAAGAAACACAAATCAAAACTGTGCTATAAGCACAAAAATATCTGTATTCCCTGTTATTTTTCATTTTCTCCACCTGTAACAAGTTTCAAAATTAGCTCACTTTCTACACAGTGATTAGCCTCAAAGCCTGTTTTGGATAAAAAACTGCCTGCGCTTGCACTACGAACACAACGGGCATCCAACGGCCCCACGGGGTAGTTGAGGAGGCTCCCCCAGTCTCCTGGGTTGAAAGTCAAGACCAAGAAAGAAATCTACCTGCTACACCATGGGTTGACCTAGCAGAGGCACTGTCACACGAAAGCGGGACACTGGGGCATCCCAACGTCCCAATTTGTTCACGAATGCACTTCAGTTCCTGAGACAGGAGCCAGGTTCCCCTCCGCTCAAGGGCCTCAGCGCCGTGCGTGTGCGGAGCTCCTGCGCGTCGTGGCCCGTCCCCCTGAGCACTCTCTGTTTTCAGCTCTTCAGTCACACACACAAGATCACTATCTTGTTCGATACACACAGAGTCACTCCTAGGCACGCAACGCGAGGGAAGTACCGCACTGGAGACTATCTGCTATTTTAGGCTTATCTTACCCAAACGCTTCCTGCAGTAGCTCTTCTTGAGCCAACATGAGAAGGTATCTGGAGCATCACATCCAATACCCACTCTTCCCAAGCACTCTCCTTCATCTCCAGCAGAGCAGAGGCTCAGCACTTCCATTACAAACTCAGCGTGTGCAATACCCCACGCACAAGCTTGCAATGATACCCCAGAAAGACACACTTTTACATAAACCCAACATTCATGTTTCTGAACTTAGGATTTATTCTCAGCAATTCAATGAAGTATGGAAACAAAGTGATGAGGTAAAGTCTGGTTGCTGGAGACGAGAAGAGTAAAGGAAGGTTAAATGCATCTCTGCCATAGTGGGAGACATCTTCATTTCCTTTTCCCACCACTGTTCAGCTATCAAAACCCACCATAACAAGATAAAGTGATATTTGCTCCTGTTACTGTATAAACATTAATCTCCAAAGCTTTTGGCACTATCTTTAATACAGTTTACAGATAAACAGCAAGGCTTAAAATCATGCAGATGAGGGTGATTAAGATAACTACATGAATACCTGGACCAGGGAACGATGGGAATTACAAGAATGTAGAAGCTGAGATGTGAAACACTAATATTTCAGCTATTGTTACAAGCTTTCAGGTTCTTTTTTACATGGGAATTACAAGAATGTAGAAGCTGAAACACTAATATTTCAGCTATCGTTACAAGCTTTCAGGTTCTTTTTTAGTGCAGATTTTAAATTTCATAAGCAACGAAATTGGCTGAAAGTCTGATCACTTACAAACTGTATGAACAAAAATTCTGAACTATCATTTATCAGGTTTCAGGAAGCTTTACAAAGAGACTATTCAACTTGTATTGAACTCCCAACTAGACAGATGATGCCCAGTACACAAGCAATTACATCAAATCCCAGGTTCTGAAGGCTGGTCTGAATTTCAGTTTCCTGCAAGACCACATCACTGCTTCCACATCTGGCTCAGGAACAGTTTAATCAGACACACCGTCTTGGGTAGGCACATGGAGTTTCTAGGTGAGCATGGCACAGTACAGAGATTAATGAGCAGCTCACACCCTCACTGCCCCCGTGCTGTCCCAGGGCACTGCAGGAGCTCAATCCATTGGGAATGAGGTGCTGCAAGCAGGATCAAGCTGGTACTTCCACGGAGTCCTGCACCGGTATCCTAGGCCTAACTGGCAGAACATCAACTACTGCCAACTCCAAGCACCAGAAAAGTTGAGATCTACCTCTCCTCGAGTATGTCAGCTGTTATCTATCAGGTTTTGGTATTTTGTACATAATGATGTTGATTAATGCACAACTTTCTAACATTTGAGCTTCAGATATTTTTAAATCCTGGAGAAGGAGAGTAGATACCATTTTCACAAACTTGGTGGTACACCATTTCCCCCTGTTTCTAATTGTCACTGCTCATGACTAGATCGCTTATTACTATAAATACATTCATACATTTCCTTCCCCAGCATGACATACTTCAATTTTAAAGGCAAGAGGATTTATCAACTCTTGTAGATAGCACAAGCCTCATTGCTTTTCTGCTGTAAATGAGTACACACTACTGGCAAGAGTGGAGGAGGATACAATCTGCCACCATCTGCAGGGTGCTATCCATCTGAAGAGGTGACTGTCCTTAAGAAACTAACACAGCCCAAGTATTAAACTATGAAATATTATATTCAACTAACACCAGTACAAAATATTCTCTTTTCTATTATCAGTTTGTTTATTTATACATACACACAGGCAGACACACACCTAGAAGGTAAGTACCAACATGCTGTAATCACAGATAAGTATTTCTGCATGAAGGCAGTACTATCAACGTAAGAAGCTCCGTATACTGAGACAGATCACATGAACTTTGGTGAACCAAAACCAGCAGAATCTCCAGGACTTTAGATTCAGTAGGAGAGGTGCTGCTGGCATCCAGCCATTTCCCAATCACAGACTATTCAGAATATAAGAATTCACTTTTGAAAGCTATAATATTCACAGATATAATGTTACTTTTATGAAAACTAATATTTAACCAGGTTTTAAAACACTGATTGGTAATACAAAAAATGAAGTGAGGGGGGAAAAAAAAATCTTGAAATTATCCCCATTTGTCAGCATTGAGAGACACATGAAGCTCATTTTGAAGGCAGGAGAGAAGGTTGAATAACTTGCTTAATTTTCCCTTCTCTCCAGTTGAATAAACTGCCAAGAAGAAACCCAGCTGGGAGGTAACCTGGGTCCTCTGCATCTTTGGAACCTGGGTTCCAAAGAGGCTCCCGCTCCTACCCACACATCCACAGAATATTATTTATTTCTACTGGGTCTGCTTGCATTATACCCAAGCTAGTGAGATACCTCTTCGAAGAGGGATAGAGCTGCATTTACTTGCACAAGATGCCAGCGGTCCCTAGCGCACACACACACCATGCTCCCAGCCTCAGCTCCGCAGTGTCCACTCAACCGAGTCTTCAGCCTCCTTAAAAAGTTAATCGAAAGGCGCCTTCTTACCTTGAATGCTATAACTAACTTTTTTTTGGTGGGGGGGGTTTTTTTTTTTTTTTTTTTTTTTGTGGAAATAACTCTCCTTAGATCAGCCTCCCTATGAAGGCAAACGACCCATAGAGAAGAGCAGTGGCTGGAGATCCCAACAGCCCCCGAGGGTGTACGAACGTCACCCAGGTGAGCGGAGGATTGCAAAGGGACTTTTTATACTGCCATCTGCTGTCATGAATACACGGGAAAGAGAAGAGGCTTTTTGCTTGCTGTCAGAGAGGTAGAACTGCCATCAAAGGCTGGTAGGCACCTCTCGACGTGCAAGTGCTCCCGCCTGCCTTTCGGGACCAGCTCCTTACCACGGTTCACAGGGGGCTCTTCCCAGGTAACACCTCGGGCTCACATCAGCCCCGCTCCCCAGGGTCACAGCAGATCTCTCCCGTGGTCAAGACTGCGGGGGTACTGTTGGGGCTTTGGATTTTGTAATTTTTGAGGCTGATTTTGACACACTGATTTTCAATTCCAAGAAAGCAGTTGATATTTCCTTTTAGTGCATTGATCAAAAGCATATGAATTTGGCAGCAATTTTCAAGCTAACAGCAGTAACTCACAGCAACGCTGTGCAGCAGGTAAGGAATACAACTGCCATCACTCAAGAAACAAAACATGCAAACAGGGAAAGAACAGTCCTTGAACTGACCCAACACAACTGAAGGCTTCTGAGAAAGCTCCCCAACACCCCAACTGCACAGCCGGGGTGCTCCAACAACAGCTCAAGAGCCCCCAGAGCAGATCACCAGGAAAGCAGCTCCTTCTTGCTGGTGCAGATCACCAGGAAAGCAGCTCCTCCTTGCTGGTGCAGTCTCTTTTCATGACAATATGCACTGTTTTAACTACAGGAGATAAAAAACGTGTTGGAGGTGGTTCTAGACCCCTGGCTAGAGTCCTGGACAAGGTGACCCTGCTTGAGCAGGGTGGGTAGATGATGTGATTTCCAGGTCGCTTCCAACCTCAACTATTCTGTGACACAGAAAGAAACCTCAAGAGGAAGCAAGTAGAGCTGAACTGATAGCCAGCTGAAAAGGCACAAGACCCCACAGGTACAGAGAGATCTCTTGGAACATGCAGCAACGAGTACACCAACTGTTCTTCTACGGTTTATTCTAAGCAGCTCTGACTTTCAGCCATGAGATTACCACTGGCTTAACTGCTTGTGCTTATGGCTCTCGCTTATTGCTCAATGCCAGCAGCCTCCTCACTGCAAAAGCAAATCTGCGTTTGGATAAGTCATACATATTTCAAACCAGGTAAAAAAAAAAAAATCTTCATCCTTATCTCATACCATGTTTCCTCTTCCTTAGCTTCTGAGTTGTTGGCACTTCTCTCTCAGAGGACCTGCTGAGAGCCTGTCAGATGCCCGGGTTCATCTATCCACAGTATTTTACACTCATTGTCAAAAGGGACTCCTGACGCGTTAAAAACATTAGGTGCTTTAAACAGAGAAGAGACACAGAAACAGATTTAAGCGTACAGTCAAGGGAGAGCCACGGTGACTCATCCAGAGGATAATTCCTCACCCTGACAATAGGGCTACCATGGCAAGCTCAGACAAGGAAAGGTATGGTCATCCTCAAGCACGGGCTAGAACTGGCAAACTTCCCCCACACTAACTTGAGGAAAGCAAAGGGAATTTGCTACCCCCCGCGTGTTCACAAGCAGTTTCCAAGCCAAGAGAAGAGAGTCCATGTTATCACGGGGTTAACCCAGGACACTCTTGCATGTTGTTAAAACAAGCTCAGATGCTCAGTAGCTGGAATGCAAGAGTCTTGTCAACCACCCTCCTTCCCCTTGGAGATTTGCACTCCACGGTGGCTGCACAACAGCCAAAGCACTTGCTGCCATCCACAGACTGGGCCACCGCACACGATCAGCGAGGGTGACAGAAGCCACCAAGCATCAGGCATCACACATTTATTCCCAAAACAATGGCAGCTCAGAATTACTCTTTCACATTGCAGTAATTCAAGTGAGACCACATCCCCTCCCCACCAGAGAGGTTGGAATAAACGGGATTCACAATGTATCAGGGAGCGAAATGCGAGGAAATGGTCTTCGCACACGGGTGTCTCAGCACCGTTCCAACCTGAGCCCATCGAGGAATTTTAAGGTAAGATCTGCAACAAGGTGCTATAGTCCTGGAAGCCTTTTCCCAGTAGATGTCACTGTCTCCAACAAATAGTGAACTGCAGACATCTCCCATCAGCAAACAGCTACAGCCCAATATGAAATTCTACCCCCCCCAAAAAAAAAAAAAAAAAAGTTTTTCTCTTGGGCAAACTAATTTCACTTCAAAAGACCAGAAGTATTGCAAACATTGGAAAAAAAAACTACATGAAAGCGTGGAGGATATATGCAAGAAAATATTTTTACTGTTATTTTCAACTTATTTGCCCAGCTGCACTCTGTGCCCATAGGAAGAGCATCAGGCCAGGAATCTGCACATCCGCTGCTGGGCCACGGAGCTTTGCTGCAATCGAGCAAGGGCCAGTTCTTTGCACAGAGAGTCTCCTTCCACCCGAAGGAGCTTGCTGCTTGGCAAAAGTGCTCTGCACTCACCTAATTCATGGTATTTAGGCAGCAGAAAGCTGTGCTAAATTCAAAACAAAAACAAAAGCACCAAAATAAATTCACACAAATAGTGTATTAACAGTCACCACTCGTGGAAGGTTGAATTTGCAACATATAGTCTTGCAGGGGACTGAAGAGAGGAGAGCGAAGAGCCAACCGGCCCCGCGGAGCGCATCTGCGTAAGCAGCACCGCCACCTGCACCACCGCGGCACGTAAGGCCTGTCCAGAGACGGCTGGGGCGAGATAATAGGAAATCCCAGTAGATTTTTAACATCTGGGTGAGGCCTGAAATCCCTGAGGATTTCTTTCAAGTGACTGCATGATGAAATATTCTTCAGATGTTACAAAAGGGAAGAAAAGTTCCAGAGAAACGCTCTGTTACAGGTCGCAACAAGGAAAAAAACATTTGCTGCACACCTCAGTATCTGATCCGCTTCCCAACTCCGAGGACGATTCCGTTCGCCACGGACGGCCGCCAGGCTCGACCCTCACAAGCAGATGAGCTGTGCAGGCAAACGGGAGGGAAAACAGACTGCGAACCACCTAAATATCACACGAACCCCTGCGCTCTGCACCTAAAAGTGTTAAAATAGCAGAAATCTCAAATCAGGAAAAACTAAAAGGGCAGTCGCACTTCCCCAGCCCTAGGCAGCCCATCAGAGATGACTTATGCACCTCTACACTTTCCCATGCACCCTTCCCACCCGCCCAAATGCTGCCTTAGGGAAAAAAACAAAACAAAACAAAAAAGCAAATGAATGTGTTGGTTTCACAACCAAATTAGCCCGGTAAGGATAAAACATTAACGATGTTTTTTGAGCTTTTTTTTTTTCCTCTCTTTAGGAGCTCCTCCCAAGCTTCCGCAAAGCAAATCTCTGTCACAACCACTGAAAACACGGTGCTTCACGTCGTGCCCAGGGTGATGCTGCACTTTACACAGGCAAGCACCGCCAACTTGCACACTGCACGGTTAGTAAAGTAAAAAAAGGAGTCACCTGATAACTGCTACCGGAAAGGCAAGCCACAGTATCATAGCTATAGAGAGTTTAACAAACACATACCCCACCACAAGCAGGAAATTAAAAACCACAGCTAAATAAAACAAAGACCGAGAGTTGCAAGCGATGCAGTAAGCCAGCTTACAGAAGGAGCAATGACAAGAATTGCCATCATTCTCAGTAATCAAAAATTATCTTAAAAATCAAGGTTCAGGGGATTTTTGAGTAAATCATTCATTTCTCATCAGGCGACAGGAAGCAGAAAAGTGTAAATTAAGATACTGTTTTTTTCCTTGAGGCACCATGAGGTCAGTATTAATCAGAAAAAAAAGAGTCAACAGAAGACTTCAGGGCTTTGTTTTGATTTTTTAATATCTGAAGATATTTGCAGCCCACTAATCATCTGAAAGCCAGGCTTGCAGCAGAGCTTGCTCTCTGCCCCAACCCAAACGTGAGCATCTCATGACTGACTAGTCCATTAGGGCTTATTCTGGGAGGGTGAAATCTTCAGACTGAAGGAAGGAAAAAAATAAAAACCGAAAAAGTCATCAGCAGCAAACGCAGAGAGTAAGGGGAAAAAAATATATAATATATATTAAGATATAAATATAGCCTTTTTTTATATATGCGTGTGCATATATGTGTATACACATATCTCACAAGGTTGGTTTCTCTCATTGCCATGGAAAAGGTCTTGCAAGGGAGAGGTGAATGTGAACAGGTAATACCGTACAGGGCCTTTGCAGGACAGTGACTCCTGCAAGAAGTGCTAAGGAGACCTATTGTGCACATACATGTAGGGAGGTCAACAGCTCTCAGGGTGGGAGGCCGCACAAAGTTGTGACGTGTCTAACGGATATAGAAGCGCGCAGGGAAGACGGAGCTGGAAAGCGAGCGGCTCCTCGGAGCGCCGCGACGCACCGGGCTGGCACGAGCGCCCGTGCTTCTGTCTCTGCTCACCAGCCGCAAAGACAACAGGGCGCTCCGCTCCGAACGAGGCGGGACTGGGTAGAATAGCCCCGTCTTTTTCAAGTCAGCCACCTCCCAGGTGATGCTGCTTTCACTAGCAAGGCTCTTTAGAGGTGACGCTTGCTACGCAGTCATCGCCTAATATTTTTAAAGAATATGTACATTTAATACAAAACTAGCCTTAAACACCCTCTTTCTCAGCGTATGCAAGTAAACTTAAAAGTAACATGTTTTTACAGTTGTTTCACTATGGTCTCTATATCAGCAGTGGCAGATTCAGTAAACGATCCTATACCAAAAAGGTGCAAGAAAACTGAAAAGGAGCGTAAGATCTCTAAAATAAATTGGTGGTGTTTAACTCTGACACCTCTTTGCTCAATCAGGCCATTCCCTAAGCTGATTTAAACAGCTCTGGGGAGGAACATGAGATCTTTTTCTTGTGCCAAGTCATTTTAGGAGCCCAAATGATGCTATGGGAGTGCAGGATGACAAGGCTGACACCAGTTAAACACGGTGACTATGAGCAGGTGAAGAGGAGTCGGTGTTTAACTCTGACACCTCTTTGCTCAATCAGGCCATTCCCTAAGCTGATTTAAACAGCTCTAGGGAGGAACATGAGATCTTTTTCTTGTGCCAAGTCATTTTAAGAGCCCAAATGACGCTATGGGAGTGCAGGATGACAAAGCTGACACCAGTTAAACACAGTGACTATGAGCAGGTGAAGAGGAGTTGCCTGACATTTGCCACCGCTCACCACATTCATTAGGAGCAGGGATGTTCACAAGACTCAGCTTCTCATTTCTCAGATGTACCTTAGTCAAAGGAAGAAAGAAGATTCCGTGCCTTCGATGACCTCACTGAAAAAAAAAAAAAGAAAAAAAAAGGAAAAAAAAAAAGAAGGAAAAAAAAGAATTTTGCTCCATATTTCAACACACAGGACACCCAACTAGCAAGAGTTTCTAATGCTCTGTACATCACAGGCAAAGCAGCAGCTGCAAACAGTTAACATGGGCTACTTCTGTTACTCCGTATATGAGTCCCTCAGCTCTGTAGGACTTTTTCAACTTCTTGAATTGAAAATTCACAAAGATGGAGCCACTTGGCCCCTGTGTCAGTACTACACAAGAGGGACCTGAGCCAGGCAGAAGCCTTTGGACAGGCTTTGATGCAGAACGGGCAAGCTGAAGCTCACAGAGGGGACCTGCAGCACAGGGAAACCGTCCTCCGTTCTGCATCCACTGACACATTTAATGCCACTCTGACAAATGCAAAAAACCAAAAGCTTCATCTGCAACTTACCCATGGACTAGTCTGTCCCGCTATCCAAAAGCGGCAGTAACCAGTACGAAACACCGAGCCCGCACCCGTTCCTTGCTCTGCATCCTGGGTTCTGCCTCCCCTCTGCGGCGCATTGGGAAGCCACCGAGCAGCACAAGGGAAGTTCTCCCCCCTTGGCTCCCAACCGCTGCTCGGCACCCAAAGCATGTGCTCCCATAGCTTCCTCTGAACAGATACTGTTCTCCACCTCCAGCTGAAAATTCATCTGGGCCACGGCATTGTCAGCCTCTATTCCCATCTCCGGCGTACATGAGGTCTGACCTTTTCAAATTTACATTTACAACATTCAAAGTCCTTGCGAGCTCTGTTAAGTCCCATTACAGAGAAAAATGAACTGCAAGGAATTTCTGGAATGGGGACTGGAGTACTGATGTTTCCTAAGGCAAAACACATACTGCTTGTATTCGAATTTACTAATGTGCTGGCAAACAAGAGAAAATTGAATGACAAAAGCAACCTAACTAGCTGGAATCCTCCGAAAGATGGAAAACAGACTTCTAAGTCAACCAACAGAAAAGAACAAAAATGCAGCAGCAGCAGTTAATATTCAAGGGCAATAAACATTAATGCTCCAAATTAAGAATGCAACAACAACAAAAAAGCAGACCACCAACTGTATTTCCAAAAGAAAAAAGTTAGGATTTACTAACAAAGCTTCTCTACTACATATCAAACCGCTTCTCTTTCCTTCTGCAGACACCAGAAATAGCACACAATTTATATGGATGCTTCCATACAGTAGCTTCACCACGACATATAGTCAGTATGTTCTCCACTGCGGGTTTTCTGGGTCCCCATTCCCTCCCCTCGACTAGAAGAGGGGCTTTTCCCACCACTACCCCCGAGCAGAAACCATCCACGCTTCCCCAAAGCACCAGTCACTTGCAGTGTATCCTCACACCCCAAAACCGTGGTCTCACCAGCACTACAATGCTGCCTGGCAATACTTGTATTTCATCACACAAGAAGTCACAACCACATGTCCGATTCAACCCTCACCCAAGAGGAGACTTCTCCCATTTACAGTATCTTTGGGTTGATCTCCTCAGTAAAGAAACAAGAGAATGGGGAGAATTGGGCCTCCTTGATCCTAGCTGTTCTCCATTGCCACAAAGCATCAGCATCTGGAAGTACTTGCAAGTATACAAAACAGAAGACACCCTCAGTCTAATATTAAGATGTGACATAGAAGAGCAGCAATGCTACTAATTGCACTTCAACCCTTCTTACATACTTTGGATTTTAGCATGCTGATCATTGAAGACAAGGAGGACAAACAGGGGGATAAGCTTACGGAATAGCAGAATTCTGCACACACTGTCCACTGGGACCTGCCACCTCCCTTAACGCAGCCTCGCATCACCACCCACGCACAGAGGTTTCAGCTTTGCAGACACAAGGGAGGATGGGAATATACAGGTGACCCGAGAGAGATGCCCATTCGGTGGGCAAGAAAGCTGTTCTTCAAAGAGCTGCCCGGGTTTTGGTGCGGCAGCCAGGCGGGAAGGCCCGAGGGCAGAGCAGAGCTGGCTGCAGCAGGGACGAGCACAACCATCCCGGCCAGCTGCTGACCATTCGGCTTCCTGCAAATACCCCGGGAGCGCTCGGAAGCCAGCGGGTGAAAGCACATTCCAAATTAAGTTAAATAAAGCATTAGTTACACTCCTAGGGCTGCTTCCTCTGCCTAGCTAGGTGTGCTCACCTCTTCATGCTTGATGCAAAGCCAGCTTGCCAACCTGTAAACACACTTCTTAGTTTGGTACACTGCAAATCTTCTCTCCTATAAAATATTTAGTCTCATAAAATTACTTTCCCTCAAAAAAAGCTGCAATTTTTGCACTGTGTACTGCACAGGAATGATACATATGTGTACATATATAATACTTTACATAAAGTGTAAGTCATAAAATTTTCCTCTCCCCCCCCCCCGCTACATTACTCCAATGACCATCTATCCAATCTGCCCTCCCACTAGTAACTCTGGAAAATTATGATCCACAAATCCACAGTGGAAAGTCAGACAGGGTTAGGGAACTGATGGCTGCCTGCAGAAGGAACAAAACTCAACGCGCTCACAGAGACGGAGGGCAGAGGAAAGTATTGTGCAAAGGGAAACAGGAAGGTGCAAAGAAACCAGAAAATGGGACACAGTCTGCCAAAAGGAGGCTTCCAGAGTCCTGGGGAATACAAGCTGGGACTGCAAGCTTTTACAGCTTGCTTTTAGAGTTCCTCAGAAAGTTTACCTGGGAGATGGAAAGAGGGGGGTTGCAAATTTCTCTAAACCTCTGAGCAAATTAGCTAAAGCACCGAGCACAGAGCTTTGCTGCACTAGAGAGGTGAAGACCAGGACCAAGCTGGTGCCACAGCCTCCTGGCCAGCACTCATGGCGATGCACAGGCAGCCTTGCAAAAGGGGCCAAGTGAAAAACCAGCTGCAAGAATGGGAAAACCCTTCCAGCACCTCCAGGGAAAGGACACTCCACCCAGGGGACTCTGCACTTAGCATCACAGAAGCAGCATTCAGTAGCGTTGAAACCAACTGACAAAATACCTTGTTCTTTTGTTTTCAGACTGAAGATGCACCTGACTTTGTAACTAGCTGGCTCTTAGACCTGAGCTTTTAGATCACACCCAAAACGGCTTAATATAAACCAGATTATGCAAATACTTTAATCTGAATCCAGTAGTGACGTGCTCTAAGACAAAAACGTAATCTCTCGTGCTGTTCAACATCAGGTTGGGACCTGCAGAGCACTCCCAAAAAGACATACCTAATGGAAATGCAAATATATTTGCAATTAAAAGTGCATCTGAAGTAAAAAGGTTCAGCACCCCCTTCACAGGCAGGAACAAAACAAAAAAGTAAACAAAATGTAGCTCAGATGATTAGCTAGCATCATGGACAGATGATGGAGCAAGTGCTCTAGGAACTTAACTATCCTCAGAACAGGCCCCTGTCTTTCTATAGCCAGGAATTAAAAAACAGACTGTTCAATCCCTATGTGACTTCTCCTGTTTAAAGTCTAGCCTTTCCTTAGATTGTCTACTTCCCTTTGAATCGAGACAAACCACAACCATCTCTAACTAAGAGCATTCACAGGATTAACTCTTACTTTAGTGTCTCTAATGTTGAGTTTGTATCAGCAGCAGAACAGCCACAGCAGAAGACCCGAAGGCTGGAATCATTAGAAACTCCATCGTTAAGAGCTGAACTACTACAATTAAAGTCCTTCAATAATAGCTAAAGAGGAAAAAAAGGTAGAAAAATTTGTGGTTTTCTTTTCTGTACCTGTCTCCACAGTAAGTGTGACCACACTGCCATATCCACACCCAAGGAATTAAACAGCTCTCAGAGTAACAAGCTATTAGGTAGACCTGGAAGGGCCATGTTCCAACCCTGTTGCAATTCTCACAGGCCAGTTTTACTGCAAGCCCTTTAAAGTTGTCATCTTCAATGCCAGAGCAACTGTTATATACCAAAATATTGCATACCAAACTCACCATTTCAAACAACTCTTAGTAAAGCAAGCTTGTTCAGATCTTCATTGCAATAAGTGACATATTCTTTGCCGTTGACTTCTGCAACTGAAGTATAATTTGAAAATGAGAAAGTAACTTTGTCTTGAAAGTTAACATGCACGTGGCTGACTGCTGTGCATAGGGAAAGTTTAAATTCATGGCTTATGCATAAGAGAAAATAAAGTTGTACAGGTAGCTGACAGGCAGGAGAAGTGTAGAAGTTGCAGAACACAGTGATGTAAACACTGATGTCCTTACTAGCAATCTTCAGATCTTCAGGAGAAGACCTACGATCATGCTGTGTTGATAACTAAAGCAATCAAAAACGCATACAGGGCTCCTCGAGGACAGGAGCCGAGGCCAGGGCCGGGCTCGCGGGGCGGCAGGTCGCCCTCGGAGCGGAGGCACCTCGGCGGCGCTCGCGCGGGGACAGCGGGCGCTCCGCTCCTCCTTCCCCAGACACACACCCAGCGAATGACGAAACCGCGGAAGGCAAATCTATTTTTACGACTGCAGACACCATTACAAATGCAAGCAGTCCCTCACAATATGGTGTTTTTATTATGCACATGAAATTATTATCAGTCCTCGAAAGTCGATAGTAGCTATAAAAGTCCAAGGACTTTGGACGTGCAGTTTGGAAACACACGGATCAATGGAGCTCTTGTTTGTGCCGCAGTTTAGGAATTCTCGCTTTTAAGGATACACTGCACTAATTTGACACTATTGTGATAAGGCTGAGCTTTTACACACGCACAGTTAGGAATTTCTCGGGGGCAGCTTCTCCACGTAAAATCACACATACTTGTTGTGGTGAGACTGCACTACTGCACCTGACACAGGCAGGCAGAGCCACACACTGCACAACCTACCTGCTGATGCACGTCTACACATTCGTATTTGCTGTAGAAGCAAAGACCCCTCCTGAAACAACAGCACAGCTGAACCGGGAAAACCCAGCAAGCAAATGTCTAGACTTGCTCAAAGCATTTCAGCTACTATGCTGCTGAAGTACAACAAGGTTTTAGCAGCATACATATATGCAGTTATCTAAAAATCTAACTTTGCTCGGTGAAGGGTCAGAAAAGAGAAAGTACCAGCCCATGGATTTTGGAGAAACTCTGTAATAACAGTTTTTAACTTAACATTTCCTCCGTTTGCTTAAAGAATTACATAAAATAAAATACAATAAAGGTTAAGACTATTGCACAGAAGCTCAGAAGGATCACAAGCAACCCCATGATGTGGAAAGCTAATGCAGACGAGTTAAGAGACCAAAAATTTCCAAGTGCAATCTTAGGTTACAGAATGACAACATACCAGGGTATTTAACAATTTCCACTTACGTTGAGCTAATAGAAAGATTTAACATGAATTTCCACTGAATTAGTACCAAAAGCTTTCCTTTAGCTTAGAAGGGAAAAAGATATTTCCCCTCCTACTTTTTCAGATTGTCCAGGATTCATTTAGGAGAGGAGACAAAGCACGAAAAAGTGCCAAAATTAAGCGGGGTTTGACCAATTACAGCTTTCCCCTTGTGCTTGGCTCTTTCTCAGCACGAGATTTCTCCTTCTCCCATCTGCCAGGCCACGCATTACCCTGCCCTACGAAAATCTGCAACGTGCCTCATTTTGACCGCGTACTTCCAAACGAACGGGGCAGAGCCTCGCGTGACCCGCCTCTCCTCTCCCCTTCCCGGGTTTCCCCGGAACAGCAGCACCCGCCCTCCTCCAGCGGCGCCTGCAGCAGGACCCGCGCCCCGGCTCGCTCCCGTGCGGGCACACGGGTCCGGGGGGAAGCCACGGCGCTGCCGGTGCCGCGGCGCTGCCGGGAACGGCGCGGCGGCTGCGCCTGTCCGCGGAGCAGAAGCCGCTTCACGACTCTGCAAACCCCCCAGCGGAGCAGGATCCCACCCACGGCCTCCCCAGGCTCCCGCACTTTTTCCGGAGGCTCCGTGTGGGACTGAGGAGCCCCATGGACTCGGCCACTCGGGGCACGCTGCGCTCCCAGGCCCAGGGGCTACCAAGCACAGCGCAACTGCCCCCACCGTGTGCCAAGCCAGAACGCCACTTCATTAGAAAGCAGCTGTTGGATGAAGATTAACATTCCCACCCGTTTCAAAGCTTGTGTGGGAATATAAGATATTCGGAGATGGAGCATTAAACAGGTGACATGCAAGCAAGGGCTTAAAAAAAAATCTCCATTATGCTGTTTTTGCAAGTCCTCCCTTTTTCTATGGAGAAGTCTCGGTCCCTTCAAAGTCTTTTGTAGTAACTGCTGCCGTTTTACTCGCTCATTAGCAAATGGCTGCACTTAAGGCTAATTTCGAAACGCAGTTGTTCATAAATCAAAGTTCAAAAAGTGCTTAAGAACAATTTGGTCCCTGCAGCTGGCAACCGTTGATCCTAACAACTTCAGTAATTTCTTAGCGTGGAAACATCCTCCTAATGACAGCATCAACCCAGGCACACTCCCAAATGCTCTTGGTTGACGGGCGAGTTATTGTTAGCACACGAATGTTAGCGGGATTGGGAGGCAAAACACCAGCAGAACCACCACGGAGCCACTTGTGAGGCGAGCGCCCGGCTGACGGAGACGCGCACGGAGAGGCTGGTGGGACGGGAAACGTCCACAGGAAGGGACCTTTCCAACGCCAACCGAAAGAAGAGGCTCCACATGTGCACAGCATTAAGCAGCTGGAATTCCTGAAAGGTCCCACGAGCCCGAGGGGAGTTTTTGCTCTAGGGGATGGCCTAAGTGCAGCTGACTCTTGTCACATCTCCCACCCCACACATCTACACCCGCCACCAGATTCTTAACAGGCTCTTCCCAAAATGCTTCTAAAATAGCACAGTGGTGCCAAGGCTATAATTTGCAGCCAATTTTTTTCACTTAGGAAGAACTTTAAGGAAAAACAAAACAATACGAGCATCCCTAATCAGCATCTCCGGTCAAACAGAAGGAATCAATACCACAGTTCAGAAGAGGACTGGGGAATAGGACCCATTCCCCTGCTTTCAAAAGAGAACCCTGCTTTGTATTCACCTCTTGTATATGTATATAAAAAAAGAGTTTAATTAACAAAAATTGCTGGAAAAAAGGCATCTCGATGATAACACTGTGCTAACTACCAGTACCATCCACTTCATAGCTCTGATATCTCTAGGCCAGACAGACGGAAAGGCAGTTTGACCAGGGCATTCAACCAAGCTTTTTATTAATACTGTATGAAGAAGTAGATTTTGCAAACAAATAATCTGTAACTATTAGCCAAATGCAGGGAACACACCTGTGCCATCACACTCAAGACAGAGAGGGAAGGCCCAACGACCATGTCATGATACTTGGAAGAGCCCCAGGATGATCGTTGCAACAACTCACAGCAGAGGTTTGCTAGGAATAATCGTGTTGCACATGCATGATGTAATGGACTGATGAGTTTAAAAGCTGTGGGTGGTTTATTCTTCCCTTCTCCTCACTCTCCTCCAAAAAAGACAAAAACTGACACTTTTTCCTGTTTCAAGGGTCTACTGTTAGTTATTTTTTCTCAGTATGCAGGTTCTCTTCCCTTCTCTGCAGCCAGCCATCCTCGCACTTCAGTTACCTCCTCTCTAGTCCATTCCAGAGGATTAAACAAGCAAATAAAGAAATCAGCTAGCAATGATATCCATAGGCCTGGGGGAAGAGGCAGACAAGTCTGGTTAGTTTTCATTCACTCCCTGCAGGGAGAAACTTCTGGTGTCCAAAAATGGGACAGTTAAATCCAGCCAAAAGTGAGTCCAGAGGAGAAAAACAGGGGGAGAGGACAACAAAATCTGTACGTGCCCTGGTATTTTATCAACATATATTGCTTTTGTAAAAAGTTTGGTACAGCACGAGTAATTAATAGGCTGCCATATGCCCATGTGCTGCATCTGCTACAGCAATTTATTTTATAGTTATTTTATTAGTTTCTTTGGGAACTGAGTAAGATAAGGATCAGCATCCTGACACTTGGAAATTAGCTCATTTCCATGATTGCTAGCAGGAAAGCAGGAATTAATTCTCTAATTTTATCCTTAAAACCAGCAAGAACAAGTCCAATCAAGAAGTAAAAAAAAAAAAAAATGTTTATAAGAGGAGAGGGGAAAAAATGGAGTTTGGAAAAGCAGTGGCCTTATTACGCTGGCAAGGCTGCAGCCCATGAGATCAGTGTTTTGATGAGCACGAAGGATGGTGCCAGAGCGGGACCGGAGGGAGGAGGACGGAGGGGCTCCCGCTCGCTGCAGGCGGCGCAGGGCGCCCAGCTCCACGCTGGTTCGGGACAGAGGGGAACAGACCCCCTGCTGCAGGAACGGAGCTCGCGAGCGGCCCGGGACGGAGACGCGGGGCTGGAAGGCAGGGAGGAGGAGGAGGAGGAGAAAAGGCTGCTCCTCGTCCCCCAGTGAAAAGGAGCTTGCTAAGAGGTTTAAAAAAATGAGGGGGAGGATTTACACTGCATCGTACAGGAGAGCAGGCACCTTGCCTACCTACTAGCCATCCCTCGGGAAACCCGCTCGATGAAGGCAACAAACACTGGCTTTGCTGTCCAGGATAGTTCTGGAAGGAAGAACTCCTGAGTTTGGAGATATGCAAAGATGATTGGATAAAAGTCCTTCTTAAAAAAAAATAATAATAATTGAGAAGGCAAATATGCATCCATTGAAGTTAAGGGCACAACCCTGGAGAGAGGCGGGGAAAAACAAAACAAAACACTGTACTTGCAGGCAGAATCCCAGGCCGATACTTTAAAACACTTCAGGAATAACACACCACACTGTCAGGAAGGGTCTGGGAGATGGGGAGGAGAAAATGCAAACCTCACACCCCCCAGGTTAACCACATCTTCCCCTCGAGCTGAAATCCAGACCATTGAAACCAGTTTCAAGAGAATCTGCTGGAAAGGGCCGCCTGCCTCCTCGCCGAGGGCCCGCGTTCCAAACTGCGAACAAAGCCGCTCTCAAATGTGGTTTGATTGACGCAAATCAAGAGCTCAGCGGGTGATTCATAGTTGTCAGACCGTAACACTTGCATAAAAACAGCATGTGGACAAACTTGCTGATGCATTCAAATGCTCAGCACATATCATGAAAGGCATCAGAGTTGAACTCAGACCACTCTCCTCGCATAAGGCCCTTTCATTCTTTCTTGCAGAGAGTGATTTGGATTTGCCTTGCTAACGTACTGTCGTAATAAATCCTCAGGCCCGACTGGGTGATAAGCATTTTGCTGCATTTCCCTCCTCCTTGAAAGGGAAGACTGGTGTGTCAAATGAAGTTAGGGGATAACCCATAAACCACAAACACTCATTTTCTGCAGTTTGACAGTAAGACAGCCTCAGCACCCATGTTTATTTTGACCTTTTGACACAATTTAAGTCTGTTTCCACTTCCTCCATGGTAAAAGCATTTTTCCTTCCCTTTCTGTTCTTTCCCCATAAGCTTCTTGAAAGAGTGAGGAAGAGTAGGGCCAGAGAGGTCAGTGCCCGGGGACAGAAACATTGAGTCCCATTCCATAGGTGAGCCCTGAGGAAAGTCGAAAGCAGCCTCTAACCCAGCTTACCCTGAGCTGGTCCCACAAGGAGAACCCCCTTCTGCTTTTCTTGCACTTCATGTTGGCTCTGCACAGGATGCTCACGGATGTGTATAAAAGACACAGACAAAACCCATCTTTCCCTCCTCCGCATGTATGTCACAGTGCAATGCAGCTAGAAGAGATGACAAGAATTGCAAATTGACTCACTGACTCCAAATTTCACCTTCAGTCCCATTGATCTTTGGTCTAGACTCATGCCAAGAGATAATTCCAGTCTCTTGGAAGAGCTGGCACCCTCTCACAGGTAAACGGCAGCATCAGAAGCATGCTGCTTACTCACACAGAGCCACACTGGGGCCCAAAAGGAGTGATATCCCCAGGATTCATATTTTAAAGACAATCCAGAACATCAGAATGAACAAGGACATAACACACTCTGCACATTTACAGACTTGGGAGAAATAGCACAGAGCATGAAAGAGCTCAGTTCACCTCCCAAGAGGAGGCAGGTGGGAACAGAGAAGGATGTCAGAAGGCTTTTACTGTATTGCTGTAACACTTCCTACCACATAGGGAGGGGACATACAGATTTTTACCATAATAATTCATGAAAATGACATTATTATGTTCTTGCAAACAAGTATGAAATAAAAGAAAATGCACCAAAATTGCACCAGTGACACAAAATAAACTGAAGATATTGTTTCACGCTAATCTTTTCAGAAAAGATTTTAAGGCATAAATGCAGCTGCAGGCAAGAAGATTCAAACAAGCATGGAATCTGAATATAGCGTTAAACCCAAGCTGCACTTGAGGAGTGCTCAGGTTGGAAAAGGTGTCTGCGCGCCCCAGGCCTGAGCCAAACCCCAGCTCTGACCGTGTGACACTGGAGCCCATCCCAAAGCCCCTGGGTGCCCTTGGGTGCCGAGTTGGCTTTGCTGGAGCAAAGCTGCTCTACCTAAACTCTGCACTGCAGCACCCAGTAAGGACTTTCTGCTCCACAGAGCCGCAGCCCTCCAGTTTCTGATGATTTCAGGTCTTTCTCATCGCCACCCAGGTTCCCCAACCTCATACCGGGAATTTGGACCTAGGTAGCATGCAATTATCCCAGGAAAGCAACACAGAGAGAAATACAGCCACTACAGATCTTTGCCATCATGCAAAGAAAAGTCTAAGTGACAGAAATGTCCATCATCACCTCACGCCTGCAGCATGTTAGAGCCCCAGGTTCACATCCTCCCACCACCTGTTCCAAGTATCATTCTCTTGGGAATGCTGGAAGACATGAAACACTGGTGGCAGGATGACAACAGAAAGGTAACTGAACGCAACCCCATGCTTGAGGAGATTCAACCTCCACCTTTGATGACTGCTACATCATGTGAACTGTTCAGAAAAACAGGTGCCCCAAGGCTTTGTGAAACCAAGGGCAAAGAGGGGGAGGAGAAAGCGTAGGGAATAAAACACAAAGCCCCCATATCACTGTCTGCTGCACGGAGCTGCCCAGCTACCCCCTTCCGCAGCCACTTCACCCCTGGGCCCCGTCCCCCTTGCTCCCCTCGCCCATTGCCACGTCCCCTTCCCGCAGCCCCTCTTCCCCAGGGAAGCCCCGCTCCCCAGCCAGCTCCAAAGCCCTTCTCGAGCGGTTATAGACCACCCCAGGTCTACGTCTCCTCCACGGGACAGCTTCGCCAAGGAGTGGCATTTCTGAGCCTCTTTGACAGCACAAACTGCGGCCAAAATAACAAAAAGAAAGGAGCAACAGAAAGGAGATATCATATAGAGAGCATTGCTCCACTGCCAAAAAGGTATTTTAATCCAAGGATAAAAACCGAGACACCTTTTGGGATCACGTAACCAGAACCCTTCTAGCTGTCTCAGAAAGAGCAAGCCTAAAATACAATTGAGGCACTAAAATCTGACATCTCACCATTACTTTGAGGCAGTTACACAAATTCACATGGTTGAGAACTCCTTCACTTTGACACTGAAACAGCTTCCTTGTTAAGCTATTCCATTTTAAAATGAACGGTGCAAGCAAGTCTCAACATCTGACAGACCCACAGAGCAGCACAGTTTAATTACACGTCAGGTCAGTGGAAGGAGAAGTCCTTCCACCAATGCAAGGACTTTACATCCAACCCACCAGCATGAAAATATTTGAGGGAACAGAAAAGAGTGAGGAAATTCCATCAACGGGACATGAGCTCGAAAGACTGAATTATGACAAGCTGAACAGTGCTTACCCCCTCTGCAGTTTCTGGTTTAGTCACCTTAACAGAAAACAAAATACGAGAAGCTCATAACCCTTCTGAACTTTGCTGATGAAGCACCAAGGCCTGTTTGCTGGGAAGGAAACCGAAAAGCCAATTTGACTCAGTGTTTCTGTGTATAAGCAAATTCGGTCCTGTGACATGCAAGAACCATCTCAAATGCTCAACCCGCTGTAGCTGAACGTGGTTCAGATGGGTGGGTATTACAAACCACCAGAATAAATGATGCTCAAAAACCTTCCAGCATCTTCTTAAGAGAGTAGGTAAAATCACAAGTAACTTGGCAGACAATTAAGTTCTCCGACAGAAATGTCTCACTTGGAAAAATATCAATTCTTAATGTTCTGGACTTTTTAATTTAGGGCTTCCCATTTGAGCTCCCAGGAAACTCCCAATTCTCATTTTTTTTGGTAAATATTCTCTATGAAACCCTGCTTTTTTGTTGCTTTAAGCTAGTGCTCAGTTCCACGCTGAACCCAGTCACTGCCCGTGCAGTTAGGGCAGGATTTTGCCCCCCTCCCGTTACGCTGGCGCCCAAGAATCTGGCAAGCGGCGACGTCAGCTGCGCTCCCCACCAGCAAACAACAGATCGCTTCTTATCCTGCTGGCCAGCGGAAGCGGCGAAGGGATTTTCGGGCAGGACACAGCAAGCAGCTGTCTGCAAGGGTCAACAGCTGGAAGCTGAGACACGTTCGCCTAAAATAGAGCAGGGAGCAGAACATGGACACGCAGAGCGCGCGGCAAGGTGGCAGGCGGGCCAGGACCTTCTTTCACACGTGGTCCGGGTGGGACCATACGGCTCTCCAGGTCTGACTGCTGCGGAAGTGGCGTGACTCACACGTGCAAGGAGTCTAGATATCAAATTTTACATTGTTTTTGGCTTAGTGCAGGAAATCAACTTTAGTGACAACCCACAGTTAGCTCTGCAGGAATTATCTCTCTGCTTCATTGACATAAATGACAAGACTTTGTTAGTAGAGCTAAAATTAAAAAAAATAACATTTTCTTTCACATCAGGAAGACTTTGAACAGCATCTACTGATGCTTGCAGTAAAGAGGAACAAGAAAAATCTCTTTCAAAGCACTTTCATTACCTTTTTCATATTTTAGCTTTTCCTAATATCCTAAATCCAAAGTTTCACATTGTATTTTGCACACCCAGGACTACCAGAATAAAAGTGCAGGGTGAAAAATGCAGGGGGGAATAAAAAACAAAAAAAAAAAAGAATACATTAAAACATAGCATAGAATAATGTGGTAGGAGGTTTCATTGATGCTTGTTTGGAATGACCAGGATAGCTCTTACAGCTTTACCACTTTTGAATAATGGGGATATTTAAAGACTAAGGTCAATACAGTATCTTTGCTATATAAACATGTGCTACTAAACAGGTATATTTAGGGGGCAGATTTTGTAGGGTTCTCTCTCTGTCTTTTCCTCCCCCTTAACTAACATTAAGAGTTGGCAAAAAAAACTTGCTTAACATCAAGGACACAGTTAATATCTTAGACCAACAAACAACAAGACAGATGAGATACACCAGTGCAAGGAGCCACACTCACACCTCTGCACAAGCTCCAACTTAGGATTAGCAAATCAGAACTACAAGTATAGGTTTTCTTTGAACTTTTACTTAAAAAGGCATCATTAAGTATGTATATAAAACATACACTGTGGCTCAAAGCTGCAATTCTTCTGCACTTTTTGCACCTGAAGCTTATACTGGTGTGCATGGCTTTTTGCATGAGGCAACACTGTCATAGAGCAAAGTCAACCCCTTAAGTACAGCAAATACTGTGGCTGCCAGAACAACAGGTATCTTCAGAGCTGACCTTGAGCACTTTCCTTACACACCCGCCTTTAACTGGGATGAAAACGACCAACTTGCAACATATTGCATAGATCTGATGGGCATTTTCTACAGGCACTAGGCATGTGAGCTGCTGCAAGGGACCTAGACCATTCCTGCCTGGTCACTCATTCACTCCAATTCCAGGGGAAGGGGGGAGGGGAGACTCTGCAATTTTATACCTGCAATCAGTAGCAGCGAACTCGATCATCACTTTGCAAGCGGGAAAGGGAGTGACTCGAGAGGAGCTTCACCTTTCCTGCTGCCAGCCCTGTGACGGCGGCTAGGCAGAGCTGCTCGAGGGCGGCGCGGCTCGCCCGGCGTCGCAGCTATTTACGGAGCCCAGCGGTCCAAGGTGCAGGGCGCTGCGCGGCAGCCGAGCGCTTGTTTTCACCGTAATGGATCTATACGGCACGGATTACATAAACAGTTGTCCCTGCTCGTTTCCACCCTGCTAGCATCTCCCCTGATGAAAATGCACTTGTCAATACGGCAGCTGCTATCAAACAGCAAAATCGCTGGCAGCTGCAAGGTCTTTAACTTGAAACTCTAGGTGAGTTCTGTAAAGATGTTTGGAAAATACAGCTGCTGACGCTCCTGCACGCAGCTGTATGCACACAGAAGAAGAGCGCGCTAATGGGTTTCCAGGCTATTCTTCTGCAGTTTAAAGAACATAAAGCCAATTTTCTCAATTTCCCTAGCTATAAATCCTGCCTTAAGCATATCTGCACCAATCTCTCTGATTTTTCTTTCTGAAAACAGAATCTGGATATCAAGTTTCGCAGAAAAGACAGTTTACTACTTCTAAAGCCATTGTTTCCATTCCAAAGGGTTATTTCTTCCCCAAAATGTATCCTCACCTTTCTGCATCTCAGCACAGAAGATACAACGACGTCGTGCTGTGGAAGCAAACACAGGGCACCCAAACCCAGCAGCGTTTCCCTTTCCGATACCGCAGGATTCACGCATGTCGCTTCCTAGGGCTGCAGACGGGTTGGCCTTGAGCACTCCAGGGCACCCCCGCGAACGTCAGAAGCGGCGTTGGGCTTTCGGAGTAGGTGGTCAAAGGCAGGCGGCGAGCGCGGCGCCTGCTCCAGCGCGCCACTCGCCTCGGCAATCCCACCGCCGCCGAGGGGCCGCGGAGGAGAGGGGTAACCCCTGCGGCCCCTGTTTCCCCTGGTCCCGGGGGGGCCGCGAGCTGCCTCTACCGGCACACAGAGCACCGCACGTCCCGCGCTCCCTGCCCGCGGCACCACCGCGCAGCTGAGCACACCGGGCTGGCTCTCAGCAGGTGCACACGCAACTGCCAGGCGGCTCAAAGGAGGCACTTACACGTGTGTTTATCTGGCACCAACCGGTAAACTCACTGGTTTTAAGTTAACCAGATTTTGCGAGCTCCGTCGGAGCAGGACCCAACAGCTGTGGTTTAATTCTACAGCACAAGGAGCATCTGCTACACGGAGATCTCTTATCATTTTTCCATCTTAAAGTGCAATTACAACTTAAAGAAGAGACCCGAGACTGGAGGGCGGTTAGCAGCTATTCAGAGCCTGAGGCCCCAAGACTCAAGTTTTCATCCATGGTCAGAAGCCATGGAAGGTGACACCACCACCACCCACACACTTTGTTTTCCCATTAGCGTTGTGCAGTTTATTTTTGCTAGCCGCACGTTGCAAAATTCAGGCTTACCTAAATAGCACCTGTTGAGCAATATGGTCTATAGAGCTGTTGCAACTGAAGCAGAGGGAACCAGTTGATGCAGTCAGAGGAATATACCCATCTCTTTCAAAGTTCCCTCCTGCTCGGATTATTTCCATGGCCAATATGCCCCAGTTCTGCTTTTCAAGACCACAGAAGAAAAGCGTTTTAAAACCCAGAGGGCCTTGACTGACTGGTCAGCATTAAGGCAGCTTGCCCGTCTGAACAGAAATATCTAGAGATCTAGCATTACACCCTCTAAAACCCACAAGCCTCCACTTATCTCACGGATACACAGAGTATGCACCTTCCACTTGCACACCTGCAAGTCAACACAGACTCTGCAGTTACACTGCTGCAACCCCCGCGGTTTGTCGGGGCAGAGACACTGCTCCGTTCTGCACAGGAGACGCACACGTACAGGCAGACGTTGAGCAGCAGCGGCAGCTCGCACTGATCACAAAAACCCCGCGTGAGGCTCAGCTATTGCTTCGGGTCGAGCAGACCCGCGCGTTCCCCGCGCAGACAGCCGGCGCGCGCACCAAGAAGCTGTCACAGCCCATGGCCTCCCTGCAGCACCCACGGGAAGCTCCCCGCTGCTGGAGCACTAGTGCTGGCTGCAGGGGAGGCAGCCCTGCGGCCGCCCGTCCCGTGTGCACGTTCAAAGGCACTCTGCGTCAATCCGAGCATTTCTTTTTTTCTCTCCTTAAATGATGAAAGGTTCATTTATTCACAAACTGGTTCTCCAGCTTACCTGGGAAAGCTTCCCATCCACCACAGGCTAGAGGATTTTTCAAGACATGACTGTCTGGTTTATGAACATCTGCGCTGCATGAATGCTCAGAGCGAGACATTTATAAATGCAAGGGTTGTGCATGCAGGCAATACATCATATCTCTAAGAAAAAAAAATGGATGCAAGACAGTATAAAAGCCCAAACCAGCATCAGTCAGAGATCAAACTACCTCCTAACATGACAACAGAACATCCCCAGCTACTCTCTCCCTCCAACATCTCTACCCAGCTCTCTCCAGTACCTTCTTCCAACGCACATCAGGCACATGGGCTAAAAACAACCACACTCCGGGTGCTGCATGGATATGCAGAACACACTACAGCCCCATTTTGGGCAAGTCCTTATCCATAGTTTGGCAACTAACTATAAGGCAGCAAGATCCCTAAGAGAAAGGCGTATAGCATATCAAGCTGCGTGTCTTTAGTAGCTATCTAGAAATGGCTCCTATTTCCTTCTTCAGTGAGAGAAAGTGTCCAGCTATGAGAACATGCCCAGCATTCCCTAAAGAGTGTAAGGGTTGGCTTGCCTTCGAGAGCCAGGCAAAGCACTGGAATGTTGGATTTGAGGGGACAGGGAAGAACACGGAGGAATGTTACCATGCCGAAAAAAAGGTGGATATATCAATCCCATGGGCCAGTGGTTTCGCTTTGTTCTGGGGAGAGAACCCAAAGCTGTCGAAAAAAGCAGCTGCTCCATGACGGGATGTGAAACAGATCCTCTTGCTTCTATGCCATGTTTAGGGACACAGATAAAACACCATTTCTAGCAGCGGTAGCAAGCCAAAATGAGATTTTTGAAGAACTATTTTTTTTTTTTAATACAGAGACATACAAAGATCAGCGGGGGAGACAACACGTGTTTTACTCAGCAGCCTTCACCTACTATGAAGGCTGAGGGAGCTACGTTGCAAGCGCGTCACACACTGTCTGCAATGAGCACCGGCAAAGTTTCCCCCCTAGCACTGCAAGACATTTAGTATCCTCTGCCTCTCCTGCCAAAGGACAAGGGCCAGGCAGAAGCTGTGCACAAGTCGGTGGGATTTATTCCCCATATAAATGCTTCGATGAACGTAGGCGTTAAACAGTTAATTTCACAGCTTCGGAAGACAGCAGCAAATTTCATTTCTTGCTGAAGAAAGCAGGCATCAGCCACAACCTTTTTTTTCAGATTTAAACCCATGTTTCATTTGGGAACAGACTACAGCAGCGTACCAATAGTATGATAAATTGACAGTCTGCAAGGCAATTTCATTTGTATCAGCCTTTAACGAAGCCAGGTTCTGAGGGCTTAGCTTTATTACTCTTTCAGCATCCAGGACAAATTAAAAGTTGCCGCAAAGATGCAAAGCGCTCCCAAAAAAATCAACCTAAATCTTTCTGAGACTCTCCACCATGACACAGACATATCTCCACAGTGCAGCTCATAAATAAGTAGAAAAAGGACACGCATGCAAGTCCAAATGATGCCATGCAAGTCCAAACGATGCCATCGCCGTTCAGTCACACATCTAGGAACACTTCACCTACCCACGGGATTCCTTCTAGCTGCTGCCTGCCGACCTGGGCTTTCTCCTAAGGCTACTCAGAAGAGGGCAAGAGCCCGACAGCCTGAGCTAGAGACTGGCTGCTGCTAAAATTAATGCTCTCCTGCAAGCCTGAGTAGGCAGAACCTGACAGCTCTCAAGTACCATCCACCAGAGGAATGAGTTTTTAAAAATTGTCTGTCTCAGGTCAGCAGTTGGAGTTAACAGCTCCCTTCAATAGCTGTCCTCAAAGCAATTTTCCCCCTCAACCCATTTTTTTTTTTTTTTTTTTTTTTTTTTTTTTTTTTTTTTTTTTTTAAGTCCAGTTACAATCTACTCTTGAAGATCAAGGCTCATAAAGGCACATAACAAACATTTTTTCATTATTTTATGAGCTGATGTGACACTAAAGAATCTTTTAAACTTTTTTCCCCCCTTTTTAACAACTCCTTTATTATTTCCTCACACAGAGCAAACACGTTTTTACGCAGCCTCCCCTTATTTCACAAAAGTTTAGAATTCATATGATGGAACAGAGTTATGGGATAAATCGAAAGGATGGAGACACACCAAGACATGTTGGTTTCAGGCATCCCCCAGAAATGCTAGACACCCCCCATTAGACTTTCCCCGCTGCTTACACCAGAGGTGTGATGTTGTGGGGGAGAGCACGGCGCACAGCAGGTCTCGGCTCCCTTGGGACAACGGGCGCCGCTCACTCCAGGTGACAGCAGCTCTCGGCAGCAGCGCGGGCAGCGCTCAGTCTCCCACCGCGAGGTCACCTAAGAGACGTCCATACGAATTCTGCAGATCTGCCACTTGCAGGGCCACCAAAACGACGTGACCTCGGCAAACATGGGAAAGGAGGCAGCATTTTCTTCTGAATTCTGCCTTCCTACGGCCAGAGATCAACATCCAAAGCCACAATGTAACTATCATTATATATGTGTACATACATTATCATTATATTTAAGTAAAAGCTTGAAGGATGGCATTGCTTATTACCTTTTTGGAGCCTAAACTATAAGCCTTGCACTTTTTAGGTTAAGCTGCATGAGAACTCTAGCTGTGAGCAGGAGACCTGGTCTAGCTCTAGCTCTGAGAAGCTATCCCAGCTGAAACAGCAAAAAACTTAGATACTCTAAATTCCCTTTTCTTTTCGGGCTCAACTTTATTAATCTCTCCTTAATTTTCACTAATTTATTTTCATGAACAGCTTCTGTTCTCCTGCTCCAGAGGAGAAGTTTTTTTTCTCGTGGACAAGAAATAAGGAAGGTATTGACACTTCGTCTCTATTTTCCACCCATACTTCAACAAGACAACAGCCCCGAGGGGTCTAAGATATTGCATTCAGTTTGCAGCAGCTCTTAACAACAGGTTTGCCACAGCAAGTAAACAAGTTAAAATCAAGACCTCTAAACTGAAGCTTATTACAATCTCCTTTAAGCAGAAAATGGGACTGGGACAGCTTCTTGTACCACCTCCTCGAGGATACAGGTCTCTTCACTCCAACAAGCTCTCAACATACCTTGTACTCCTCTTGCACATCAACCCTTCCCCAAACAAGTAAATGCAAACAAAATCTGGAATGAGGGACACTCCTCATGTTAAAAAAGGAAAACAATCTGAAGAATTGCCATAGACAAAATTAATTTTTCCTACAGTTTTAAAATCTGCCCAGATACTTCCAAAGTGACATCTGGGGAAAAATATTCAGATTCTGTTAGAGATGCTTCACAGCTATGGTTGCATTAAAAAAAAAAAAAAAAAAAAAAAAAAAAAAAAAAGTGAGCAGAGATTCTTTCAACATAATGGTATCTTCAGCCCAAAAGACTTTGTACTGAGCTTATCACTGAAATTCTTCTGATCTACACAGAGGGGAAAAACAAGCACGCTGTCCACATGGGCATCCTACCTCCATTTTTCCCCATGATCTCAAGAATCTACCTCCCTCTTATTCACAAAGGAAACAAAGAGAAGAAATAAACAAAACAGTTGCATCAAGACAGCATGGTCCACTTAGTCCTAAGCACACTTGAGTCTGGCCTCACCTGATGGAGTAACATCTGAGATGGCTCCTTCATCAGACCTGAGCTCCTGCAGGAAGAGGACTGATCTGTCACAGCTGCACTTCACTCTTTTTTCCTGATAATTTAGATGGTAATGGAGAAAGTAACAGGGCTTCACCTCGGAACAAAGATACCCAAAATGGTATCACTCCCAAATAACCACATCGCCTCATGCCACAGATGTCCATCTTGTTCAAAATGCTGCTCCTCTACCACTGTTGTTTACAGACCAGTGTTCAAAAAAAAAAAAGGGAAATAGGCACCAAATGGTCATTTGCTGCCGACAGTCCGATTGACATGCAGCTGCTTAGGAAGCTCTTTGGAGAGCAGAGCTGGGACACACGACTGAAACGCTCATCTTGGGCGCCTCAACATTAACCATCTTGACTCCTGAGTCAGAGCCCTACTGCTGTAGGTCACGTTTTCTGCAGAAAAGCAACACGAAGCTGCTCAGCAGTGACACCAAGGCTGCTTAGGGCTTTACACAACCCCGCCAGGTAGCAGCTCAGGCAAGGAGAATCCAGGCTTCAGACACACACAAAACAGCTGCAATGGCAACACGCATTGGCACCAACAGAACAGCTTAAGGGAAAGGTACAAGGGCAACTGCTTCTCTGCTTTTTATTTTCATCCACTTGAAACAAAAGCCCCCAAACTTATTTTTGGGAAGCCCAATATTCCAGAAATCAGATTCTGGATGGAGTACTTATAGAATACTTTGATATTTCTGCTACTGTCACAAGAATGGGTTTTAGGGCCAGGGAAAACAAAATGCCACTTGGAGGAGTGAGGATCTGAGAAGTCCTAGCAGGTGACCATCGAAGCAACATCTGCCAGACCAACTGTTTTAGCTTGGATCACACTATACAAAGCAATTTTTAAACTTTGCAATACAGCAAGTTAAAATTAGTGTGACCTGCAGAAATAAAAAATGAATGAAAACTGGAAGTGAGCAGTGGCAGACACAATATCCCCACTCAAAACTGTGCTGACCTGAAACTGGTCTCC
>NW_010579240.1:140186-150657 GCF_000705375.1 Tinamus guttatus | reverse complement strand
CGAGAAGGGCCCAGGCGGGCCCGAAACCGCCCCCCGCCCCCCGACAGGCCACGTCCTGCTTGGAGGGTCTTCACGCAACCCATTCAGAGACATGTTCACTTTCATTGTTATTTTATTTTATTTTCCTTTTCTTGTTGGCATGTTTCTGTTCTAGCACACCTGCTGACGTCAGGGACGCCTTCCTAGGGATTGCTGAGATTTCGGATGGCATTTGTGTGCGATCGGAGCTCTTAACTTGGCTGTGGTTTGCTCAGTTTCCTGTTGTGGCTCTCTGAGTTACCTGTAAATAAAATATTCGCAGCGAGAAAATGCTGGCGAGATGTGGCCTGGGTCTTTTGTGTTGGTGCCTCGCACATCTCCTGCTCCTTATCATTCTTCCCGGCTCTTGCCATTTCATTTTCTTCTACAACAACCCCATTCCACGTGCTCCATAAGTGCAAAAAAAAAAAAAAAAACACCACACCATGAACTGGTTTTTGAGGCATACATTGAGCTGTTCAGTAACTTTAATGGGGACAGAAAAAAATCATGTTTCTTGGAGTTGGTGTTTCAGGCGGCCAGAAGGCTGAGTCTTTGGGAATGTTCACACCTGCGCCTCTGGGAACCTCCAGAAATAGTTGGGGGGATTTTTGCTTAACCAGTGGGCTAGAGATTGTCTTTTCAAACAAAATTTTAAGCCTTTGCAATAAGTTGTGCTTTATAAATGTAAGGCCAGAGATTTCCTGCTAGGCATGTTTGCTTTATTTAATTCAGAGGTGCAGCCCATCAGACTTCATTCCCATTTGAGGTAGACCTGCTGAAAACAAAAGTTTCCAATACATAAACTCCTACTTTGATTCATTCCGTGATTTTGGACATAATGGGTGCTAGGAGTACTACTTTACATCAACCTATGTGACATTTATAGCAGCCACACAGGCTTCTGGCCTTGAACCTTCTCCACAAACGTGGACATGGATAACTATCATTGAGCTCTGTTACAGAGGGCAACAGGCTACTGGCCAGGGGAGCCTGTTACTTACTGGGATTGCATTGCCTTTAAAAAAATGAGTATTTCATGATAAGGTGGAAATATTATTGGATTCTTCACATCTGTTGGATGTGAAGATACTTCAATCTGTTGGACTGGTTGTTTTTAATTCCCCTCATGGTATTTGGAATTCAGGCAGTTGAAAGCAAGATTTTTAAATGTGTTCATGAGTAAAATAGAAGTGTAGCAGTCACTAAATAAACTTATTTTTACTGTGTTACTAATGTAATGCTTTAATGGTTGGGAAAAGTCTTCCTGAAGCTTTTGAGCCTGAAATCTTTTTGGAGATAGCAAAATCAGCCTAAAAGAAGCATTGTGGGTTGAATCATATTTTATTTCCTTCCCAATCTTTTTCTCTACTTCCCCTCCCACCTTTTTTTTTTTCTTTTAATCTTCATAACCTCTTTTATTTTGTTTGAAGCTTCCTGCATCAGGGGAAGCACTTATAAATGTATGTCTTTCTCCGGAAGATAGTACCCACAGACTATGGTTGCAATTTTTCTTGGTTCTACTAGTTAATTTATTTTTCCTTGCTTTCCTTTTTTCCTTCTATATTTTCCTTCTTATTTACATCTTTCTTTCTTCTTTTCCTTATGAGGATAGTCAAGCAGGATGTCCAGCGAATTTGTGTAGTCCACCCTTGAAGGCTTGCAAAACCAGACTAGGGTAATCTGCATTAACTCCAGTAACCTGGTTCAACCTTGCAGCTGACCCTGCTTGAACAGGACTAGGGCTCTCCTGAAGTGCTTCCAATCTGAATTGTTTGGGACTCTGTTTTCCACTTCCTTTTTCTTCTAAAGAAAGCTTTCCAGTTGGCCTTTTCTCCTAGAGCATGGCATCCCCTCATTGTGTTTATAAAGATGGCCATAGGAAAAAAAAAAGTTTGTGATTGCAGCTTCCAAGGACTGGCCTGTGAGAATGTATATCGTGTTGATTTGTTTGTTTTAAAGAAAAGATGAGAACAAGGAAGGGCCCTAAATTTGTTTTCAAGATTTCAGATTTGAAATATATAGGTATTAGCTAGTTCTCTGGCAGTTCCTCTAATGATGAAAAAAGGATAATTTGAAAAGGGAAAATGGTCTAGAATATTCAATTTTGAAAATAATTATTTTAGCAGAAAGTCTAACAATATTAAAATAATCACTGCTTATTTTATTTTCAAATGTATTTCTTTTTAAATAACAAAAATATGTGTATGCATGGCTCTAGGAACCCCACACATAATTAGTGGCACAGCAAAATCCCATCAACACTAAGTTGTTGAAGCAGGCGCGCTGCCAGCCATCCGCCTCCAGGGAAGCTCTTTTCCACCCCTTCATCATCCTGGTAAGGGTGCCCTCAACCCTTTCTGAAAATCTCTGCCAGATTTATCTCCTCCAGTGTTCTTATCAGGTCACGAAATGTAGACTTTCAGAGAGAGGACGGGTTGCTCCCGAAATCCTCTCAGAACGTGACCTGCCCCCTCGCTCTCACGAGAAGAGCATCTTGATGAGGTACCTCAGCAGCTCACAGCTGCGGCTCTAAGGCGTGGGTAGAGAAGGTGCCCCGTGAACAGGCAGTACTAGACACTGAGAACTTCACGGATCATCAGCTGCAACACAATTTTCACCTGGAAAGGGGTGGGTCGCTAAAGGAAGGCCCAGAACACTGCTGCCGTGCATTCTCAGCATGATTCTTACCAAGCGATCTGCTGCATTTCTTTGTCATCCAGCATCTCTGAAGGATTTTGGTGCAGACTCCGTTGCAGTAGGCTCATCTTACGGCAGCAATTGGTGGGTAGGTGGCCTGTACCTGCAGGGCCTGTACCTGCAGAGAGCATTCAAAGCAATCTGGCTGTTAAGCCATGATATGTATTCATGAAGGGAATGTATTGTCATCAATACCACAGAAGCGCGGAATCACAGAATGGTTGAGGTTGGAAGGCACCTCTAGAGATCATCTAGTCCAACCCCCCTGCTCCAGCAGGGACACCAAGAGCACGTGGCACAGGGTGGCATCCGGGTGGATTTGGACGGTCTCCAGAGAAGAAGACTCCACAGCCTCTCTGGGCAGCCTGTTCCAGGGCTCTGTCACCCTCACAGGAAAGAAGTTCTTCCTCATGTGGAGATGGAACTGCCTGGGTTTTAATTTGCACCCATTACCCCTTGTCCCGTCACTGGCCACCACCGAAAAGATACATATTTATTACATACACTTCCCAGGCATTCAGTGGTCATCATTAAAACCTTGGCATTCACCAGTCCTTAGGAATTTGGGATACTCTCCAGCTCACTGGGCCTATCTCATACCAAGATCCCATGAGTCACATGCTTTGGAAGGGAAAAAAATGATTGTTCAGGAAAGGAAGCACTTTCTGCTTAGGCTTGTCCCTCCTTTCTGTATGCTTAGGGAGTGGGGACTGTGATGTATAATATAAGAGTGTAACTGCCAGTTGCTGGTGGGGTAATCTTGGAGTGCCTTGATCTCTGTATTTAAAAGCTTCATTTGAAAAGCATCGATTAATGCTAAGAAGGCATGTTGGAGATTGTAGATTGTAGTTTTTTTTTAACTTTTATACAATGCTATTTTTAATTTGGAAAATGTCCAAACACAAAGCAGTTTTATTTTAAATGATGAAGTTCATTATCTTGTTACATCACAACACGGTGCAGGTTCAAAATTGTTTCTTTTAGATGTTGGGAGCCTTATGGTAAAAGGAAGTCATGACTTGGCATTATGTGGTACTAGTGGGAGGTACGATTGTAGATTGTAGTATTTACAAGAGTATCATATTTACAAGAGCTTTTGTATGGAATTTTATATTTGATGCTGTTTGCTGAGGAGATCTGAATCGTTCTGGGCTAGGTCTGAGATGAAGACCTCTATTTAAGAAATAAGTAATGAAAAGACAGAAGAGATACGTAGGGAGGAAAGAGCTAAATTCTAGATGCGCCTCTATTTTTGGTCTAGTTTGGTTGTTTGCTTGGAGGAAAGAGCTAAATTCTAGATGCGCGTCTATTTTTGGTCTAGTTTTTTTTGTTCGTTTGTTTCGTTTTGTTTGTTTTTGTTTGTGTCCTTAAAAAAGGTAAGCCTTCCTCCATCTGTGAACTCCAGCCTGCTTTTTTGGCCCCAGGTCCCATTTGTGAGCACAAGACGTTACCAGCTGTTCTGGGCTAACAGTTTTCTAGTGCTCTGAAAGTGTGAAAGTAACTGATTTTTAGGATGTTTCCTTCAATATACCTTCTTTATGAAGAATCCAGTTTCATTTTAATGAACACTGGAATTTCAGACATCTGTTAGCATATGCTATGTTGAAAATAATGGGGCAAAAAGGAGTTGAAACTAGGTGTGAGTTAGTAATAACGTGCAGAGTGTCATGTGTCTTGTGATTGTATCAATCACGTGCAAATTTGTCTTTACTCTTCTAAAATGAAGGGTATCTGTATTGTCATATACATAACTTGCTCACCTCAAATATTGTGGTGCATGAAAACAAACTCTGCAATAACTTGCACCTGTAATTGTACCAAAGGTAGGGATGGAAGACCCTTGGGATGGAGGGAGCAGGCCATGGGGAAACAAGGACAAGTGGCTAGGAGGGACAAGAAAGAAAAGCAAGAAGGCTTCCTAAGGAAAAATAGCTTCTCCTTTCTATAATCATAGGATTTATACTATTGCTGAGAGCAATTTCTTCTTTAAGGTAGCTTGTGGGTTTTTAAATGTAAGATGGAACCGATCGTTTTCATCATGCTGTTTGTTTGGGCGTTTACGCCCTCTTCCCGTCCCCCAACAGAAATTTGGGACCCATTGGCAGATTTTAGCTTTTGCATATCAGTAAAGGTTAAAAAATAATTGTTTTCTTACAAGTTTATGTGCCAAGTTTCTATGTCCTAGCACAGGCCTGGGAGCTGACGTGTTTTCGAACAGTCGGAGTTCATGTTAAAGAGAGCCCTTGTAGGTGCCCAGCCATGGGGGGGCCCTTCAGCTTCTGCCCATGTGATCTCAGGTGGCAAAGAAATATGCGGGAATATTTGAGGTGGGCAAGTTATGTAGATGACTATACAGATACACTTCATTTTAGAAGAGTAAAGACAAATTTGCATGTGATACAATCACACGAGACATGACACTCTGCACGTTATTACTAACTCATACCTAGTTTCAACTCGTTTTCGTCCCTCATAAAATGTTCTAAAAGATCTCTTCATTGTTTTCAACACAGCATACTGCTAATAGCTGAGTGAAATTCCAGTGTTCATTAAAACCAGACCTTGCTGATACCAAGGATTTAGCTGATCTTAATGTCTTTCTTTAAATCTTAGAAAATTTGGCAGCAAGGAGTCTCTGCTTTATTTTTCTATTTTTTTTCTGTGGAGGTATTTTTCAGTTGCCTTCTTTTTCTGCCAGTGCCTTTTATAAATGTGTTGTTCTGTGTTTGTTATTGAGATTACTTAAAAATATACCATATTCAGTACTTGCTTTACTATGCTATCTACAGAACTTGCTTTAGGAACAAGGCACAGACTTTTCAGGTTTTAAGGCTGTGTAGGATCAGCTACTCTTTTAAATTTGTCTTTGGATTTTTGTAGGAAGTGCAAACTTCCATCAGCAAAAGCATCTTATGGTTAGTGTGGATATCACAAACTGTGATTAGACGTCCTTCATAGAGGGTTTTTTTTTTCCCTTAAGTGCACCCTGGATCTTATGTTTACCAGCTTTTATGCCGATATACTCTCATTTCCAGAGGAGCTGCAGATCTAGTGTAATACTGGTAAATCTGGCTTATTGCCTTGGATTTTAGAAGATGGGATAGTGATTGTCATGCTGTGATGTGAATCTTCCCTGAGCATTGCAGCAAGTTCAGGAGGAGCAGAGCAAAGGCCGACTGAATGCATGTGGAAGGGCTCAGTGCATGAACGGTTTTCTCTTTTCTTTTGCTTCTTTAGTTTGTCTTTGATTCTAAAAATTACCCAAAGGAAAGATTTCAAAGCAAACAGACCACATTCCTCCTTCAGAAGGTTGATGCCCAGGCTGTTGCTTTTTGTTGCTATTACGAATAAAATACCCCAAGGATAACTGAAGTGGACATAGCCCCCCAAACACTGTAGTATTTTCCTATCTCGTAACCTGTCTTCACGCCACACTCCCTATTTCTAAAAGCTCCGGCGCTAGAAATATTCCCTAGGGAATGTACTAAGTGTCCTATGCTAACAGCAGGCTGTGATCAAAGCAAGTGTTCAGGATGTGTGTTAGCTATCGGTGCGGGAGCTGCAGGGGAGCATTCCCAGAGGCTCCTGGAGGGAATTCTGCGGCTCCCCGGGAGCAGCGCTCCGTGTGCTGCTCCGTGTGCTGCTCGTGCTGCAGGGAGCGCGTGCACGGAGCGCCGTCCTGCGCTGCCTCCTCGCAGCTGGATCCTCCCTACGGACACAGCACCAAGAGGGACCGCAGTCCCCGAGTTCCTTACACACGTGCGGGAGAGGCTCGAGGCAGCCCCGGGCTTTGTGCTCTTCTAAGGTAACAAAAAAGCATGTAACAGCCCGAGTGTTTCCTGGAAAAATGAAAAACAGTGAGATCAAAAATAGCATAAAAGCTGGTGAGCAATCTTACTGTGCTTTGAATGCTCTTGCTAAAGATCATGTCTAGAAGGTTCCTGGCTTGCGATCCTTACTCTGCACGTCCTGACATCTCAGGTTTGTGATACTTTATGTGCCCAAATCAATTCAATAGGTAAAAAGAAAGTCTCCTTGGATAACAAGGTAAATGGGAATTTCATTATGAGAATATGGCTAATCTTCCACACATCAAAGCTATAAATACTGAAAAAGAGCATAAAAACAACGGAGCCTCTTTTGTAATCAGATGGTAATTATCTATCATATTCCCCACACAGACAGAGCTTGTTATTTAGAGTATCATTAAAAAAATGATTTAATAGTAACTCACCAGTGTTTCTCATTCTGAGGCTTTTTCATAACTATCTTATTGATTGTTCTTATCTTATAGATCCTCTACCATTTTCCTAAGAGTTTACCAGAACTGCTGTCACAGTCATTGCCAAAGGGTAAACATAAAATTGCTGTTATGCTGTTGATTCATTGATTGGATTTTGAGTAACAGTTTACAGAAGGACATAGTTGCAGGAAGCATTTTAAAAAGTGCCTTTTCTTTTTTTTCTTTCTAAGGTCTTGGGAACTGCAGTTCCCAAGAAACTCTGGAAAACTTCTTATCACTGTGCTAAATGTGGCCATTAAGAGAGTGATATGACGCTTTTGTGACCTCAAAAAGATATAGCAACATCCCCTGAGGCTTCAAGAGTTTTTAGTTATGCTTTTGTCAAAACAGAAAAAAATATGTCAGTGCATTAGGCTTGGAAATAAATAGGAGAAAGCATGAAAAAATGAGCAGGGAAAAGAAAGTAGTCAAAAGTTATGAGGAAGAAATGGGAGCGTGAAGTGAAGGAGCAGGCTTAACGGAATATAGAGCTTGTGTGAATATGTTTGTGTTGTGGGCTTCATTTGTTATGGTATTCAAAGTGTTCATTTTAAAAATGTGCCTATTTTTAGTCACAGATTATCAATTCCACTTGTACTAACGTTGTATCATGCAACACGCATAAAATTGCCCCTTTTTTGCTTTTATTTATTTTGCTTTTATTTATTTGCTTTTATTTATTTCCTTTTATTATTACTTTTGTTTAGTTTTTTTTTTTAAAAAAAAAAGTTGTTTAACTGCAGCTCCTCAGCTGTGAGCTGCAGTTCCAGACCTCGATGCTGTTGCCTTATGGGCTGTACAAACACAGACCAGAGGTCAAGGTGAGATTTTAAATATTAGACAGGAGTGCTCAGGTAGGTGTGTGCAGACAGGAGAGCACTAGGGCACACTGATCTTTGGCATGAATAGTCTGTAGGTGGCTCAAAAGAAGCTGGGAAGGTTACGTTTGCCATTAGAGAGGAAAAGAAGAGACTGCAAAGGACATGTAAATGTAAATGCATGGCCTTTGGATGTGAAGCAGCAGCCCTTATAGTGGAAAGAGCAGTAGAGGGGAAGCTTGTGGGTGCCTCCCACTACTGCTGACTCGTTAAAGCCCAGTGTTGTATCCACACTGCCGGCATGAGGGCACCTTGTGATCTTTGGTGGTTAACAACTCAGAAACCCGCGGGATTTCGCAAACGAATGGGTCTCGTGCATGCCCTGTGCTCTCTCCTGGGCAGCCTTTGGGAGGGTGCAGCTTGTCCATCTCTTTGTATTTGCTGAGACTTTGGGCTTGGTGCACTGTATCTGTGCCAAAGTCAATAGCAGATGTAGGCACCTCTCTGCCCTTGTCCAGCATCCCTGATGTGCAGCCAGGCTCCCTTTCCGTGCCGCGTAACAGGAGCTTGGAGACCGCGCCTTGCAGCCAGGGCAGCCTTTCCTCGGAGCTTCTGTGGGCCAGCAGAAGCCCTGGAGCGAGCCGGTGCCTGGCTCCTGGGCACGGAATTGCTAACATAAAGAGTACTGGAAAAATCCATAGTCATAATAGAATTAGGTAATAAAAGGACTCATTTTCTGATTTCAATAAAGAACGGTAGCATCTCCCGGCTACTTAACATCTCCTGTTTGCCTTTGGCTCACTGGGATTTAGCCCAGCATAGTGTAATAAATGGAAATGTCACCGTTACATTAAAAGGCTCCAGGTTGAATCCATCAAGATTACTTTGGGTTTAAATTCCAGCAATAGCCTTCTTGGCATTTTGGTATAAGTTTTCTGCCAGCTTTGTCAAGCTTCTCTTAATTATTTGAGTTGCATACCACTATATACATCTTGTAAACTTATTAGAGTCATGTCAGTCATTTATATAGACAGATTTTAAATGAAACTAAGGCCCTGTTAATCAGTAATTACAACAGCAGCCCAGCACAGAGACAGTGTTTTAGGTTGATTACAAAGCTGTTCAAAAGTTCACTATAAGATGGTTAACTCTTCTATTTTTTTTTCTCTCCAAGGAGTTTTCATCGTTATAGAAAACAAAAGTTAACTTCAGGATGCTCAAAAGGAAACAAAGTTCAAGGGTGGAAGCCCAGCCAGTCACAGATTTTGGTCCTGATGAGTCTTTGTCAGACAATGCAGATATTCTGTGGATTAACAAACCAGTAGGTATCTCTTTCAGCTATTACCAGTTATAAGTTTGATGTGAATTTTGTTGTTGAAATAAGACTTCTAAAGAAGATTCTAGAATAAATAAGTATTTATAAGAAAAAAGTATTAAGTTACGGTTGCTAACTTACCAGTTCATTTTTGCAAAAAATCCAAATCTAAATAAAAAGGTTTCTTTTGGCTGTTGCAAAGTGATAGAGATGGTCAGGCACTGTTTGCCGCATAAACTGTGGCATCCTTTCAGTCTCTGGTTGCTGTCGTGTTTATTGAAATGACAAATCAAGTCTGTAAAATCAGCTTTTGAAAAGTATGCCCAAAGTAGCATCTTAGTGTTAAAGCGGTGGTCAGTATTTAGAAGTTGTCTAATCTTTTCCCTTACATCTTCTTTGAATATAAAAATATATTTTGGCTGCTCAGTCTCTGGTTGCTGTCGTGTTTATTGAAATGACAAATCAAGTCTGTAAAATCAGCTTTTGAAAAGTATGCCCAAAGTAGCATCTTAGTGTTAAAGCGGTGGTCAGTATTTAGAAGTTGTCTAATCTTTTCCCTTACATCTTCTTTGAATATAAAAATATATTTTGGCTGCTTACTTTCCACTTCAGTTCAAATTTTTTCTGGAGTCCTTTGGCCTACCATGTGAGCTAAGTAATAGATTGGAGTGAAAATGTCTTGCAACTTAAAACCAGTGAAGTTGGGAGTGAATTTATTAATAGAAAGTGCAACGTTAAAAAATGCCATTACTGTGCAAATATGGCAATTATTTATTTATTCAGCAGTCAGTGTGCATCCAGAATTCTTGTGTTTTGAAGAATTCATACTTTTGCAAAGAAAGCATTTTAACGCATCTCTTAAAGCCGAGTAGAAATGTTTATTTTGTAAAAGCAAAATGTCACATCTACTGAAATCAATTAATAGATGCTATTGGTCTTGCATTCATTTAATGAAACTGTCATCTCACTGGCAGTGTGGATGCCAGACCCCCTTAGCTTTGCTTCTAAGTTTTAGCAGCTAAATCATTTCCAAGACAATGCCCTTACATTAATGATTCATACTAATTTTAAATAGAATGTTTGTATTGACAGCTGCAATAAGCTCAGAATGTCATTGCAGAAATATATCATGGGAGTAGGTTATTTATATATGCTTCTCAGTACAGTGTTTTTAAATGGAATCATTTTGCTTCTTGTCATGTTGATAGACTAGTTGTATATTGCTTAGCATATGTAATATTGACATTTTAATATGGCACACAACAGGTTTTTGTATTAGCAACACTTTGGTTTTGGTCCTTTTCTTTTTCATTTTAAACAAGAGATCACTCTGGGTAG
>NW_010579240.1:78346-139711 GCF_000705375.1 Tinamus guttatus | reverse complement strand
TGGAGACAGAACTTCCTGTGTTTCAGCTTACACTCATTACCCCTTCTCCTGTCACTGGCCACCACAAAGAAGAGCCTGGCCCCATCCTCCCTACAATCACCCCTCAGATATTTGAACATATTCATCAAATCTCCTCTCAGCTTCTTTTCTCCAGACTAAACAGGCCCAGCTCACTTAATCTTTCCTCATACAATAGACGCTCCAGTCCCTTCATCATCTTTGTGGCTCTCTGCTGGACCCTCTCTAGAAGCTCAGTGTCCTTGTCCTGGGGAGCCCAGAACTGCACCCAGTACTCCAGGTGCGGCCTCACCAGAGCTGACCAGAGGGGCAGGATCCCCTCCCTCCACCTGCTGGCAACGCTCCTCCTCATGCAGGCCAGGATCCCATTGGCCTTCTTGGCCACGAGGGCACATTGCTGACTCATGGTTAAAACTTGTCAACCAGGACTCCCAAATCCCTCTCCATGGAGCTGCTTTCCAGCAGGTCGACCCCTAATCTGTTCTGGTGCTTGGCGTTATTCCTCCCCAGGTGCAGGACCCTGCACTTGTCCTTGCTGAACCTCAGGACTTTCCTCTCTGCCCAACTCTCCACTTCTCAGCTTTGTTTGCTATAGTTTTTTTAGCTGCAGTCAACACCTTGGCATAAACAGAAAGTGCAAATTGACAAAGATACAGATTTGCTGCATATCTAATTCAAAAAATATAATACCAACATGCCTAATAGTGGTTTCCTACTAAGAAATACATAGTCTCATTGTGTTGATATGGAGAAAAAAAAAGCAAAATGAGTCCCATGTATAAAAGTAAGATATTTTGTAAATATCTGGAAATCATATTTGAATTTATAACTTTGATTTTCATTTCATAAGACTGGATGCTCTCATTGTAGTGTTACTTGATTTAAATAAGAAGATACATCTTATTGTGAGCAGAATGAGAAATAAATTTATCTTACCCTACTTTTTTTTTCTTAATATAATATATATTGGTAAACAAATGCTTCTGTTATCAAATGTTTATGGCTGTTGCTGGACTAATTTTATTTGTATAAGTAGATATGGTATTGGAGAACAGAAGAGATCAGGATTTTCAGTAGTCATTATTATGTGGCACTGTTTTACTGGTTGTTTCCAGTCTTCAGTAAGAACACACAAATTCAGTTTATATATAGAAAATCCATCTGCAAAGCTTGTTAACGGTTTAATTATGTCCCTGCTGCATAGAATAGTGAATCAGTATGTTATGTCCTTCACTGCTGAAAGGTCTGATGACCCTTGATCTCAGGCTGTGCTTAGCTCCTCAGTGGGTTCTGTCTTTGGCTTTTGGAGATTGTGTTTTTGTTCACTGTCAAACTAAACTCTGATGTCATCATACCTAATGTATGTGAGTTGCAAAAGTTAATGTTTCCTTAATATTAGGAAGTTACCAAAATAAGAAGATTCTGTGAAAGTCTTCTTGTGTTGAGTAATACCAAAGTAATCTGTGTGAAGTAGTGTTTCTGGCTACTACGTGTACTCTCTTGTTCAGAAATGTCCATCAGGCAGGTGAAGCTGAGGCCGCGGCATCGTGAATGGGGTATTAGCAGCCTGCAAGTACATTTGGACAGTGAGAGGGAGGAACAAGGTGCCATTACAGCCAGTAACATATTGCCTTCCACAGAAATGGGTTTGTGGAGATTAGGTCAGGAGGAGAGACTGCCAACAGCGTGGCTTTTTGTCCAAAGCTTGATTTTTCTTTTCTTGTCTATGGAAAGATCAAATTCATCCACAGCCGGCAGCTAGGGGCTACGAATAATACGTTGCTGCATTTTCTAACATCTTTCATTGGATAATGTAAGGTCTGTGTTTTTTTGTGGTCATAAACTGATCTTTGAATCTTGTTGAATTGTTTGATCTTGTTGAATAAGAATCTGTCCTCAGAGAGTGAGCAACTGGAGTTTCTCCCACTGCCTTGATTCGCATTACACATGTACAGATCAGAGTATGGATTACTTTTATTTGCACACCAACATTTTGCTCTTTTCATACTGGATATGGTAAAATAGATTAGGCATGTTGAAGTAGAAGAGGGGTGCATTTATTACTATTTCAACAAGAGAGGATTAATGTTTGTATTAATATAGATGCACTTGAATTGGCTTCATTGGCACTATTTATGAAATCATACAATAATTTAGGCTGGAAAGGACCTCTAGGGGCAATCTAGCCCAACGCTCTGCACAAAGCAGGTCCTGGGACTTGTCCAGTTGAGTTTCAAATTCCTCCAGGGATGGAGGAGTCTCCCCAACCCTTCTGGCAACCTGTCCAGTTTTTCATCAATTTCATACAAAAAACTTTTTTCCCAGTATTCAGATGCAATTTCCCATGTTCCAGTTAGTATCCTCTACCTCTCTTCCAACTGTTTTGTGAGCCAAGACTGCAGCTCCATCTTTTCTGTTTTTTTCAATCAAGTAGTCGTGAATAGTGATAAGGAGCCTTCCTCTTCTGAAGACTGAACAAACTCATGTCTCTCACCCTCTTATATGTCATGTACTCCTGCCTGCCGACCATCCTGATGGCAAGGCACTGTTTAGAAGTTTAGAAAGATGTGTTAAAGACTTTTGCATATGTAACATTTTTGTGTAACAAAAAGATTATGAACTGTTGTCCTAGTTTAAGTATATTAAAGACTTTGGATCAGTGAATGCATTGCTCTGTGCTTGTTCTGAACTTTACATAAAGTCTTAACCAAACTTATAAATAAATCAGTATTTCTGTAAAAGCCTAAGGGTTTGAAATGCTAATAAACTTTTGAACCTTGATTAATGAAAAGTTTAATTCAGAGAGAAATCTAATTTATGGAGAAGGTAAGCACCATCCACTTAAGTCCCAGTTAATAACAGTTTAACTGACCTAAGATTTTTGAAAATGTTAAGTCATAGCTAATTAACACCTTCTGGGCACAAATTAGAAATTTACTTCCCTGGCTCCCTGGGTTTATAGGAAATAAAAGCAGTTTTTCAAAATTCTACCCTTTTGTCTTTAAATCTTTCTGGAAAGCGTTGAAAGATACTGTGGGGTGGTGTTCATAGCATGGTGTGTAGAACTATTCATTTGTTGTTTGTCATAGTTTGGAACTAGTGGTTATTGTATATCTGTCTTCACCCTTGAAACTCATCTCTGAAAACTGAAATAACAGGCTATAATTTTGTACTGATTGAGGTCTTTTTATATATAAAATTATAGGATAATCTACTTAATGTTTGTTGTTCATATTGTATAAAATGTATGTAGAACCATTAATAAGATTTTTAATGTTTTGTGGAGCACTATATCAGACAGTCAGATTGAATGAGTTTCTTACCATATATTTTTGTTTTCTCTGTTCTAAATTATGTTCCAAATTGAAGACTGATGGTCTGTGTTAGAGTTCACTGTGAAATGATAGAGTAGTCCTGGAAAACACTGTGTACTCAAAATTAAATCTATTTCAAGTAGGAGAAGTCAGTAAATGTATAATATCAGCGACCAGAGCATAACTTTCATGAATGCTACCTTTCCTCTAACTGAGTAGTTTGATGACATTAAAAATTAGCTGTTGGTTATTTTGTCAAGCAAGAAACTATGAATGGTTTACACTCGTGATTTATATATGGCCTATTATGTTTTCGTGAGTTAAGAATTTTTGATATGAATTTCAGTCATGAAATCTGCTCTAATTAGTACAGCAGTATTTTAATATGAAAGTTTATTTCTTTAAAAAAAAAACCTTCCGAGTTAGGCAGGTTTCCATATTTTTTCTACAACCTTTCTACATAAATTGCACATTTTAATGATTTTACTGAATTGCAAATTCTGTTCTCTGAGTAGAGCATGAATTAATGGATGATATGGCTTAGGCACATCAGTATTTTATAATAGCTTATGAGGCGTCTTTGCAGATGCCTACTAAATTGTGTTACAAATGTGTCTTAAAAAAACTTTATGCTTTAGAAATTAAAAGTTATGATCTCTTAGTAAATCATTGAAAGCATTAAAAAGTTGGTGTTAAGTATCACCATCTTTCTTTACATTAAAAAAGAAGCTGTGAACAAAACATGGCCATTTCCTTAAAATGTCCATTCTTTTGGGCATGTCACAGTCCCTTCAGCTCGTGCTCGATTTGAGAGCTACAGGCCAGTTTATCATGTCTGACTTCTACCTCCAGATTAGGTAATCAGACGATACCATTTTCAGCTTAGCCATCTGTTTCTTGGTTCCTTTTTCTTGTTGTGGATGTGAATTCCTCTGCAAAATGCACATATTTTCTTCAGTGTTTCTTGGACTTTGGTATGTTTTTGTATTTAGTTATTTAAAAAGCCAGTGGGGCAATTGCAACCACATCAGTTAGTTTACATGGAATAGTTCTCTATACATTATTTCATTTCCTAAAACATAGGCTGGAAGTAAAAAAATCTAAAGAAGATAAGCTGAAAATTTTGCCCTAGGGGAATGAGAGATGAATAGAGCTGGTTTTACACCCTGGGCATTGTAAGGGATTACAGAGTCATCTTCATTATACCTCATCCTCAGTGCTGCTCCTAATCGCAGTCATGATGGTTTTACAAAGTCAACACTGAAGTCATGTTGTAAAACAGAGGTATGCTAAAAGAGAGTAAGACTTGAAAATAAAAGGTGTGAAAGTTTCATTTCCTGTCCCTTAAAACAGTCTTGTAGACACCAGTTTTAGTACCATCAGACTGAAATTTAGAAGAAAAATTATATAGCAGAAGTACTACACTGAATTTAATAGAAATGTCTTTGTTCACTGTGTAGTTGTGACATATTTCAGCTAACAAAGGGATTACAGAATGTCAAAAGTAATGGTCCTTGACATTTCCCCTGTTGTTAAATCAATTATCTCTTAGGATTCATGGCAAAACTATTGTATTAGCTAAAGGAGTTGTGAGTGGCTTTGTCGGATTTTATTTTCAGTAGCTCTGAGCACTACCCGCTGACTTCAGTACTCTTGCAGGAGCCAAAGGTAAGCAGTTACATCACTACCTTTCCGCACCCTTTCCCTGTTCTCATGCGAGCACTGAAACAAAGCTTAATCTTCTGGCAACTCTGTCACAGACAGATTGGAGTTGTTTCCTTTGTTCCAGTTAAACGCTAAAGGCCAGGATCCCTCGTTAGCTAAAATCAGCACCCTTCAGCATGTCAGATGCTCCCAGACAGTGTTATACCTGTGCCCATAGCACATTTTCACTGTTATTTTTCTGATAGATGCTTTAGTGACCCAAGAGGAAGGAATGAAGGGCAGAGCAGCCTGGGGCCTAACCTGACCCATGTGGACTTGAACTTCATTGCATCCAGTACCCTGCGTTGTCAGGGACCTTTTCTTCCCCTGTAGCGCAAGCAACAGGAGCTGCCGCAGGGCCTGTCACGTTGCAGTATCATACGCTGGCTGCCATGCACTAAATGGGGAATTTGCCTTTGCTTGCAGTGGCAGCTAATGTCCGCTCACCTACTTGATCGTTTTTTGAGTCATTTTTGCTTTCATGTAATAATTTTTTGCTTCTTAGCTTTAGGGCTTAAAATAAGAATGATTCTGCAAGCCTGTTTTGAGGGTGTGCAATTTTGCTGCCCAAGCCTGAGCTGGCTGACTTGTATGATGAGTTCAGAGAGACCTCATACTGAAATCAGAGTATAAAATAGGCCCTTCCAGAAGGTAATTCATCTGAGCTATTTCTCACTATTGGTTCTAGGGGAAGCTTCCAGTAACCAGACTGGATGGTGACATCTAACCTTTTGATATCTCACAGCAAGCAGCTCTGTGTTTCTAGGTTTGTTGCCAATGGTCAGTGGGCACTACAGAAAGTAGACAGACCGCTGCAAGCCAACTGGTTGAACTCTTATGGTGTTAATTTATGCTTAAGTGAGTTTCTACCACAATGATACCAATTTAGAATATTTTCTTGAGTTATGGATTACAGAATTTACTACAAGGGTTTTTTTTGCTGCCTTTTCAGCACTTTTAATATTAAATGTTATGCCTTCAGCTACTTCAACAAGAACGGAGAAGTCAGAAAATGAGTCTCATCCTTCTGATAAATGATGGAAGTATCCATTGAATTGCAGTGAAACACTGTCAGATTGCTCACCAACTTTTTGTAACTTTGTCAAATCAGCTTTTGCTGCATTTCACACATGGAAGACCGAAGGAGGAAATCTTGAAATTATTGCAATCTGTTGTTTTACATTTACTGTACAAAATAGCCCAAGGCATAAAAAAAAAGAGTTAAGGATCAAGGTACTGTGTCATTTTAAAGGTCGGGTAGTAAAACAGAGTATGTGGCTTCTGTCAGCCCATGTCAACATGCTCAGGTGGCTTTTGATATTTGGTCATGAAAATGGAGTTTCAGGATGTGTTTAGACACTTGAAGCAAGTTACAAATATGAGTGAGAACCTCAGCCTGGGAGGTACAGACACAGCTACCAGAATTGGTAACGTAGATGAGAAGACGATGAGATGCTTTCATTAAATGGAGGGTAGCTCTGTGGAGGGGCAGAAAAAGAGAGGGCGAAAACAGTGGTTACCTTTGGCAGAAAAAAACCCATAAAGCAAACATGAAGCAAAGATCCAGCCAACTTAAGATTTGAGTTTTACCTTTGACTTTGCTTCTCGCGGTTATAAGGTGAAATAAATTTGTGAAAAGTTATTGTACATGTCTGTATTAAAAAATGGAGTTTTGTACTGTATGTAATCTTGTAGGAAGCTTGATGTAGATCCCATACTCTGCTGCCTTGGGAAAATGGATGTTACTCAAATTCTCTTAATGTAAGTTTAAAAATGCTGAAATATTTGGTTTAAATATCTGTGACTGACAGTCTTTAAATATTTCATAACAAGCAACAGTGGTCTTCCTTATTTGAATAAGGCATTCAATCTACAAAAGTTGATTCCGTCCCACTCTTTTCCCTCCTATTTTTGCCTTGCACTGTTTTACGAAGCACGCGTGCCCATTGCAAGGACATCCCTTCAGAGCGCATTGGGATCACGTTGCTAGCGAGATGCTGTGATGCTGTTTGCAGTCACGGGAAATTAAAAAATTAAAACCGACTGCGATGAGGGTAACGCAGTCTGAAGTTGCCCGCGGCGCGCGGCCAGCTCGGCCTGTGGGCCGGGGAGGTTGGCGGCCGCTGCGGCAGAGGGCGCGCACCTGTTTCCATGGATACTCGGGCCTGTTTTTGTCGGAGTGTTTATTGCGGGGAAGTAATGACTCGCATTACGCAGGGGGGCTTTTTGCACAATTTTTGCGTTTGAGTAGTGCAAAATCAAAGGCACTTAAATTACTTAGTGGGCTTACATCAGCAGTATTTCTAATGTGGAGAAAGGTAATTTCTCTAGCGACGGGATGGGTCATGGAAATCATTAGTGAGAAAATTATGGATTAAAGCGTGTGTCCATATAATATTTAGTGATTTACCATGGTGATCGTAGTTTAACCTTGAAGTAACTGAGAAAAAATAAACAACATGCTGACTCTCATAAATGTATCCAGGAACGTGCTGTTTCAACAGTCAGCTGAGGAAAACTGCTTTTCAGTAATGTTATGTTTTTTGCCGTTGCTAATTTCTAGCCATTTCTTATAGCAAGGATTACTATTTTTCTACATAAAAACACTAATCATCAAGGAACATTGTTAATTTGTCACTTCATGTCAGGGTAGATGATTGTCACATTTACTGGGATACTGGTGAAATCAACATATTGGATAACAATTTATCTATTTACATAGGAAGAAAGGGGCCTTCATCTGGAGTGTGCTGTGCTGTGTTGAAACTTATATTTTCAGAGAAGTCTGCTATAATAAAACAATATCAATTCTCAGGTATTTTCTTTTCCTTTTCTTTTCTTCTCTTCTCTTCTCTTCTCTTCTCTTCTCTTCTCTTCTCTTCTCTTCTCTTCTCTTCTCTTCTCTTGCCTCTGTTGTGTTCTGTCTTCAAGTTGAGAGAATAAAACAAGACATCAAGAAGAAAAATCTTAGTGGCACCCAAATCTCTGTGGAAGTGAATAAGAACATTTCTCTGCAGCTATATTTTCATGGAGATTGTGAAATGTGTGTGAGGTTTTTAGGGTAGCCACCTGAAGTATAAATTTCATTTCAGAACATTGTGTTCTCTACAACTAATAAGAGTTTTGAAAATATTGCTTTCTTAGGGCTGTATTAAGTTTGTTGTTTCCATAATTTTTTACTGGTCTTTATAATATAAAATAATTTCAGTAGCTTTTAATAATTATAATTATCAAACCATAAAAGAAAACCTTTTTCAATGTTGCGTCTTTCTCGTGTATTCCAGCTCCTGTCAATGTGGCTTTTTTTTCTGTTGAAGGAGAGCTGTGAATGAAGATAAGAAATACGAGTTCTGTCACGTTAGATGTGCCTATTTGCCTATCAAATCTCCTTATTCAACCTCCGGGCAATACCCAGTGCTTCAGCATGTGAAGCTTTCACCTTGAAATTTGGATGCAACCCAGCCCCTGCATTCACAGCAAACCTCAGAGTTGGGGGAGAGCAGAATCCTGCTGCCTGGAGTAATTGCCCTGTTGTCAAACATGTCAGAGAGCCCAGCAGCATTTAGCGCACATCGTCTTCTGAAGGCTTCACGGCATTACCAAATATAAGCAAATGTCTGCACATGGAACTACGTGTAGGACTGAAGACTGTCTTGAGGAGCAGCTTGAGGAGATTGTCATAGACTTACAGAGCATCAAAAATTCTAGGTTGCAGAGAGAGATTCTAGGAGATTGTCTAGTCCGGCCAACCTTCTGTAGAAAGCAGGGTCTTAAATTAGGTTATCCAGGGCTGTATCAAACTGAGCCTTTAATACTTCCTATGAGCGAGGCGCTACCACTGCTCTGAACAATCTATTCCAACGTGTAATTGTTCTCGCAGTGAATAATTTTTTTCCTGCGCGCTTCCTACAAACACCTACTTGTCTTAACACCTCGTAGCTCTACGTTAATTCTTTTCAGGATAAAGAGATTTATTAATCAACCATCTTCAGATTTGCTGAACCTTTAAGACATCTGAAGAGAGCCACATGAGCTAATAACATGATGCTGCTGGTGCTGGCTGCAATTGGATAATGAGCAGATGGAGAAGGAAATAAAATTCAGCCTTTCCATATAGTAACTCATAAAATCTCTCTGCAGGACTTGCTGGCGCCCCACAGCAGTGGTAGGATTGTGTATTGACAAGCAGCAGGGTGATGCAGCAGTGAAGTTCCCTCTACCCTGCGTGTCCTGGGGACGTCCCTGCTATTAGGCTTTGCTAAGGAGGCTTTGGCACCTGCCCTCCCTCCACTCACTCTGCAGGAGGGCAGCAGCTGCCAGCTCTGAATAAGGGGCAAGCTGAATTGCTTGCCACTCGGCTCAGTTTAGATGCACTACACTCATTTTGCTGATGTGGGAGGTACTGACCACGTTCCTTTAAGTTCTCAAGGGGAAAGAGCTGTTGTCTTTTAATGCCTTTTGTATTTGAGGAACAGAATGCTGTGTAAAGTGCTTCCTTGTTTCCCATTTTTAAGCTCACTTTAACAGTTTTGTTTTAAAGAGCACTTTAAAACTCCTATCTCATTTTTTCCCCCGTTTTACAGCGGACATAGGGTTTTTAGGAAATGAAAAGGTCCTTGTTTCTCTGGAAGCGTTGATTCTTAGTTCACAAAATGTCTTATTTCTTTGTTTGGAAGCTTCCCTAAACTCTTCCACAGCATAGATGGCAGAATCAAATGAAATGAAATTGCCTTTATTTCATTCTATTTCCTTGACCATCCCAATAAGAATTCTCTTTCTGATCACTTACAGTCTTTGTTGTTGTTGTTGTTGTTAGTAACAGCAAGTGAATGGTGAATACTAGAATACAGAAGTCTCCTATTGCAATGAACTTAATTTTGTAAATTAACAAAAATCGAATGTGCCTTAAATATAATTTGAGACTATTCTTTCATGAATGAGCTAGCCTTACATCTTGATTTATAATTTGGTAATAATAATAATATTTTAGTGTTACAAATGATGAAGTAATGATTATTTAGTGATTACTACTCATCTGTGATGGCAGACTGGAATTGTTTATGTTGTGTATTTAACATATATGCCATTGTCCTCTGAATCAAAGGGCAACAAGACCTCCATTTCATTTACTGTATTGCAAACAGAGTAGCTTTGTTTTGTGTGTAACATCAAGGCATTTTTCCAAGATTTTTCTAGTATAATATGATAGATTACCATAAATATTGCATTACATGCTATGATGAAGGTAAATAGTGCACTGTTACGGGTTTCTTGGAAGCATCTGATGATGGAGCAGTTCAGCACAATGTACAAATAGTTATAGATTGAACTTGTGTGTTAACTCAATGATGATAAAGTAATATTACATCCACTGGAACCTTCACACAGCAATTCTAACTCTGTTGACTGCTATGGATGAATTGCTGTTATGTGAATAAATTTTAAATATGTTCCTTCACTGTGAATGGAGACATTTTTGTGGGAAAATACACATTGTGAGGGTTTGGATAAATGAAAAGTTGAGGTTCCCATTGTACTGTTCCTTCCTCATCCCAAATACAGATATTGTGCTCATACGTGTGTGTGAGTGTGTATCTGTATCTATATCTATATCTATATCTCTAGATTTATCTATATGTCTGGAGATCTAGATTGAGATAGAGATATAGGTTGATTTTGAAACAGTACTGTCACTGCTGCAGAGGGCTGAATAAAAAAGTGACCACCCAGTTAAAAATAAGCCTGTTATTCATTGGTTATTAACATACTCTTATTTAAGCAATCATTCTCTCTTTCCTTTGTTTCTTTCTTAGAACATCATTTTAGAAACACAAAGGTACTTTACGTTCACAAATGACATATAATTTTCTGGTTATTATGTAATTAAATACTTTGTGTTGATTTTTTTCAACATACAGAGTAGAAGATGGACTTTTGGTGGGTGCTGCAAATGTCTGTCTGAATTCCCACTTAAATGAATCTCCAGGGAGCTTGCCAATTGTAATGCTCCAAAGAGGGAAGAAGGGGGCTAATGTTTGACACATGGGCAGGCTTGAAAAATAGTTTAATTAAAGTGATAGTAAGGGGGAACTGAAAACAAGTCAGAGACAGCTTTTCTTCTTGGTTAGGTGTATCTTCCTTCTCTTTGCTCTGTGGGGAAATCGGTGAAAGTCTTCGACAGGTTGGGGGTTAGGGTGTTTTTATCCACCTCGTCCTGCTCTTACACAGGCTTGACATTTAGAGGATTTTAAGGAAATAGGAAAAGCTTGTATGTGAGCCAGAAACCAAAGGGGCATACATGTGAGAGGGAGTAGGAGATCTACAGCCCCTATGTGAGTATATTTTTATCTGTATTTGCAGAGGGTACATAAAGGTTAGGCCAGGTGTTCTGCCGAGCTGTCGTTTCATTCTTGCCACCATCTCCACCTCCTCCTCCTCCAGTGTTAGTGTGAAGGATGGAAACTGAGGAGGGAGAATTATGCTTGTTCCCTAACTCAGTTGTGTTATAATAAGCTTGGTGGAGAGGGAAAGAAATGATACTCCCATATTCTAATTCCCTCTATTCTTGTTGTTTCTCCATGTGCATTTATGCTGCTCCTAAAGTGCAAGTAAATATTGGCCTCCGGCCCTTAATGCTAATTTGTAGCTCCATACAGGGTAGCCCCCAGGGCGATCTGACAAATTTGCTAGAGTTGTATGTGCTTTATTTATTTATTGCCACAATATGCAGGACCCAGTGACCATGACGGAATAGCTAGCTAGCTGTCTGTTTGTTCTCCAGCTTGCTAGTCTTTTCACATTTCAGCTCTCCTGTGTGTTTTTCAGCTATTCTTGCAGAGACTTGAACGAAAAGTGGGTGAATAGGCTTCTCTTAATGGTAGACCCAAGATCACTTTCCAGAGCAGATAGTAATAAATCTGATTACCGTCAGAGCAAATGTAAAGTCACTTCTCTTATTTAGCTTTTCTATAGCTGCAACTGAAAAAAGGAGGTGAGAGGAAAGGGTTCAGAGAACAGGCTGTAGCCAGGAAAGAAAGGGCATTCCTTAAGGCAAGTAGGGAGGTAAAGGAGGCTTTTCATTTACTCCAGTTTATACTTTGTCCTTGTGTGATGCTCAGACATTAAGAGATCAGCAGGGCAGAAATGATTTAGGTGATAGATTGTGGTATAATCTAGCTGAACTGTGTAATTTGCCACTGACATATTGGAATTCCTTGATAAAATTGCATAAATGTAGCAGACAACCTCCAAGCCGATTGCTGTACGCAGTTTGGTTGCTGATTTAAAGAGTAATTTGTTTTCAGCAAGATTGCTAATGAAATAAACTTGTGTTAGAAAATGATAGTCTAACCATTTTTTCCTTCTGGTCTAAGTTAAACTGTAGTGGCTCTCCTGGTATGACCACCCAGGGTGTGATATTACTTCTGTGGTTCTGTCTGTATTTTGTGTTGGCTGACATTTTCAATGACTTATGTTTTTTAAATTGGTTTTCATATGCAACCACTATTTAAGGTATTTAATATCACTTTCTGTTTTATCTTTAATGTAGTGGTTACAATTGGAAAACTGTAACTTTCTGCATCTCAGTGCAGAGATCAGTGGGATATCAGTATGGGAAAACAAAAGTGAGGAAATGAGCTAATGCAGTGTGCACTGTTAGCATAAGAGTGCTGCATTAGTGCAAGCAAAAATACTGGTGAAAACAGGAGGGTACGGAGTGATGGGAGCAGATTTGGTTGTTGAGGTCATTTTTGGTATGTAAAGAAACACTAAGATCAAATGCTGAATTTATGATATTCTTCAATATCTAAGGCAGTATTGCCAAGGTGCTTAAATTATTGCTTAAATTCTCATGGAGCAGAGAGTGTCATAATTGCAGACAGTTATGTCAACCTTTTCTGTTCTTTTGGTGTGTCAAATCTCAAATTAGTCTGGACCAGTGTCTGTGAGACCTCATCAATAAATCTCAATTTTCAGTAGACATAATAGAAAAGGGAAGGGTTTAGGACCTCACAATGTTTTAATGATTTAGGTCAGGCATATTACAATTTCATGTATCTGTATTCCTTTCCAAGTGTAAGAACTGAATGTTGTTGTCCATATGAACGTGGAATTTCAATTCAAAGTGTTTTTTGTAAATATAATGTAATGCAGAATATAATGTATAAACTGTTTTACTTTGTGTCATTGTTAAGGTGCTATCCCGTTTTTAATCACTTTTAGATTTTTCACAGAAGGAAATAGGAAGAAAAATCAATACCAAGTATACACAAAAGTATATTCTGCCTTCAAAATGCCTCCAGTGTGCCAATACACAGTTTAAACATGTTAGAGGTTCCCCAGCATGTCCACTGCCAGGCAGATGACAGATAAATATGGACAATATTTAGCCAAGGCATGCCCACATGAGGCGCAGAAAGAGCCAGAACAACAACAACAACAACAACAAAAAACAGAGTATTATCCACAGATGTAATTTAGGGACCCCAAGTTTCTGTAAGTGATCCACTGAAACCCTCTCTAACTGAGAGGATATATTGGGATAAACTGGCCTGAACTAACAGTGAGAGAAGTGAAGTGAATCAGTGTGGCTGGTGAGAGACGGAAAAATCTCAAAGTCTTCTTTTGTAAGGAGAAGCAACGGAGCTATTTCAATCATGCCACATGTATTGTGGAGAAAAAAAAAAGCACTTTCTAAAAAAGATTGGGCTTTTTAGTGAGTATTTGATGGATTGTTCAAGTGAGGATGAATGCCAAACTATTGCCCAAGTTCCTACTCAAATCTGTATAGCACAGCTCACAGAAAACTTTCTGCATTAGACAAATGGTGCTTAAGAGAAGTAAAGTTAAGTTTAAACAAGTCCTTTAGCTAGAGGAAGACCAATCAGCATCTTTATTCAAAGGCACAACTGAAGAATTCACGTTGCATGCTGATATGTCACCAGAGGTTGTTTAGTAAGTGGGAACATGGAGAGAAAAGAGAGTAAGAGGAGGTATTGGGTTTTAGCAGCTGATCTCTGCAGAGAAATAGCTTGAACATACTTCACTGTTACTTAACACAGCTGAAAAAGCTAAATTTGTTCCAGTTTAGGTGAAGAGTTTCTCATTAATTCAACTGTTATCTGGGGACTAAGTCTACTTCCTTCAGGATAGGCATGTTAAAACTGTGGTGCAATAGTTCTTACTTCCCTAATTCACAGTTTTCCTCCTCCTAATTCTTAGGTTGAAGAAAGAGAACTTTAAGATCGTTATGCATTATAAAATCTTTTGTCTGAAAAATAGTGTTAAGGTTTTTTGTCCTTTATGTCTGATATGATAATCACTTACTGTGTTATCCTTATATCCTTCTTTTGTTCACTTCTGCCCCAAGGATTTTTTGCAACTACAACAAAACTATTTTTTTTAACATTTTTTTCTCTGTTTACAAAACATATCTTGCTGTCATCTACCATTAGGAATGAGAAATCCTTTCTAAGATAATGAATGACATTAAAAATATTGGATTAAAACAGAACTTCTTGTTTTTCCTTTTAGAAATGTTGAAAATTTGGAGACATTTAGAAAGAAGTGCAGGTTGAGTCAAATAGCTCTCACTAAGGTGAGAAAGAAGGCCTATCAAGGTGGGAATCACATAACAGGCAAAAAGTCTGATCATGTCTTCAAGATTCACTTTTTTATTATTTATTTATACCTGTGAAAAAGGCATGTAAAGCACTAGCATATATCTCTCAGAACATTTAGCAGAGAAAAGAAACCAGAGAATGTGTAAGACAGAGACAGGTACGTTCAGTCAACTCATTTGTAAAGGGTAGCAACCCTTCACACCACTTAAGTCGCTGCTTATGTTTTTATTGCTATATACTGTGCAACTGGCACCCACGTTCTTTGGTCTGCGTAGTCTTGATTCCCTTTCAGCAAACTGTATCTATTTATATGATAGATTTCATCTGTGCTGCATGTGGCAAACAGAATCTTGCAGCCCTCAGGCATAATCCTTATTTTGTACATTTTTTTCAGTTCAGTGGGAGCCCACCAAGAAGGTGCTTTTATACCATGGTGGGAGTGTTGAGTGTCATTGGGAATGACTTGAGGCACCTGGGGATTTTGGAGCATGAAAACAGTAGTGGTGGAAAATAGAAGAGAGTATAAGAGGGTATGGAGGGAACTGAGGTGAAATGCAGTCTTCTCCACGCTGCCTTTTAGGAGTGATTTCAGTACTACATTTGGGTATTATTTGAGAGAGCTAGTTGAAGAGGTTTAAACAGAGCAGAAGAACAGGTAATAAGGCCGTATGGCTGGTCAGGGATCCAGTACGTTTTCTTTCCTGAATCTCTTTGGTATAGCAGTACAAAAATAGGCTCTGAATTCCTGTGCTGAACAGTCAATAACATCAATGTCAAAAAGTTCTCAGTGCTTTTTATTAACCATGTTTAAATAATGAATTGTAAATTTGAGGTGATAAGCAGCAGCTCAGGACATCTCAGAAAAGAAATGAGAGTCTCCAGCACGCTGAGATGGTGTGTGCGTGTCAAGTAGTTTGGAAATGTCAAGACTTTACGGAAGCATTTTCCAGTGATAACTCAAGAAAAATGGATGTAATCTGGTATGGAATTAATTAAAGTTACTGAGCAGTACTGAAGTAATAGAGCGTCACAGTTTCAGATTAGTAGCATTTTATACTTCTCCACCTGTGCAAGCATAGTCTAATGGGTAACACTGTGGAAAAGTGAATCCAGTGGGATTTTTTTTTTGTTAGCCTATCAAAGTATAAATAATGGGCTTTTTATAACATCTTTCTAATGCAGGCTGAAGAGAAGTGCTGCACAAGAATGAAGCTAAGATTTTATTCACTCAAAAGATGTGTTTATCTATTTCCACTGTATTCTATCCCAGCCATGGGGCTTTTGATATCTTTCAAATGTGGCATTTTAAAAATGGTACACAGAAGATTGCTCCTTCTTCCTACAAGTACTGTAAATTATATATTTAAATCTCGGTAGCAAACCAGCAACAATAAACCTCTTTCTTACCTTTTCTTTCTGTCTTAGGGGGATACCTCCTATGTAAAGGATCGTTGGTGCGTGTTTGATGGATTCATGGTCTTTTGTCTTTGGGTGTCGCTGGTTTTGCAGGTAATTACTCCACTTACCTTTTTCAGTGAATAGTTGCTTAATTGTGAAAAATGTCTGACCCAACCAAGTAATTAGAAGTTTTTAGTGCAGAGCTGTACATGGGTCAAATTGTTCTTAAAAATCATTCAAAATTCAATAGCATCATAATTGCACATTGCAGCACATTACATCAGCAGTATGATTTACCTTGTTTAACTTCTATCGTTGAAAATCAAGACATCTGTCTGAGGCTTGTTACCATAAAGCCTCTGCCTAGTCGCAAGAAGAGGGACACATCTTCCAAGAGCCATTTATCCCTTACCCCATAGGAGAGTTGTGTTAATCACCTTCCACTGAGCTCCGTGGGAGCCCAGGGTGTCGAGCTTAGGCAATTAAAGGGCAGCAGATTTGAATGGTGAACGTTTGCCATCGCCTGGCCTAGTGTGGCGTATCGATGTGCTACGTGGAAGGGTCTCACGTGACATGGCAACACATCCAACAAAACATTATCCAAACATAAAGCACAATAGAAAAATAACACTAAAAAATATTTGAAACAATTCGATAAGTTTCTGTAAAAAAAAGCTTGGACATGTAAAGAAAACATACAGGATTAAGGTTCAGATCAAACTGTGTCCTGCAAACCAAATGGTCCTTAACCAACCTTTTTTTGGTGAGAACAGATCATGCACTGTGGATCTGGGCTGGTGATGATGTGGGGATTGTGAAAGATCTATAGTAGTTGCTGCTAGGCACAGCATATGGCCTGCTGGCAAATTTAAGACACTGTCATTTTCTGCTTTATACATAGGGAGGACTTAGTATGTCATGTACACTTGCAGAGTGAATCCTGGTCATAATTTAAAAGGACCATATGTGAGAGAGAGAGGGAGTGAGAGCTAAAGACAAGATATTTTCACCCAATCGTTAATCTTAATAATCTCTATGGAGTGGCTGGCCTGTTAATCTGTGCTTTTAAGGAAATTGTTTTCTTCTTTGGGGTTAGCTGGGAAGTTGTGTTCCAAGTGGAGTTGTAGGGTGGCAGGTTCAGCTTCCTCAGGCACTTGGAATTAAATGGGAAATTTATAGCATATTGCAACACACAAAGCAATCTATGTTTATGCACTTCTCTGTCATAGTAAAAACCCTGGTGGTATGCAACATTTGGATATATTAATTTCTATAATTGGAAGCATAAATTATTCACTTTTAACAGACTTGTGAAAAACCTGTGGGCTGGTACTGACACAGAAGCATGTGGCTGACACAAACTTGCACAGTCTTCTTGAATAGTTTGAGATAGGATTACTATGAGCATGGGCAGAGTGTATTTTTGGCATTCCATTAGGATGTCTCAGAAGTGGATTAAAGGATTTACTGAGACTTTTCTTTTAAAAAACATGATTAAAGTGGAACATATTAATCCAAGATAAGATTGAAAGTGAAAATGAAAATAAATATTATCTATAGTGTTCATAGTTTTAGAAATCCTGTAAAGCCATACCAGAAGGAACAGAACAGTATTATCAAGAAAAACTCCCAATTCTTTTGTTTGCAGGTGTTTGAAATAGCTGAGATAGTTGATCAGATGTCGCCTTGGGGCATGTTACGGATTCCACGACCACTCATTATGATTCGAGCATTCCGGATATATTTTCGTTTTGAGCTGCCAAGAACTAGGATAACAAATATCTTAAAGTAAGTAAGGCTGTTATCTGAAGAGCAACAGAGAAAACTTCAACTTTAACTGAAAAGGTTAGATAGGCAGCTGAGACAATGACCCATGAGCTTAATACATATTTTCTTCTTGAGCTTTAGATCTGGCAAGAAATGTAAAATTCTATTTGCGTTTCTAAAGAGCCTTTGTGTTTTTTTTTCTATAAAATGATCAGAACCGACAACCATTTATATAAATCTTAAGGGAAGTAATTTGCTAATAATTATATTCAACAACTTCCAAAAATTGCTATCAATTCTAGCCCATTAATAAGGACACTCCAAGTAGTGTTACATTTATAAACAAAAACGCATAAGCACTTGCCCTAACCAAAACAGTTAGGGATAGTATTGATGTAGAAACACGTGTGCAAGCATACTGCTACACACATAGATAAAGGATGTGGTGGTAAAAGCCACATAATGGCTCTTATTTGGACTTTTTATTTGGTAACCTCTTTGCTTTATTAGCACATGTTGTTTGTATAATTCATTAGATACTCCTTTACAATAGCTAGATATAATTCATTTTACCTACATATTTATTTAGATCTATTTCCCCTTGTGCTGTTTAAAGCTACTTCAGTTACTCTAACTTGATATTTTTAGCAGAATCTTGGCTCTCTTTTCTAGCCATGGCACAGAGAGATTTGTTTTGAGGACAATTTTTTGAAGGATAAAATGCTGCTTTCTCTGTGGGAACATATTTTCTATTCTGTATTTTTTTTAAAAGTGACTTTTTATTGTCTGTGCCTTAAGAGTCATATTTGTCTTTACCAGGCGTTCTGGAGAACAAATCTGGAGTGTTTCAATTTTCCTTCTATTCTTTCTACTTCTGTATGGAATTCTAGGAGTCCAGATGTTTGGAACTTTTACATATCATTGTGTAACTGATGATACACAGCCAGGGTAAGTTAACCTGTGTAAGTGTATTTGGGTATATGCATATATTTACTTTTAGTTAGTGTATTTACTTAGAGTGTATAGTGGACTTAGATTAAAAATAGACCACAAAAATACACTAAGATAAAACAGGAAAAACGCTATAAATTATAAAAAATACCAATTTGACAAACACTACAAATCATGTCATTGAATTGTGGTCTGAAATAGAGGGTGAGTACGCGTGTGTGTGTGTGTGCACCTGTGTGTCTGCACATGGCTTAACTTCATCTGGATTGGAATGAGATATTTCATGGAGTTTTCCTCTGTTCCTATAGTCATGAGATGTTAATTGTAAAAAGTATTCAATAAATTAATATTTGTGACTTTTTTTCATGATAATTGTTTTTGAGATAATGAGATCTGTGATTCTGTGCTACGTAGTTTAGAAAAAGAAGTGTCCTAAGAAAGATCAGACATTATAAAGTTGTTTGGATTGTTGAATCTAGCTTTTTTTCTTATTGCAGTAGAAGTATGTTACAATTGTAAAAGCAAGCACAGAGGATTTAGGAAAAGATAGATTTCAGGTTGAACATCTAACTTTAACTCTTTGAGTGAATAAATTTGGTGTTCTGAATACTAAGACATCCATTTTAAGGTACTTTATAGATACTTTGTATAGGCACCTTCAGGGACTATTTTCTATCTTCTGACTTCTCCAAATCGGACAGCTGATTTGGACTCAACCCATGGTTGAATAAGAAGCCATGCAGTTTCCTGATGGGAAATCACTGTTTGTTCGTTTTCTCTCCAGAATTGCTGCCTCATTCATTCAAACAAACGAATGCTGCTTATTCTAAGAACAGGGGTTTTAGAACTGTTTTTTTTGTTTGTTTGTTTTACTTGATATGTGCACCTGTACCTTATTTGTGACATGGTACTCACTCATACTCCTCATACTCTAAAAACATGCATTTCTTCTTTTTCTGAACAGCCCTCACTACATTTCACTAGTGTTTATACATATCTGACCTTTTTTTTTTTTCTTTTTGGAGAAACACAGTGCAAAAACTCAGTGGGAAGGTAGTCTGTGTCCAATTCTGCACAGATCTGGGCTGACTTTACCAGAGCTAGAGCAGAGTTCCTGAAAATAATGCCCTGGACTGGGAGAAATAGAGAAGGAAATAACTGAAGGAAATAACCTACTGCCAAAAGAGGACAACGTAGAGGGAGAAAAATGGTCCAGAAAGGAGTCAACCTGCCATTTTAGAATCCAGGAGAGTTTATTAGCTCAGATGTAGTACAGCACAAAAGCACAAAAATTGTATATATATGTATATATCTGGCTCTTATCTGTGAGACTATTCGTCAACTATAAAATCAGATTTAAATATTTCTTCCCCAAGCCCCTCTGTCTCAGGTAGATAGTTCTGTTCCAGGCAAAGGAGAGCAGCCGATGTTGACCATACCGTACCAGTCTAAAGCACAGCCTCTAATGAGACACAGGTGGAAGTGCTTGGTATTTTGCAAATCAAATCCCAGCTTCTCAAGTCAAACTTAGGAAATGAAAAGCATCCAATTAGTGGCCACCTGTGAGAAGTTTAATTATGCAGATTTCTGTGGCAAAAAGCAAAGGTGAGATTTTATTACTGAATTCAAGTTTCATCTGCTTTAGAAATCACTCTTTTTAAGTCTACTGCCTTCTCTATTATTATTGTAAAGGAGGCGAGTGTCTTATGAAAACAACATCCTAAAAGCTTGCTATTCTTTTCTGTTTGAAAAGATGTGGCAGCCTCGTCAGGCACTCATTGCCTCTTTGATTACTGCAAATCTTTTATTTTTCCATCCTCTCGACACCCACGCTACCTGACCTCCTGCCTCTCCACCTCCTCAGTCATTTTGTAATGTTAACTGTGAGAAACAGAAAAACCAAAGTGAGCTAGCTATGGTCTGACTCCTCCATGCCATCTATGAAGTCAGTAAAGGCTGATTTCCTTCCAAAGGCTGGAAAGGTTTTTTTCTTTCTGTTTGGTGGTCGTTTCTTTTTTCCCTCATTCTTATTATCTTCTTAAATTTTGCTGCAGTTTTTTTCTCTACAGGGAAACCTGTCCTCTACCTAGGCATTCCTAGGCATCAGTATTCCCTTGTGCTTATCACTTATCTTCCCACAACTCTACTGTCACAGCTTTTCCCTCATGATACCTCCCACTGATACATCTTTTCTTTGCCAACAAGCAGTACATTGCATGGAATTCCTTATTATGGATCTTCTTCAGTTGCTTGAAAGCAACTTCACAAGGAGAAATTTTCACAAGGAGAGATGAAAGAAATTATTTTTAAACCATTGCTTTGGTTCTGCTAGAATATTTATAGTACATCCTCACACAATACTTATTGAATACTTATCCTTATTTTTAAATACCAAGACATATTTGACTATCCAAAATTTCTTTCATACTGCATGATTTGATTATTGTACAGTGGCTTTTTTTTTGTTTTGGTGATTGTCAGCTGCACTGGAGTGAGAGAAAAAAAGCTTTCCTTCATCAAAAAGGCAAATTCCATAAAATACAACATTTTTTTTTTAATTCCAAACTGACTTTTTAAGACCTTTCAGTAGAGTATAGACTGAGTATTCTGCAAATCTATCTGCCTTGTCACCATGGCAGTTGATTTGAATTTTTTTTTGTAATGTTTCTATAAAGCAAAAACTAAAACTGCCCTGGAAAATAGATAAGAAAAATAATTACTGAATAATAGGAAGATCTAAGAGATTCTTGGTCATCTCTCCATCTGTCTATGATAGGCCTCACAAAATGTCAGAAAACAGCTTCAAAGAGGCTGGAGCTGAAAGCTCACCACAATATCTAATATAGCAAATAAATATGATTAGAAAGAACAAAAAGGATTTGAGATATTGTCTTACATCAGCAGTGGGAAAATAAGAATGGATAATTGGATTTCTGAGAAAGAGAGGAAATCAAAGACTAAGCCTGAAAAAATCAACATAACAAGACTTCTTTTAACGGGGCACATTATTGATGCCAGTTGAACAACCTGCATTACTTTCATGTTGTGTTTGGGATTTATTCAGCATCTCTTTTAATGGTGATATATCCCTGGTGTAAACACCTCGGGGAAAAGAGAAGTGGAAGAAATCCTACTTTTTTCCCGGCTTGATGTTGTTTGAAGCCTAACTAAAATCAAAACCAAAATAGAGTATCAGGCTGAGAGAGAGGCAGTCCTGGCCAGATGGGTTCCTATGAAAAGGGTGGAAGAGAGTGATGAGGTGATAGATGCCCAAGGGGAATAATCCTTAGAAGTGGATTCTCCTTATACATTCTCAGAGGACGTGTGACCAAAAATTTTGATTTCATTTAGAACTATTATATGGACAGCTTTTGCAAATCAATTGGATTGTTGATTTATTCCACAAAGGATTTCAGTTTGTCCAGCACCATTTTAATTTGAAGGAGACCTCTTAATGAATATCAAAGATAATGTGATTCGAATCTAATAGCCCTTGATCTTGCTGACTCAGTTATTTCACGTGCCCATCTGTGTTAAGATTGGGGACCATTCAATGAATTGATAAAGGCCTGTCAGCCTTTATGGCACTCCTTCCCTTCTTTTGCTGTTAAATACCCCTCCTGAGTAAGCTAGAGTAGGTTGTATAGACTGCTGTGAATGTGGCTAACTGTAATAAGTAATATCCTGCTGCATCCCTGCTTAGTTATCTGGATAGTTCCATATTTATCCACAGGCTTTTTACCTTAGATTTGTCATACAGAATTAAGGCCTGGGAATAGTGAACTTCCTGAAGGAAACCTGCAGAAGGTTAGGACATCAGAAGTCAAGAACATCCTCCTCTCTATCATAAAATTGAGGGAAAGATCTGACCTTGTTGGAAAACACCAAGACACTCTTAAGAGTGGTCTCCACTCAATCCAACGAGTGGGCGATTGAGTGCTGTTTGTTTTCCTGAAGATAAAGGAAGCTGGAAAAAATCTGTCCTCCATTGTGCAAGAGGAAGCCAGACAGCTAACGAAGAAGTTTGGGGATGTACTGACATTCACAAGTAATCCAGCACTTGTCACTGAGCAGTACATCTGTCTCAGCCTGGAAATGCTGTGAAGAAAAGTCCAAGCAATTATAGGAAATAGTAAAGAAAGAAGTTCTAGAAGGGACTTTGTGTTTCAGTGAGCAATCTAATCCATATGTTGTTCTGAAAACTGGACAACTATATTCAGTTTTGTATTGCTTTCTGGAAGCTGAATGTGGTATCTAAATTAGGTTCCTGTCCCAATCCCTTGGATTAATGTAATTCTGAAAGGTCTAGGAAACACGTTGTATTCATCCTGGTCTGATGATCTGACTGAAGCTATCCCAGCTATTTATTACTTATAAGAACTTGTGAAGGATGGGTGAGGAACTGGAAGACAGGAAAACAGCCGAAGTTTAAAAAGGAGGAAGGGATACGACACAGCAAGAAAAAAACAGGGAATCTTTTGGGATTATAACTGGAATTCTGGTTAACCTAGGCTCCATCCCTGAAGGAATTCTTTATCAAATAAACAAGTAAACTCTCTGTAAGCAGCTGGAAGATAGCACAGAAATGCTAGCAGCTAATATAGATTTGTCAAGAATAAACCATGTCAAACCAGTATAATTATCTTCTATGGCAGGGTGATGTGGAAAGAGGAACGAATGTCATATATCTTTATTTTAGGAAAGCTTTTAAACAGTCTCACATGAGATTGTTATTACCTGGCAGGAGATACATGGATAAGCTGAAAACATCATAGGATAGGTGCAAAATTGGTAGGAAAACATGCTTAGTGAGTTCACTGTCAGAACGGAAGGAGCTGTCAAGGAGGCATCCACATAAGTCTGTCTTGTGCTATCTGGAGTTTTCATTAGCAATCTGGATGATGGAAAAGAGAATATACTTACTGTATTGCAGATGACATGAGACTGGGAGGGACTGCGAAATTTGGGGAGATTAGAATAAAACTGATCTTGACAAATTAAAGTCATGGTCTGAAAAGATTGGATTAAATTCAGTAGGGACAATATAGCACTAGGAAAAGTGAGATGTGTGAATACAGTATTGCAAACAACTGGTTAGGAAGTAGTTTTGCAGAAAGTGGTCTGGGAGCATAATTAAGGAACAGGGATCAAGAGAATTGTGCTGTTGTAAATATTTACAAACTGTAGTATTAGACAATAAGTACAGATGATTTGGAGAGAGTGTTACAGAGAAAGGGGATATCTACTCTGTGTTTCCATAGCTAGGATAAGAAGTATTGATATTAAACTTCAGCAAGAAAATTTCAGGTTAGACAGAATATCAAGAAAAACTTCTGTAGGGCTAGAGCTAAAGATGCACTGCAGCACATTCCTTGGAGAGGTTCTGAGTTTCCCCACTGAGGATCTTTACAGCAGACTATGGAAAGTTATACTGGAAAAGACATAGAAGTGGGACAGGGGAATATTTAATGTGCTGTTGTCACATCCAGCCTTATTTTTCTATGATTTTAGTGATCCTTTTTCATATAAAAAAAGTCATATATCATGAGTCAATCCTAAGAGCTCTTTGTCTTTGTTAGATCTCTTAGTAGGAGTCTTCATCTGTTCTTCCAAAGGGGACAGGATTGAAAATTGGGAGGATTGGAGGGATATAGGAGCAATTTTGTGTGTTAGGGCACAGACAAGAGAGTGATTTGTGACACCTTGTTGCTTTATCTCTTTCTGTACTTAGCTAAGCTTGGAGATGGGATATGGATGTGCTCTTGCGTGTTCCAACTTGTTTTTTCCTCCCACCTTACATGCTGGTTCCAGTTCCAAAACACTTCTATTAGAAGTGCTATTGCTCATTATTATTTTACAATAAAATATTTTTTCACTTCAACCTTTACATGCACCTTCTTCCCTGACTAGTGCTTTTCAGGCTCTCATCTCCTTTTCCTTCTGTCCTCTGACTTTACCTCTCATAAAACATGTGCAGAAGAGTTTTAGGAAAAGTTCACACATCCAGCATCATGCCTCATCTCCACAACATGCAAAAACCTCAGCTACTACTTTTGTGCTCAGGGACTCACGTAGTTTGACCTTCACAGAAGTGCATCTCATTCCTTCTTTTGTGTTGCCCAAAATATTGATCATCCTTCTGTCCCTGCTGTAGTAGGTTTTGCCAGGTACAGATGCCTGATTTGTCCACTTCCCCTCACAGGTTCCTAGCTTATTGCCCATCCTATCCTTTCCATCTCTTTGTGTTCATGCCTCTCCTAGCTCTTCTCAGGCACTTAGTCTGCCTAGGTAGCAGGAACAACAGATCCTATCTGCTGAAGCTCAGGATTTTATTTCTTGATGATCATGGCTCTTTCCTAAGAACAACGTTAGGATGACAACTCATCCCAGCCTCTGTATACCTTCTAGCTGGAGAATTGGTGAAAAGCGCTTTTCAGCTGGTATTTGAAGAGAGAGCTTTGATTGGTAACAGACTGTTACCTCCTGCTCCAGAGGTGGCTCCTGCTCCAGAGGTGGGCTGTAAACTACAGTGTCTGGCTTGAAGACTAGACCATTTTGCCTTGAAGACTAGACCATTTCATTTGCTTTTATGGTTCCCTGACAGTGTTTCTGATCCCTTGATTATTTGACTTTATTGGAGGTCTGCATCTGCATACTTAAATGATATTATGATCTGTCCTGCCTTGTGCATGCAACCTTTTTACTGGATGAAAATGGTCTTTTGACTATAAGCTTTCCTGTCAACCTTGAGTGCCAGCACGTGTTAGTAAATGGAGAGATGGAGCCCCTTTCTCCTGGAAGAAGTGAGAACTTTTTGATATAAGCAAGTTCTTACCATCAGAAGCTAAATGGTTTTCATTCAAAGTTAGCTGTATAATGTTGAAAGTTTATTCTTGGGTCCTGGGTGATAGCAGACCCCTAACTTCTCTCGTATGTCAACAGTGGCATCACCTGCCGCTTCTGATGGTGTAGTCAGACTAGTCTGTTTGGATGCATTTGATGCTCTCAACACTTCTCAGCACAAGCTTTAGGAAATAATTTGTTTTGCATACTCTTAAGATTTGGAATCAGCTCTTTTAAGATGTTTAAGGTTATCATAGCTCATGTCTAAGTTAAAAGTTCATAGGGACAAAACTCCACGGTGAAAGTGTACCAGAAAAGGAACTAGTGAAACCTCTCAGTGCTTTCTAGTTATGATTAATTTAACTTTTGTGACCAGTGCAAAACCACTTGTGAACTTTAGTGGTAGCAAATCCCCTCTTAACTTGAGACTTAAGATTTTCAAATTGTAAATAACATATATTTTTCCCTATATTTGATTGATACACAGCTAATTGGGAGGTGTTTTTATATAGAAAACCCAGATAAACCTGGTACACAAACTTAGGATTTTTGAAGTGATCCTGAACATACTTCAAAGTCAAAATGGATGCAGTATTCATCCTAGGTTGTTTTATACATTTGAGTTGATGTCCTGAACCAAGGCATTTTTCACTCTTAAAAAAATTCTCTAATGAAATGCCTTTTATGGACTGTTATACATACTGCAGGTATTAGACCTCTTCAACAAGTAAACTAGTCTGATATAATACACCTCAGTGAAATTATGCAGGTTCATGCAGCCTATCTGGATTTGGTTTTTACTCTTATTTTCTATGGATTAGGACTTTCTCATAGCCACAGCTTCCTGCATTATGTGAATCCTGCTAATTTATATTATTTTGCTTCCTGTGAAACAGGTCTTGCATTAGTATATGTATCCTGGAATTGCTATTTGAATTAATCTCCCCGATGACTGATTGTAGCAGTCAAAAAATGGGTTTTCATATGGTTGAATGCCAGGTGGGAGTTCATAAAATCTCAAAAAGGCATCATTCATGCATACTACTTTCAGAACAAATCCATAACAGGACTTTTGAGTTTTCTCTTGTGAACTTTGTTTTCTATTGCTTGGATATACATACCAGAACTGTCTATAGAAAAGATTTATTTTTCTTACTCAGTATTCTGTGGATAACTTCACTGGCCTTGTTCCTCTGAAGGGTAATGACAGGATGATTTGAATTTAATTTCTTCTAATTCCGGTAATTAGTGATCAAATCAACAGGTTGTCAGAAGCATTAAGTTTCTGCAACCATCCTGGTCTCATATGGGCAGTGGCAGCACTGGCTTTGCATAACACAAATGATCTGTCACAATGGTCTAAGTATGGAATTACCCATTTTTTGACTTTGACACCCACCTTAGGTACTTAAGTGCCTTAAATTCCTTTTCTATCTTGTGGAGAGATAAGAGTATTTTTGGAATGTGATCCAACTGACCAACATCCAAATCATTTTCTGGAGGTTTTCTTTTCTTTCTTTTCATTGCCTAAAATGATGTGGGATAAGAGCTAGAGCTACAGTCTTTTATTGTGACACTCCTTCAGCTAAGAGGTAGGAGTTTTAGGGCTGGGACTTTAACACTTTGTTGAGAGGACTGTGTAGAAACAATCAGAAAAGTAAATACAATAACCTGAAAGTGAGAATATGAATAGTTTGTAAAATGAAATGAATGGCAAGATGACAAGATGTACCCTGGGGCAGAGATACTGGAAGTAGCAGTAGTAAAATATTACAGTATATATGTATGCATGTTGAATTTAGGATCAAAATAAACAATTAGACCATTAGACTGCCTGCAAGTTACATCCTTATATTACCTCACATTCTGTTTCTGTTGTGTTTAACTTTGTAGCTTGCATCTGATTTCAGTGTGTCTTCTCAACATGAATCTACTCTTGATCAGAGTATCTGCAGAAAAATAATTCAAAAAATTTAGTTTGCAAATTTAAATTTTGCAAATTTAGTTTGCACCAAAAGTGAACAATTTTCATAGATAATAATATGTTTCTGATTTATCATTTTAATTGGTCTGGCTTCAACTGTCATACATTTTTATGCTAGATTATTCACAATATGAGTTCCCAGTGGTTCTTTATGTGAATCTACTTACACAAAATAAATTTTTGTGTGATATATTTAGGCACATTTCAATATGCTTTTGCATGAACTAACATGATTTAGCTATTAAAGTCTCTCGCTCCAAAACGTGTTCTCTAGATATTTCATTTTCATAGCTTTTCTATACTCTTATTTCGCTTTTTGATTTTTTTTAATATGAACATAAAACTCATGCAACATTCTTCATCCTCATAATACCAATGCCATATAGACAGGAACAGAAACTCATTAGAGTCATACTTCTAACCTGGGAAAGCACTGCCACAATGAGAAAGTTAAGAGAATGCACTCTGTTATCCTCCGTTGTCAAACTCATGTAGCGTCTGTATTCTACAATATAGTACTCTTACCTTCTTTTATTCCCTTTATTCTGTAGATTAGGTTTGCTTTCAGAAATTTTGACTGTTTAACTTTGCATTTTGCTGTATTTTGTGGTTTCAGATAACCAAATGGTCCAGAAAGTATTGTTTCACTTCCCTGTCCTCATTGTTGTTTCTCTCTCCCGGCATTCTCGATTTCGGATTTGTTTCCACCTCATTGACTGTGGTAGATCATGATGATTGTTTCACTGGCAAGTATTTTTTAAGATGTGAATCAATCATGTTTTCAGCCTATTTAGCGTGTGTTTTATTGATATTATGAAGTGACAAGTTTTAATCAATCATATGTTATTGACTGAATTGCCTTACAAAATATAGGATATGAAGTTTCTGTAGACAAATATGAAGTCATATCAAAATCACGTTAGTATAATGAGAATTATTTTCTGGAAATCTACAATGACCACTGTCAATTCTGTTCATGTTCTTAATTCTTTATCAATTAGACTTTGTATCAGCTCTCTGAATATTCTGCCTGGGCTGGCGTCAAGCTCACCAATCACACTATTTGTCTTTTAAAATAAAGGCACATTAGCATTCTTCTGGCATTTCCCTGCTACTCCAAAATGCATTAAAAATTGATAGAAGAGATGAGAGATACCCTCAGTTATTTGGGCTTGTTGATTTGAATATAATTATCGCTAGCAGATGTTCTCTAATACCCTTCTCAGTTACTAATTCTTGAGTGGTAAAATCTGTGTTTGCCAAGTTAAAATGTAAAATAAGGAATGTTGCCAAAGTTCAAGCTTTGTGTTTGTAGTGTCCCTGAAGTCGTGAGTCTTTGAAGCATGCCCTGTCTTCATCTTTTAGTAATAATAATAAATAGGCATCAGAGACAATCTGTTACCAGAAAGCTTTCAAAGCTTTACAGTTATAATTACAGATATAATTATGAGAAACATTAAATATGGATGATGTTTTCATATTTACAGTTTAAAAGATAAAACAGTTCTTATTCTTTTACTAAAGCTAGGAAATTGGTTCTCTAAATATGATCCATGATGACTTTAGACCTACGTTTGTGAAAAAATAAATCAAAATATTAAAAAATGATCCATGAGAATGCTAAAATTATAAAATATCAGAGAAAGAATTGTGCTTAGAAATAATTGCAATCCTTATGCTGAAGAGATTATGAAATTTCTCTGTGATATTTTTTCAATTATTGTCAGTGATTTTGGATGATCCTAGTGTTGTATTATCTGGAATTTGTAATGACTTTAGCGGCAGCACTGTTGAGTGCTTGAGAACTTTTTCCACATAAGCTGAAAGATCTAGTGAATGAGATTTTCAGGAGAGCTCTGTTACTGTTTGGCTGTCTTCTACTGAAGTTTATGGTTATATATGTGTTTGGCTTGGGTGACAGAAGAGTTACCTGACAATGAGTATTCTCTGAAAAAAATATGCCCAATAATGATGATAAATTACTGCTGCAGATTTAGAAATATCACTAGCACTGAATAAAAAATGAACATTTTCTGTCGTATTTATGTGTCGTAATTATGAAAATGATCCAAATAAACCTTCATGTAACTTCTTCAAAGTCCCTAAAAATTATAATGACTGTATTTTGATGTTGTTATTCTTACAGTTCTCAGGGAGAAGTGGTGTTATATATTGTAAAAAGGGCATTAATCTAAGGAAACAATCTAGCAGCCATCCATTTATAGCAGTTGTATGTTCAGTTTCCTAGTAGAGAAAATGGAATCAATTGGATTAGTATGCGTACCTTAAGCTTTAATATGCGAGGTATATTATTCTAGGTACTTCGATTTAGATTGTGTTCATGTTCACCAAGCAACAAATAAGCCTAAATTCTACCCCCCTTTTGTTTTTCAAAAGAAATCAGCTAAAAAGAAAACACTTTTCCTTCTAAGCTGTATACCTTTTAAATTCCCAATGTCTCTGAAAGGAAGTAATGACTTGGAATATAAAAGAAATACTTTTTAGCTGTTATCACACAGTAGTAACAGCAATTGTATAGAAATGGACCTGACCTGCCTGAGCTTTAAATGTGAGAAATGGTAATAATATTACTGGTATAATCTGTTAGAGAAATCTAATCTTGGGTTTCGTGATTCATATATGTGTAAGATTACATTATTATTACATAATTGCATTAATTATGGATATTGCAGCAGGTTTTTTTGTTTGTTTCTTCATTTAGTTTTTGCATTTTGATATTTTACATTTTTTAGGAATATGTGTTGACTAGAAAACAAGGTTAGGTGCTCTAAAATAGGAGGATGGTAAAGGTGAAAAGCGATTCAGGGATCTGATTCCTCATACTCAGGAGTCTCAAATGGCATTAGCAATCTGACTGAGGATAGCCTAATTGCACCCCAAATCTTGCCTTTTGCATAGACTCAATTACAGGACAGAGCAGCATCTAGAATTCAAAGTGTCTGTGACTAAGTAGAGCATCATTCTGCAGTTGATATGGAAATGTATTTTTTGTACAATTAAATGCATTGGAAATGCTGCTTATGAAAATAGTATTTGCTACCCTGTGTGTATCTGTCTGTGATCTGAGAGGTTCAGTTATCTTTAGCCTGGCAGTTTATACATATATTAAATTTATATTTTGTTCTTCACAGAAATCTCCAAAAATATTGTTAAAATCAGGATGCTCATCACATAGCTGGCCCTCTTTTCCCACTATTCTCAATATTCCCATATTTCCTAGCTTGTAAATACCGTTTCATAAGATACTGGTGTAACGCAGAATTTAAATCTTAAAAATATATTCATAGTCTATAATTGTTTTCTGAAATAGTACAATAAAGTTATTTCACAGAAATAATGACTCCCCTTTTAAGAATAAAAACAAATGAAAGAAATACCATTTACTTGGTATTTGAAATAAGAGAGTAGTATTAATAATGAGGTAATGTGTCATTCTGTGGCTGTACATTGACTTTAGACTTTACTTCCTCAGAAGATGTTTATTGAGTGACCCTGGCCCAGAACCTATTTATTGCAGACTCCAAGAACTTCATACGGAGGTCATGAAGGTCTGAACTTCAGTGTTTTTTTAGGTTTATTTCTCTCATATCTACACTCTTCTCAGTGTCCGTGTGGTTTTGTGTGCTTTGCCAGTACTGCAAAACAAAAAGTGATCTTCAGAAAAATGTATAGGAATCCAAATTTTTTTTTAAATTTGAGTTAAATATCTAAGTTCAAGTAACATCAAAGGATGGTGAATATATGAGTTCTTGATATCTTAAATAAAAATCTATGTATTATCTGATTTGGGCCTATTTCTGTGTTAATACTTTCTAGAGAGCAGTCTCCATTTTGCATTTAGATTCTATCACTTCCTGAATTCGCTAATTGACATTAAGTTACGATTATTGAGAGTAGCCTTTAAACTCTTCAGAACTCTAAAGTTGTTCTCTATTCTCATGGGTATTTGTCATTCCTCAGCATATGGTTCGTGTGATTTTGATGAAGTGGGGTTCACACTGTCCCCCAGGTCGTTAACGAAAACAAATAGAGCAGATTCCAGTGCCAATTCCTCAGAGATCCCAGTTAATGTATTGCTCCTACTTGGAAGCTGTACGGTTGCTACTTATTTATTTCATTATCTATCAGCCATTTTTTGTGCCTGTTGTGGTATTTTTACCTAGATACTGGTTCTTTAGCAAGCAGAGCCCTTACAGAGCCCTACTAATGTAGAAAATAATTCAGCTCCAGCTAATTCATGTTTTGCTATTGGCTTTTTTCCCTTATTCAGTAGTTGAAGCAATTTCTTGATATCTTATCAATGCATTTCCTTCTTATCTTTTCCTGTAATTTTCTGAGTCTGGGTACTATAAGAGTAGGCTGGTAATTTCCAAAGACTTTCTGGTAGTATGCTTAAAAATTAACAGAGTACCAGGACAAAAGAGCCCTATTTATGCTCCGTTTCTCTTCTTGGCAGAGAAAGTCTGGTTAATAGGAAATAGGTTAAATAAGTTGGGGATAACCTCAGGGAATTTGATTCTTAAGTAGTTAAATACTAAGGTCAAAACCTGTCCTTGAAGAGCAGTCCTCATAAGGAGACAGGACTCAGAGAGAAGAGTTTGTGTTCGGTTGACTACGGTGGATGAAAGACCCTCCTTGCTACAGATGCCATAACATGTGTCCTGTCGAGACACAATTAATTCATGTCGAGACACAATTACTCCATTAATTTCAGTGATGTACCTATGTCAGTGTGTACAGAACATTCGTTTAAAAACAGAGTTAAAAAACATTTATTTTAAAACAGTTAAAAACAGACTGGCATTTCTGTGTCTTTTACAATGATCTTATTATTGAAGGATTCTGATCAAGGGATGTGAGGTCACCTGTCTATCTCAGTTTGCTTTATGTGCTTGTGCTGCACTACTTTCTCAGTTCACCTGTTGGGTTGATGGGGTATTTCATACACACTGAATACTAGGCATATATATATATATATATATATGTATATGAAGGATTAAGACATTTTCAATCATGTTCTATTGGAAATGACTGGTGACATGCTGCCATATGACATTGATCCAAAAGAGTCTATACCTGTGTCAGTACAGGTGCTGTAGGCAGAGAGTCTTCCCTTTTGGCAAGAATGATTCTCTGTGCGTGGAGACAGCCTTTCTTTATTCAAATAGAGGTTTGATATGGTATAGAAATGATCTTGGTTTAAATGAAGTGCTTAAAATAAATGTTTTGCATTGTAATGATTAAGACAGCAATACTTTTAATAATATGCCCTCACACTGCCAGCCTCTTGGATCTGAGGATTTTCTAATGCAAACCATAATGTAAAATTCATTAGCTCCCAGTAGTCTGGGCACTAAATCTGCGTGTGCCAATGAATTAATTTTGATTCCTGAAAATATTCATACAATGTTGTCTTAAGATATTCTTCTATTATAATGGCTTTTAGATAGCAGTATCCTAAATCTGAAGCGTTTGAATGAATTTTTAAATCTTCAAGTGACATATGCTGACTGTGTTTACAAAAACCGGCTGCACGTCTGCTTGTATATCTTTTCATCTTTCTAGTTATGCACATAACTGAATTTGCAGTATCTCTATAAAACTTCAGATAAAGCTATATGTGCTTGTGTGTGAATGCATGAAATGATGTATAGCTTTCTGGGCATCATGCAGAAATGGTTACAGAGCGAGTGCAGCTATGGTTATTTCTCTGCATTTACAATTGCCTAAGAAAATCTGTGTAGGAAGCCTCAGTTTCACACTGACAAGTTTAGACTAATCTTTTGCTATTGCATGCCGTGCATAAAAGCAAGAAAAATAAAGTAATTAAAGCTTTGTTCACCCGATTTAGTTGTCAAAATGCATCTGTGAGTTAGATTAAGACAAGGGGACTTTCAGAAGAACCTTAAGGAACTAATTGCACTAAAGGACAGGCAGAAAAGTTCCACCTGTTCTGTGGACAAACAAAATTATTTTTAAAAAGATGATGAATTTTAAGATTCATTTTGAGGCTTCGGGATTATGGGGGGTCCGTACCACAAGATTTTCTTTTACTTTGGGTGGTTTACTTTGGTTGTTCTTACATCAAAAGTCTCTGCAGGAAGTAGGAACCAGCCTGAACATGAATGGAAAACCGCTGTGAATTGCTTTATTCTCAAACCAGAACTGACCCTGACTGGCTTTTCAAGTCTGATTCGAAATTGCGCTGGGACTGAATCAAAAGCGAGGATTTCCATTTGCTAGGTCAGAGCCAGAATATAAGCAAGACAAAAGAAAAAAAATGAAAGAGGATTTTCTTAGCTGTGCATTTATTCAGCAGAGCTGGAGCTGAGTTATCTTGAAGCCTTTCTTCTCTTTGGTGTTCCCAGCTGAATTGTAGCATGACTAGCATGAATCCTCACTTCTGCACTGGGTTACTGTGCTGTTTTGCTTTGTAAGCCCTTTGAAGGCCAGGGACCTGTTCGGGGCAAGGATTTTTTGCCATACACCTTCTTGGAAAACGGAGGGCACAAGTCTTTGATTCTTGCTCCACCATGTCAAAGAACTGTGTATTGCTATAATCAACAGTGGGCCTTAAGTGCCTATGGGAATTAACTGCCTGAGCTCCTCCTCACTGAAATTTGAGGGTATTTGATTGATCCATGTGTGTTTGCCAGCAGGCACAAATTGAACAGAATGGGGAGCCACAAACTTGTTCTCCCCCTCCTATTAACTACTGTATCCCCTAAAGCCGTCACTACCTGAGTTCCTGTTGTAGAGGCCATGAGGAGCAAGAAACCACATGTATACTTGGTTGGCTGCTGGGACTGGTAGGAGAGCCAAAGCCTCCTCAAGGGATGTCTGTGGAAGTCAACGTCATGGGACTCACTGCAGTTGGAAACACTCTCAGAATTTTCAAAGGAGTCTGAAGCAGGAAGTGTCCAAATACCATTACAGAGCAGTCAGAGCGGCTGTGTATTATCACTTCTGTATGCCCCAGGTAGTCCTAATTAATTCAGAGTTAATGCAAATCACATTCCAAAGAACAACCAGCAGTAAGAATAGCAGTCAATATAGCTGATGCACTTCTTGCCTTAGTCCTCTCGCTTACAAGTACTTAGGTTTGATATGTATTGAGTTTATGTAACACATTAATTCTGTTTTGTTTTCACAGAAATGTAACTTGGAATAATTTAGCTATCCCAGACACCCACTGTTCCCGAGAGCTAGAAGAAGGCTACCAGTGCCCACCTGGATTTAAATGCATGGACCTTGAAGATCTGGGACTAAGCAGGCAAGAGCTGGGCTACAGTGGCTTTAATGAGATAGGTCTGTCCTACTGGTAAAATCCATTTCAGTATCCATTTAAAAATGTTTATAAAATGAGTAGAACAGATAGCTTGTATCTGTGCTGAAAAGATATCAGGTGCAATCAGTATTCTGCTCAAGCAGAGCACGTGCGAGAAATACAAGCTGTGCTGCTTGCTTTGGAGTGATAAGGTTTTGATCTATTTTTACACTGCCTGGGTTCCCAGGATTTAAATAACTTTAAAACAACGTCTTTATTTAAGAGGAAGCAACAGTTCATTATCACCAGTACATAAATATAATGACTAATTTCTGTGTTTTATTTATGAGTATATGATGGTCTCATGGTCTTATAATATGTGAGTATATAATTTTAGAGTATATAATGGTCTCATAATTCATCATATTTGTCTAATTTTAGTAGTAAGTCTTATTCAAAAACATTATCTTGATAATCACCTTCGTACTAAAGAGCAGGGGGCGAAGAGAGTGAGAGCATGTATATCTGTGGCAATATGGATCCAAGATGTGTAAGTGAGAACTGGAACCCCTCAGATGACTGAGAGTTAAGAGGATTTTGCAGTACAGTTGTTAGGTGTCTTCTGCAAGAAACACCACAAATCAGAGGAGAATATGGAATATGTTTTCTGCTAGCTGGAATCTGTCATGTCATCCCCACAAAGAAACTTGAGCAGTAGCTTAGAGCAATAATTCAGCTGAAACGTGGCAAAAATATGCTGAAGCAAAATCCATATCCAGATGGAAAATAGGCAGTTTTCCTGTCAGAGCCATTTCACAGACAAGGCCCAACAGGAGCATGGGGTGTACATTTCCATAAGCACAGGTAGGGAAGTCCCTTCAAATGAGAAAGTGTGCCTGGAAAAAAGTTCTCAAAGTTGCAGGCCATATTCCTTCTGATGTTTCTCTCTGGCTCCAGTAAGCATTTTTTTTTCATTTTTTCCTGGATTGAGCTCCAGACAATAGACTGTTATCCTGGCCCCAGATGACCTTGAAGGCAATAAAGAGGTTTAGTGACTGAATACTACAATCCAAGTCTTTTTTTTTTTGAATATTGAAAGCCTTTGCAGCCCAAATCATTTCATTTGATTCCCAGGTGTCTGAATATAGCCAGAGAGTTACAAGAAATAGAATGGCAGTCCTGGTGTAACAGGTACTCTGAGATACCAAAAAGTATCTGAACAAAAACTACCATTATATGTGCTCTTTATTTTTTTTTTCTTGTCTTTCATTAAAAAGGGAGAAAGCATCGAAATATTACCATATTTTTCCTGGGATCCGTAAGTGTCCCTGTTATACCAGTACTGCTAGCTCTGTGAGTCCATCAGAGGAATTGCTCCTCGGGCTGAAACTACCCTTCTCATCTTGACATGGAAAATTAGTTGTCATATCTAGTAGGGCACTGAAAGCTGCTATTTTAGCTGTCTACCTGGCCATTGGGGAATGTAGCTGCAATGCCTTGGACAAGCTTTGTGGATAGGTGATTTGAACAAGGCTCAAAGTGCTTGCTCAAGGAGGTCAGTACTTCTTTACTGATGGGAAGAGGTTGGCAAAGATGGGTGCAAAGTCCAAGGATGCTTACAAAACTGGTAAAAAAGCAGGGCTGAAACTCTGGTCTCCTGGGTTCCAGTCCTGTGCTTTATTGCTAGTCCTCCTGACTGCTGCATTTTAAAGATTAAAGTTTGGTAATAGACATAGGAGAATTGTCATTGATAAATATATATATTTTTTGCCTAGAAATAGGTAAGCAAGGCATAAGTGCATATCAGTATAGCAGCCAGAGCTTAAGTTGAACATCAATTGAAAGCCTATCACTAAGCTTTAAAATACCAGGGGAGACAGAGCAGTTACGCTGCAAAATGTTAAATAAGCTTCCTCAAATTAGGAATGTTAAAAACAGGGTAATAACCGGCAAGTTTATCAATATTTTATAAATCTCCATTTAATGATGCATCTTTGTGTGTAGTTAGCAGGTAAGTACTGCAGTAGGTCTTTTCTGTGTAATTATAGTATTTTATTGTATACATTCATTCATGTTCTACTTGCAGATATTATTATGCAGCCTGTCCTGTTGGTTCCTCAAATGTATCATTACAAAAATCGCAAGAGCATAGCAGTTTGGCAGCTACCATATAATTAGTGCCACTTCATTTGCTGTATATAAGTACAAGTTGTGCATATTTGAATTTGATCATTTCTGTTACTTCAAAGAGGAAAAAAAGGGAGGCTTTTCAGGATTTTATTGCAGGGTGAAGACCAAATCTTTTCAAATCAGCTGTAAATGATTGATTTTTTCATACTATGAAGACTATGCGAAGTAGGTGGTTATATATTTAGCAAGTACCTCCATTTTGGCCTTATTCTTTTCGCACTTTTATAAACGATTTGGGCTTTATAGGGATGAGAATTGGAAAAGTAATGTAAGTTTTCGTACTTGACAAAATATTTCCATCAACCTTTAATTCTCAGGCTTTCTTTTTAGTTTTCAGGTGTTCTGTTTATCTGTTTTATGCATATGTGCATTTTTGAAAAAACATAGTTATAGACTATAGATAGATAGGGCTTGAAGACATCTTGGCAAGATTATGTAGTCCATCACCTTCTCATGTGAAGCAGACTTCACAGGCTTTCCAAGCAGTCTATTCCAGTGCTTCATTATCCTTAGTCTTAAGAAGATTTCCCTGAAGTCTAACCTAAATCTATCTTTCTGCAGCTTAAGACTGTAATTTTTCACCTTATTCACTATGGATATAGAGGAAACATTTAAAAAGAGCTTTTCTGCATCTTTGAAGATTATTATTTTGCTTCATCTACCCTTTAGGGCACTGCTAGGCCAGATAGCTCCAAATTTTTCAGTCTTTTGCTATAGGACTTGTTTTTAATAAATCATTTTTATTGCCCTTCTCTAGACTTTCTCCAGATGATTCACCTCTTTGCTGAAATGGAGTACTGGCAGAGTGCTTTATGTTTTTTTAAGCAGTATAACTGTTTCTACATCCCAGTGAGATGTTTTCCATTTTTACAACAGCATGTTGTGGATGATTCATATGCTTTTCTGATTTGTTACAGCCCCTCTGCACTTTTCTAAAGAACTGACATGATTGTTTCCCATCCCATATTTGTTTACTTGTTTTTTTTTAAAAAAGTATAATCTTGCACTGCTTCCTGTTGCATGTTGTAATTTCTAGCTTTCAGACTATTTCTTCAATTTGCCAAAACATCTAGAATTTAATTCTTTCCTCCTGAATGCCTGCCCTTTAACTTACCTTTATCTGAAGTGTGATGAGTATGATTAATTTTCTACCAACCTAGTCATTGATGAAAAAGTAAATAGAAGCAAGCCAAGAACATACTCTGATGAAACCTCATTTGACAGCCTTTCTTTCTTACAAGGCTTCACTAATACCTGCTCATAACAACACTTCTCAAATAATTTTACACTCAGCATGGAGTAGTTTCACCTAGCCGTATTACCATATGTAAAAGCTTCTTTAAAATTAAGATATATAGCATGAGTTGCTTCTCCTCTCTTCGCAAAACCCGCTTCTATTCTGTATTGAACAGCAGTAATACAATCGGATTCATGCCGTAGATTCTGTGTTGCTGGCACACTTTAAATATGTTCTAATAATATAATAACCATGCCTGATGTGTGTGATGCTCATTTGTCAAACTTGGACCACATCAGCAAATATGCTAATGCCTCTGCTGTTCTTCAGCATGTGTGTTTGTAGATTAGATGCAGAATGAAAGTAAGAATAGCCAATTCACCAGTTTTGTCAGTGTAATCTGTAGGGAGAGTGAATTTATTGAAAATCAGGCCAGGCCTCCTTGGTCTCCCAAGGAGACCAAGTTTTGACCACACTGAGTGGAGAAACAATTAGCTAAGACCCCAAATCCATTATTTTTTGAACTTTTGAAATGGGAGGAAGGAACAGCAGAGAATTATTTTCCTTCATAGATTCCAGTGGCTTCAGGTGTTGAAGGTTCCAACTGGTGGGAGCGTACAAAAAAAAAAAAAATTACTTCTACCTCTTCGTGAACTCAGTAGAAACCCGAGCACTCTTCCCAGCAGTTTAATGCAGAAGTTGGCTTCTTAAGGAGGTATTGTTCTTACACAGTGGAAGCCTTCATATTAAATGAAGCCTTTTATCCGTCAGGATGCCTGTAGTATTTTTCAAACACTACCTGTGGGGCTGAGTGGGAGTAAGAGAAAGGATATGAATGAAAGGCTGGCTGTATGGATGTGGGTGGAAATCTCCTTACTACTCACTGTACTGGTATAGTACTGTCAAGCTTTTCTCCTTTTCAGGCTTCTTAGCTGATTTTGATTCACGCTCCTATGAAAAAGTTGACATTTGTTTCATATTAGAACAGCTTTCAACCTTGACTCCCACTGAGAGCATCAGGTGCATTCACAGTTGGCCTGTTTCTTCTTTCTCATTTTATTCTCTTCTTTTCTGTGCTTCTTTGTACTTTCCCCAGCTATGTTTAACTCCATAGGGTGTAACTGATAGCGTGAAGTACGCAAAAATGATGGGCTAAACATTGAGAAATGTGACCTCTTTTTTTTGAATAAACCCCAGTAGTTGTGAAATTTGGCCTATAATTGTATTTCCATGTATATTTTCATCTGATATATCTAAAAAAACGTAAATGCAATTGTGGAATAATAAAAACGTGGAAGACTTGGCAGTTGGAGAGCTATGGAAAGTACCTCTGCCTTCCATGACATTGTCCAAGCAAATACCTACCTTTACCCAATGGATTTAACATGATATCACCGGACCCGACTGAGGATGTTGGTAGGGTTATTTGCTGCTTGGAAGGGATGCCACAGAGACACAAATTTGCCAGAACCGTATGGCAGAACCTCTGTCTTCTGTTGTTGCTTTTTGAGCAGTTTTCCTTCTTGTCTGTACTTTCCACACAGGACAGATTCTTTTACATTCAGATTTTTGAAACATCTGGCTAGTAATCACTCCATATGCCACAAGGGTGTAATACTGTAATCATCTACAGATGTACACCTGCAGCTACATTACTGATTTTACTCTTCTAAAAATCCTACACTGTCTTTTTTTTTCCCATGATTTAGTGTTACATATTGCTTCAAATATTCTCAAAAGGAAAAGAAAATCCAGAAAGAAAGATACCTTTATATTTTGCAAGTAAGGGAAAGAAGTTTTATGCCATGAAAGATCTTTTTGAAGGCAGAAACAAGTGATTTTCTTCCATGCTCTATCACCAACCTGTACATCATTACTAAGGCCAGTGCCCCATAAATGATAATAAATACATCTGGTACCTGCAGAGAGTATTTGTCTGTGGTGATCCTATTAATTCCCATTTTTGGTATAGGGAATAGTCACACACATATTGTTTCTCGGTGTTAAATAATAAATTCTCAGTGGTAAGGAGTACTTCAAAGCGTATACAAACACAAAATGCGTATTAAAACTTACCCACTGTTTATTAGCAATGAACATTGTTTGGTGGCATAATGAGCAGCAAAATCATGCGCTTTCAGTTATCTCATTCTTTGGGCTACAAAATGTCAACAGAGCTGTAAGCCTCAGGTTCCTCACATTTCATATCATGAGGGTTTACCCAGTATGTGACCTGGAATGTAAATTTCTAATTAGGAGAGATGTTATTCATTTTTCCGTTATACAGACATTTCTTAACTATTTTTAATTTGTTCTTCCTTCTTGTATTTAAAAAATACTGATCTAGATTATATTCCGTTTGCATAGAATAAAAAAAAAGATTTAATGATTAAAATTTGATATAATATCTATTATAGTATTATATATAATATTCATCTTTCTTGACAGGTACGTATATTCCAGTCATTTTTTACCCTCTATTGCCAGTACGGAGGCTGCAGATATCGGTCTGCGTACAAGTTTACCTTCAGATTATACAATAATAACCTTTTTTTTTTTTTTGCACAGGAATAACATTCCTGTGCCACGTGCTCTAGGTGTCCCTCCTTGAGCAGGGAGGTTGGACTAGATGATCTCTAGAGGTACCTTACAATATCAACCATTCCGTGTTTTTGTGTTTTGGGTTTTTTTTTTTTTTTTTTGCTGCATGAGTTTTCCCCACAGACCCTGCCTTTTGTTAACTTCAGCAGCTTTTATAATTTTGTCCATCATATGAGTCTGAAAGACGCTGAATCTGGGTTCTGTACCACTTTTTATTTTATTTTAATTCACTTGTGTTTCTTGAGGATATTCTAGAATATCTTGTATACATGCAGGATAATTTCTTTTAGGCCAAAATCTCCTCTCACTGAAATTTTCCTGATATAGCAGATCAAAACATCTTCTTAAAGAGATCTCAAGATCTACATGATTAAGATAGCTTTCACTTGATTACTTTTTTTTTCTCAAAAATAATAGTGTTTCACTCTATTCACTGGGTTTTGATCCCTTATTCATGTGCTTGACCTCAGCGCCAAGAATTCGGCATTTTTTGACTCCTCAAGAAAAGTGATTTTGAGTGCCTTCATAGGCAAATAGTAGCAGATTAACTTGCTGTTGAATAATTAGAAGTTTGAAGCATATTGGTCCATCTTCCTCCCTTGTTGGTGTGCTCAGTGGTATGGCTGTTAGCTTAACCTTAAAACAAAGAATAACATGGATATAATTTTGAAATGACAGAGCTGAGATATTTGACAATTTGCTGTGCAGAGAATTCATTTTGATATTCTAGATTTCTTCTTTCTTACCTGAGAAGCCAAATCATAGGATTTAATTCTTAAATTGGTGCACCAAGGAAGAACTGTCCTTTATGAGCAGCAATAGGAGTGAAGGAAGACTAAGGATACTTAATTCATTAATATGTGCATGTATTTTCAGTTCTTGGCTGCATCAATCAGATGATAGACAGAGATATCTTGTGGTGCACAGTATGTCTTGTGGTGCACAGTAAAGCACAGTATAATAAACCATCAGCTTGCAGAGAACAGAGAGCAATAAGCAGTTCCCCTTGGCCTGTCTTCACATTTTGCGAGGTGAATTTTATCTTATCATTCTATTTCTGCCCATTTTGCATAATAAATATTAGCATGAATTTTAAAATTAGCCAGATAATTTTCCAGATAATGGGCCCCCAGGTAATGGGTGCTGCAGTAACAGGTTTCTGGAGTTCATTTATCTGTTCTGCCTGGATAGCCCCTGCAAACTTCAAGTAGTCTTTTGAGGCTCCAGCACCATTCTCACAGTTTGGCAAGGATACGCTCCCTTGTGTTCAGCACTTGTCCCCCTTAAATGAATGCTTACTGCTTACTGTTACCTGTGCAGCTCCAAAAAAAAAAAAAAAAGATCCCCTTTTTGTCCAGCCACAGCACCCTAGGACTGTACTGTTGTCACAGGTGGGATCATGGGGCTGTGAAAGTATATCTTGTTTTGGAGTTCGCCCTGTCTTCATTGTACCTGTTTTCTCCATTTAGTTTTAAGCTTATTTGAGGGTAAATAAACCATATAATTAAGATACCAATTATTAAGCCATTTCCCAGGATTGGAAAGACACCAGACTTGTTTCAGAAATGCTGATGTCCCCTGTATGGTGCTTTTTCCTGAGCAGACACATTGGCTTAGTACTTACTTTGATCATAAATAATGTTTTAACCTTTGTAAATTATTTGTTCCTTGCCCTGACAGCCTGACAAAACAGACTTTAACTCTCTATAAACTTTATATGCAAGTTAATGTTTCCATACCTGTCTACATGATACTTTGAAAATGCAGCTTTTCTCATTTAAAGAGTTATGCGCTATAGTCTATAAAAAGCAGACAAATGTATATGATTCATTATTAGATCTGTGCAATTAGATATGGCAGTTACCAAACATTTTGGGGATAACAGTGCATTTAGGGTGAATGACAAGGATGAATGACAATTAGCTCCATTTAGCAAAATTCTGAGACTTGTGGCAAAATTGTAACTGCTGTAGAAGGACTGATCATTCCTCTCAAGCTTGAGGTCCATTGAAGGCACGTAGTTTGCTAAAAATCTTGAGTTACTTCAGTTCTTTTGCTTAATGTTACATTTCCATCTAAACAAGTATAGAAATTTCAAAATGGGGATTCTCTAACATTAGGTGGTAGTTGTAAGTGGGTCTGTATGGACTGTGTATGTTTATGGAAAGGAGAAAACAGGTCATTGCAGGGAACACAGGTCAAAATGAGAAAACCCTATCAGGAATATGTTTCCCAAAGATATATATATCTTTGATATATGTAATGATATATGTAATGTGTTATATCACTGCTGTGTAATGTAAATTAAATTTTACTGGAGAATATGTTAGTAAAGAGCCTTTCTCAAAAAATTTCTGCAGATTAGAAAAAGACTATGGCTTAAGTACATTATGTAAAAGCCTGATTTTTCGAAGGAAGGCTCATCAGATTATCTGAAGACTACATTTAAATTGATGTCCCCGAATGCCTAAGATCCAAGTTTTATATATCCTGGTAGTGCTGTGACCTTTTACCAGAGAGATGTGTGATATTCCTGCTTCGTGATTTCTGTGGTGGAGGGAATCCTGATACATGGGTCAGAAGGAAGCTCCAGGCAGCCCTCTAGCACTCTGCAGTGCACACTGACTGTTTAACCTGTTGTGCCGATGTGGGTCCAAGAGCGGGACCGGGATCTAAATATTGGAGGTCACTGACAGTCAGAGTTCTCTATTTGTATTTCTGTGTTGGAGAAGCAACACAGAGTTACCTAAAATCACAGTGTTTTCCAGAAAGAGAAAAGCAATACAGCTCTTCTGATTCGAGACAACTAAATAAGTAGGTTAAATTAAAAAAAGAAAAAGAAAGTAAAAAGAAAAGAAAAGAATATTCCAGTTATCTCCTTTAGTTATTCAGTGTTTCTGTGTGCCTGCCACTTTTCACAGGGAGGCCCTTTTAGCTGTCTAGTTAATTAAGACCTTTACTTTTTTAAAAATATTGGGTTAGAGACACACAAAAAGTAGCACAGATAGGGTCCGATTGAATTAGTTCTGTGCACTTGTTACCCACATATGGGAAGGTGTAGAGTTTTGAAAACCTAGAATAATTTGAGCAATCCTCTAGAATTTTAATTTATTGCTGCATTAATCCCAAAGTAATTGAGTCTTGCATTAAACAAGGCAATCAGGTGAAACTAATGTGAATAGATTAGTACAGATGTCTTGTACTGACAGTCACAGAAAACTTTACTGCTGCTAGGAGAATTCGGTGGAACATGCTTTCCCCTGGTGTTCCAGGGTGTTAGGTCTTAGTTTCAACAGTTAAATAGTTGGATTTATAATGGAATAAAATAACCTTCCAGAAAGCTTTATTGCTTTGTTCTGTTCTCAATCTTGTTTGTAATTACAGATCTTCACTGGTGGCCATCTTATTCTGCCTTATATAGCTTGATATATTGCTCATGTCACTGTAGTATCCTGCGCTGAATTTAATGACCTGACTGATGTCTGTGGTGTATGCTTCATTCTCTCTTTTTCCCTTTCATTCTCATCTGCTTCTGGGAAAAGGCATGGAATGGTTTGGACAGTGATTTTCCTTCTAATATGCTTGCTGATAAGTATTTGCATGATAGGGATGGCATTTTAAAAAAGTGCAGATGTTAAGTAAAAGAGTCCTAAATTGTCATTGATTGTAAGCGTAGGAGATGAAGAACTGGCCTGGAAGATCATAAGATGATAAAAGCAGAAGTAGGTCAAATACAAACTTTAGTTACATTGTTATGCTTTTTGTGCAATGTGTTACATCACCTAAGACACCTCAATCCTTTATTTTCTAGTAACACCAGAAACTGTTTCTTAATTGTTTCAAGTCGCTCAGTCTTAAATTCTGGTGAGTATTTGTTTTCCCTTGTGATTACTAGGAGATCACAGATACCATAATGAAAATTTTTTAAATACGACAGAACTCGTTAGGAGCAGCACGGCGGTTGACTCCATGGCGAGCCACTTTTAGATATTCCTGCTCCTTGGTTCCTACTGCCTTGTGTCTCAAGGAGGGTTATTAGCTCCTGTGTAAGGTTTAAAGCAGTCCTGGAATGGAGATGACTGGGGAATAGGGTGCTGGAGGCGTTGGAGCTGTCTCTGCAGGACTCAGGCTCCCAGACAGGCTCCAAAGGGAACCTTTGGACTGCACTCCCCAAAGGCTCTGGCATGTGTCAGTGACCACCACTCAGGCAATGAGTTAACTGTGCTTAGCCACTATTTCCATAGGTAACCTTCTCATGCTTACTTTAACCTGCCCATGCTCCAGCATAGCAAGGCCTCCCAGTATGATTTGGGATGGTGCATTTTCTGTAAAGGCAAAGAAAGAGATTTGCTCCGTGTTGTTGCTATTGATTACTTATAATTCCTGTGGGATACAGGGGTATGGCACTCAGGTCTATCATCTACGGTGATATTTCTTCTTTTTCTAATGCAGAATGTTAACCAAATGGTCAGATAATTTCGAGAGGCCAAATAAAACAATCAGGATACAAATCTGCTAGAAATCCATGGTCAAAGAGAAATAGGTACATCGAGAACAGCTCCTTAATGAGGATTTGCTAAGAAAATAAATAGGATGAGCAACTTCAAGCAAAAGAACCTCCCAGCATGAGAGTTTAGGAACGGCTTATGTCAGAAAAATAGCTCTTTTTGTATGGGTAGCTGCTTAACAACTCAAAGCCAATAGGCAAAGCATGAAGTTAGGCAATCAGAAACCTGCATACAAAGAAAATTAAACCCTGTTGGTTTAATTATCCCTCAGTGCCATTAAGACAATATAGCTCAGCATAATGAGAGCTGCAGTCACTGGGAAATAGAGGCGATTGTTTCCTCACTGGAAGATTTTCCACTTCAAACAAGAGCTTTGCTATGTGACCAGTGTACAAGCTTTGACCTTCAGCATTTGCATAATACACGGCACACATTGTTTTTCCTTTGTGTCCTGATTATTTCCTCCTCAGCAACATTTTGTAAAGTTGGTAGAAATAAGAAAAACTATGCACTACCAATATACTACACACTATGGTCTATTATAGTCATGCAATATGCTCCTCTGTTCTTACAATTAGAGCAGTTTACCACATCCCTTTTGATTTGAGACTTCTGATTTAGCAATACAGGGGCAGACAGCGGCTTGGCCTTCCCGCTTGTGCAAGGAAATAGGCTGTTCCAGAAAAGCCAGCTCACAGATGGTGACTGCAGAGGGGGTCCGACACACGTAGCAGACACCTACGTGCGAATCTGCAGCACATCAGCTCATCTGTGGTGACTGACTTTGCACATGCTGCTACCCTGCAACACCCTGTGGCAAATGTGTTGTCACAGGACGACCCACTGCCCGGACCATGTGGGTTTTGTGTGGGGAGAGGGAGGTTCTTATGAACAGAAACTTAGCTCACCTAGAATACTTCCTGGTTACACTAAACAACTTACAACAGTAGTTGCTAACAGCTAAGCAGTAGCAAGTAGCTAAGGAGTAGCTGCTGACAGCAACTACTCAGTTAACAAAGCTAGCTGATTTATATTAGCTGTAATACCCAAAGGAATGAAGGGAAAACAATTTTCCTTCATCTTATCCATGTGATGCCTCAGTGGCCAATGTTCAGTCAAACCCAGGGAAGTAGCTGCAGGAGAGTGTCCCTGTCCCAAAGGGCTCCACAAGTTGGCAAATCTGCTGTGTCCTGCAAAGAGCCCAGGATGGGCTCCAGGGCTGACCTATTTATACCCTTCAAAAGAAGGTGGAGGTGGAGTCGCTAGGCCAGCTGCAGTTCATGCAGTCATAGTCCCTAGCTTTCGGCTGGGGTTCAACCCTTCTCCGTCGTTGTTGTGATGTTTGAACCCACAGTAATGGAGTGGGAGGGCTGGGCGAGCACCCACAAGGCAGGCTGGAGTTTGGGGGACTGCAAATGACTGCTTTACACTTGCAATGATGGTCCCAAGGAGAGATCCCATAGCTGGCATGTGGTGGAGATAATTCCAGATGACAGTAATAACACTGCCCAGCCACGAGGACAGGGTTCGTTTCTCAAGGTCCTGGGGCCCAAGCAGGCCTTATTTCAAAAGTCTTGCCATCCTCCCTTATGGAAAGGCATGCGAATGCAGGCTGCTTGCAGCTGGCAACAAATGGTTGGGAGAAAGCTGGGAACATCCTCTTACATGTATAGTGACTTTCTCCTTCATTAAATAGCACACAGTCTCAATTTGATACTGAGTTATTCAAATATTTATATACTGAGCACTTCTTTTGCTAAATGTGTCCTGTTCTTCGGGGGAGCTTTAGTAGTTGCTGTGTTCTGTCCAAGGGTTGATGCCATTACGTTGCCACATGAAGAAATTCTTACACAGTTTCTGTTATCCATTGAGAATTCTTTTCCAAAGACCTTCCCCCAACAAGTGAGAGGTTATGAGCTAAAAAAATACAGCAGTATCTTGGGATCCTCTGCAAACTATTGAAATACTGCTTCAAATAACTGTAAGACTGCGTAATTCCTTTGTTATAACAATGGAGAAACAACAGAAATTATTTGAAAGAATAAAAGCTTTAAGAATATTAAAAACCTTATGTCTTCTTGATATTGGTTATACATTTTGATGATGATCAGACTAAGAGATACACCTTGCAATATGTGCAGGTGTTGTGAGTATGTGTATAACACATCTAATGAATAGCTAGTACTTCAAATTTTTTTCTACACTTCGGACATAGTGTTGAAATAGATCTGTGCTGTTGGGGCACCTTTGTATTATGAATTGTTTGAATACCTGAATATTTGCTATTTTTCCTAAAATATCTACATATATTTTCAATGCATAGACTCTTTAATAATATGGGGGGTTGGAGGATGTCCTAATCCAAGGAGGTGCCAACCTTTTTTTTTTTTTTTGCTGCTGCTTCCTTGTTCTTAGAAATTTTCCTTAAAATCTTCAGGTTAAATGACAATTAACTAAATATAACTGTTGTAGTCTCTCAAGAAGTTTCACTCATAGTACTATTGTTTAACCCTCTCTCTAGAACAAACCCTATCTGTGTTTTCTCTTTCCAGTTTTCTTCTTTTAAGATTTTATATATAATCAACGTAGCTGATTTGTGTTATGATGCCAATCTCTTACTGTCCCGTGGCTTTGGGACAATAATGATGATTCATGGAAGGGTAGTGGCACTGAATGGAAGTCACATACAGATTAAAAGGAAACCATTTAGCATGGAAACCAATTCAGCATTCTACCACTATGGTAACATAGCCATGAAGAGGTATTTCACTGATACTTAGGTATCAAGATGGTAAATATCCCGGAAACAACTAAAAGTATTAACTGGAATAAATATTTACACAGTACTTTTACTGTTTAAATAGTCGCTCTTGGAAGCTTGTAGGGTTCATTTAATAGAAGCCAGCATGGTTATTCCCCATGTTTTTTGCAATCTTTTACCTGGGCAACCCTTTATCCAGTGCTTCTACTGCTGATTTATTAAAACTGTGGTTAGCCTACTCTACAGTAATTTCACAAATGTCTTACTCCTAATTAAAACAGATTATGCTAATTGCTTCACACTTATCTGCTTTCTATGTATTTTCTTCTCAAATATTTTGCCAAATTTGTCAGCTATGATGCTTTATGTTATAATACCAAACTAACTAGTTTCCATCGGTTTGTCTTTCTCCAGATGGTTTCCAGTTTCATTTGCTCCTTAAAAGTGCTGTGAAATACATAAAACACAAGCTTTCATGGACCTACAGACTCTTGGTTTCTGCAAGGGCTATGACTTTCTTTTCTTCTAAATCCATATTTAGTTCTCTCAGCTCCTTGGTTTCAATTAAATATTATAATTATTAAGAGATTTAAACAACCATGCTAACAGCATAGCCTTCAACACTTTTGACCAAGGTATGGGGATATTGACAGTTCTGTGTGTAATTCCTCTATCCTGAAAAGATGTGGGATTGCAGCTGTCCACAGCATGCTCAGACACAATGCAGAAAGTGTGAAAAGTTTTTACTGCAGATTTTCAGTCCTGTTCACAGTAAACAAATATTTTGTTACAAAAAAGAAAAGCAGTCTTGGTACCGGACGGTGACCTTCCTCAGCTGCTGTGCAGGACTTTCTTAAATCAGCCACATTGCTGAGAACTTCCAGAACAAGCACAATATTAATCCTTCCCGCATAACCTCATTAGAAGCCTTCTTAAAAATTGCCCATGTCAGGAAGACAGTGAAAATGAAATGCCTAAATTTTTGTATTTCTATTCATTAAGGCTTAAGTCTGTATTAATTTTGAACAATAGGACTGACTACAATTGACTTAGCGGGTTTTGGATTGGGGCCTAAATCAACATGTATGCTGATGACACCTTGTTTTCAAATGGTGCAGCACAACTAGAAAGAGCCTTGCATGTTCTCCTGCCCATTCCTCTTTCTGACTGTGATAACTGTGCAGTATACAGTGTTCATAAATATATCATGTCCCAAGTTAAAATAAGATTAGGAACAGAAGGACCAAAACAGCTGAAAAAAAAATTCTGCGGCCTCATTTCTCTGATGATTAAAAAACTCCTAAATCAACAGCCTTCATCATGTTCATGGCGACTTGTTTTAAAGCCAATATTACCATTTGTTTTCAGTGTCTTTTTTTTCTCACTCTGAACAGAGTCAAGTACTTAGTGATATTTTCCCTCTGTATCTTTTGTTTTTTTGAACTTGGGAAGTTCTTATTGCCCAACGTTGTATTTGCATCTAGGTATGTTTCTGACAGGTAGCGTAACTGAGCCATAGACTGGAGCTGTATGTGCTTACTGTGGAATGGAGAGGTGGGATTTACCTGTGGTAAAGTCATCTGCTTGACATTGATCTTTGGTCCACAAACAACATATCATATAGACTGACCCATGATGATGCTGCTCAGGGCTAAAAGGGGCTACTTTTTGGGCAGAATGGTTGTGATCCGGTTGACTTGGATCTCTACTGGATCCCATGCATCAGCTCTGCAGCCCCAATACATAACTCAGCATTTTCTGAGTGTGTCTTTTTTTTTTATTTTTTTTTTTTCAGTACAAAGTTCATGGAAATACTTCTGCATTGTGTCACAGCCCTCCAGGCACATTATTTTTTGCCCTGATTGCATGAGGGAGAGAGGGACTACGGGAAATCCTGATGGATCTGGAATAGCACAAAAGTTTTGTGCGGGTTGGAGAGCACTGCGCTTGGTAGAGCTGTGTCCCGTGTGCCTCATGGTTAGAGGTGCCTGTAACAGACTGTGCAGAATTGCTCACAGGTTTAATCTGAGACAGAACTAATTGATTCCCTCAAAGAAAAACCACCTGTAGTAACCTGTATACAACATGAGTGATCAGGGAGAAGGACCTGAAGTGAACTGAGAGGCTAAGTGATTTAACAACACATGTGTTTTCACGAGCGATGCTTTTCAACAGGCTGAGGCTGTGGTTTGGCTTGTGTTCATAGCCAGCAATAGCACTTTCTCTAGCTCAGGCACGAGTGTGTAACTGTGTTAGTGTCAGAGGCGCTGGATTTATGCCAGCTTTATCCTCTAGGTAGGAGACCAGAGAAAACCTGTTGTGGCACAAGTTAGATTACAGACAGACAATACATGATCCAGCATGCAACCTTTCAGCACAAAGTGAAACTCTCCAAAAAAAAAAAAAAAAAAGATTTTTTTTTAACTAGCAGAGCCAGCTTATACCAAATTGGTGCTGTGTGTCATGTGGCTCTTCAGCTTTTGACACGGTATAAAACTAATAAGTATGATCAGACAATTCTTTTTAGCATCAGAAGAGGTTTTGAGTGTCTTTGTTACCTTTAAGAAAGCAAACATAAGTTGTGTTCTATTGAATTTCCAATAAAAAATACTTCAATATTTTTTGTAGGCAACTCTGCCTAGGTTTATATATATGACTACTTATGTGGTGATTTTTCTTTCTATATAGGACTACTACTTATTTACAACTCAATTTTAGGGAATAATAAAGAAATGATGCTCCTGTTTGCCATTTTAAATGGTGCTTCATTACTTATTATTGCTGTGTCTCAGTTTTGCTATATCATGCTATGGAAGCTTGATCACAGAAAAGGACCTTATAGTTGTTACTCTCAAATCGTTGTGTTTTGGTTTGGTTTGGTTTTCTGCAAGTAGTTTATTTTTAGGACTCTTGCCCTGGAACTTGATTATTTTAACATTCTTTCGTTATAGAGATACACACAGTGTTACCAGATGGTTGCAGGTATATATTTTTCTTCTTTTTTGCATGATTTGTTATGATTAAGATTGCCTAGGTATAAATCAGATCATTTAACTGTTATATCAATTGTTATGTCAAGTAACACAACATTTTGCAAAGTATGTAGGACATGATGAGTGTACCTGAATCTAAGAGTTTCTGTGTGACACAGAATTCTTTAATACTGTAAAACCAAAGAAAACTGTAGACCACCCAAAAAGTTCCCTGTTCGAAAGCCCAGCTAGTCCTGGCTGCTCCAAGACTGCAAGGAGTCCCCTCTCTTTCATTCATTATAGAGGCTTATTTGATGTGTTCTTTTGGAGCTCCAGGGAGACAAATTGTACAGTCCTGCCAGTTATTCTAGTGCTTATTAATAGCTGCTAGTTATTTTTCCCAACTGCCTTGTTTCGTTCGTTTCTGACTTTTAAGACATTAATCAGAGGTTTAATTGGTTCTTTTAAAAGTTTCTTGGGAAAACTTCTGGAATAGGTTTTAAATGCCAGGGCACAGCAGATGTAGCTCATGGTTAGTTTTGTATGCACAAAGTTTTTGGTATTGTCTGTTGTATTTGCCTTCGTATTCAGTACCCCATCATGCAAAATTATTTGGAAATGCATCTTATAGCTGCTGGAAAATGAATGGATCTGGAAATAATAATGCTTTCTCCTCTGACTACATCTTACAGTATCAGTGTCTAGCTTCATTTTTAACCTGACAAACAATTGAATAAGGGTCTTGAATACAGCATATTTAATCAAACCTACCGTTTTCCCAGCATTTTTTTTTTGCAAGGATTTCTGTGTTAAAATATCATAGAAGATCATACCATGGATCTTCAACAACTTGTAGATATGTGAATGCCAACTCATGTGCCTGATTTGGTCAGTGCAATTTTAACACTGGAAACATAGTTTTCTTTAAGAAAATATTGTGTAAGTTTGTGAGCAGAGCTTCATTTTTTCCTCTTCTAAAAAATATGGGAAAATAATAAAACAATATATAAGTTTACCCGGACCTTGGTAGAATCTGGATGGGAGATGGGTGTACAAACAAGTTACTGAGAATAACAAGTTGTGTTGATTCTTGCTGCCTGCAGTACTGTCCTTATGTATGCATGTACACCTTAGTAAATGATAAATAGCTAGAAGTACCTTACATTCCAGTGCAAGGAGGGAATAGACTTCCAGATATGTTCTTCAGGTGAAGACCAGCCACAGAGGCAGTCACTGTGAAATAACTGGCATGCTGAAAACCATTCTTTGATATGTCCATGTTACTTGCTTATGTCTGTGTGTCTTATTACTTTGAACCTTCTTCCTCCCCCAAAATATGTGGCAATTTGTACAGCTTTTCTTTACAAAGGTTTTGATTTTCTTCTCCAAATAAACTGTCGGGTAGTTAGTCTATTAATGCTAGTCTTCCAAGAATTCTTTTGATAACCTGTAGATCTTTGGTCACTTTCTTTAGGACAGTCAAGAATAAAACAAGTGTATTCTTGCTTACATCCATATATGTTTTTATTGAAGAAAATCATGTGCTTTCTTTTTTAACAAAGAGCTAAGGGACAAAAATTTTCAATACTCTAATCCCTCTTTTAAAATGAGAATATTATAAGTTGCGGTCACATCTCCAGACACTGATGTCATTTGCTGCTTGACGAAAGTCTCTAACATAATTTGTCCATCTCTGAAGTGGAATTAACAGTACAGTTCACACACAGAGCTGTTGTGAGGTTTGATGAGCTAACAGCATAATAAACCCCTGCTCCATGCCCCATCCTCCTGCCCCGTAACTGCACGTATCACACTAGCGCATAACCTCCCTCTCTCATGTCAACAACATAAGTAAATTATTTCTGCTGTCACTTAACAGATATCACACAATACCTAACTAACTCATTAATACCTAAGTAGGTCATTCAGTGAGTGCAGTTTGTGCTTTCTTGTCACAGTCGGTCATGGTGATCCTTTCTGCTATCAGGACATGAAGATTTTGTCTCTTCAGCTAGGCTGGTGGCTTAGGATGTATTTATCACTGCATGTTTGTTCTGGTTATTCTGGTGTGTGGAGGTTAATAAGGTGTCTGGTAGGAAACTGTTTCTGATGTCTTACTGGCTTTCAAGCTTCTTTGCAAGCTGTATTTTCTTACAGAAAAGTGTTGAGCTAAGTGCTGCCGTTGTCTTGTTTCTGGTCAATGAGTGCTCAGCAGGTCTTGCTAGTTGGGATTTTCTGCTGTTGCCCTTGTTCTCGGGGAAGCTTTTGTGTAAAAAAAGGAAGAAAGGCTGGTTCAGACATGTCCTGTACTTGGGATTAGGACGAGTCGTGATTAAACTAGGTCTCCTTGAGGAGAGGATTTCAAAAGCATTCAACACTGGCCTCTTATCTCTTATTCATCTCTTATTTAAGTCTAACAGTTATACCACTGATTGCAGTAAGGATAAGTTTTCACCTGATTGCTTTTGAAAATGTTTTCGATGCAAGAGGAGGAGGCTGATCTCATCATTTTAAAGAAGAGATTGCACCCTCAGAGAAATGCATGCAGTTCCCAGGGATGCCCAGAGGAACTGAATGACGCCAAAACAGAGCTTAAGGGCAGAACATCAGCTTTGATTGTCTCCTTTAAGCAGTTACTTCTCCATCCCTGCAGTAAATACATAAATATATATATACATATGTACACACACATATCCTTTTGCTCTTTGAACTCTGAATGCCTTGCTGTTTACCTTCATACCTATGTGAGTAACATGCTGTTACTCATCATCCTCATCATCAGGTTGTCCAACCACTTCCCTCACAGTCAACTTCATGGGTTCCTGCATACTAATCTTCAGGTCTTCTTTGGTTAACACCCTACTGGGAATGAGGGTGAGGGTTTTTTTGTTAGATACTTGTGCTTTCTTATTACTGACTGATTGAATATTTGAAATTTTAGGATGAAGGGGGTTGCAGTGCAACTGGAAATAAGGAAATGTGTTGTGGGAACCAAATAAAATATGCTGGAGTTGATTTGAAAACCATTTGCAATAGCTTTCTTAGCACTGTGGACATTGTCATTTTTCTTTATAGATTGTACCAACCTGTTTTTTCCTAGAAATCTTTTTATCTTGAACTCCTCTGATTGTTCTTGCTAATATAAATATTACACTGGAAATGCTCCAATTAGATCCTGACTCTTTTAATCCCTATTTCCCAAACATGTCCACAGTTTTAGGGGCTCCATGTGTCTCCAACTTCAGAAATTATTCTTCAGGTCGTTTATATCACTTCTGCATGTGCCCATTAGCTTCTGCATCTTTTCTTCGTGGATTTTTTTTCTGCCTCAACCCATTTTCCTACTTTTGAGACCAGGATGAAGACATTATGAAATGATGTCCTGTGCTCAACTTAACAGCCAAACTTTGTTATTTAACTCTGCTTTTGAATAAAGCATAATTCTGGTCATTCTAGGTATGGAAATGTTACTATGTAAGTGTATGATGTGGTTCTTTTTTCCATACAGCACATCATAATTTTATTCTTGTTCCAAAGATAGATACATTTTTTTTAATTAATGAAGAAAATAGCTGACACTATGATACATGCTAGCTGTGCTCTCTAATGGCTGCTCTTAAAATGAGTAAGATTGCTGACAACGATGCAAAAGGTGAATGGTATTGATTGACAGTGTATGAAAAGCAATACTGAATTTACATGCCTTTTGTCAAGAAAGTTTTGCATACTTAATTTTTTCAATGGCAAAAGCATCTATCACTAAACTGACTTTAAGAGGCATTTCCAATATTTAACATATGACTGAATGACAGTCGAAATGCAGAATGTCTCTTAAAGAGCATGCTTTTAATTTGCCTGATTAATAATTCTTTACATATTCATTACATTTTAAATGTATGAATTTTTGTGTATTTCTGAGTGTTTTGTTTCTGGACTGTTATTTTTACTGTATGCTTTTAAAGGCATTTGCACATGTAGTGTATTTTAAGAGAGGAAAAAGATAGTCCTTTAAAATAACTTGTTTTCAAGGGAACATGTTAATACAAATTACAGTGCTTCCGTTTAACAGGTTTTATGTTATGGTATTTTGTCATAACATTTACTGTAACAGCCATTTATTATGGCTGTGTTTTAGATCAGAGACATTTCACTAGAATGACTGATAAGGTAGCAAGCCTATCGTCACAGCACTGCCACTTTTAACAAACTCTTGCTGAATACAGAAGTCTGGCTGATAAGCAAAAGCCACGTTTGGTTTCGAGCTGAGCTGCATGAATCCAGAACAAGATTCTAGGCGAAACGCGGAGCTTGAAGGGGCTGCTGGTGACCGTGGCCGCTCCGTGATCCTCCCTGGACTTCATCAGAGCAGGATGTAGTGGCTTATCTGTCCATCCTCAAACTGCACACATGCACAGGCAGGCACAGAGCAATGGTTGGACAACGCTGTTTGTTACCACTGCAGCTGTGGGAATGCAAAAAGGGGAAAGCAGCCAATATGTGTGCAAATCAAACTCGGCTTAGGAACTTCACTGACATCTTAGATCCGTGTTTGCTAGTTTCTTGTGAATATACAGAGGAGCATTTTAATCACAAAAATATTGGTGGAAGGCAAATGTAAATGCTCGTCTGGCTAAATATCCATAAATTTTCACATCCAGAGTCATTCTGAAGATTGTTTGTCACTGTTTGTATGAGAGATTTGTTTATAAATGTAAAACAGATTTTGCTGGTTTTAAAGCATAACACATTAAATCAAGGAGCACCGAGTACTATCACATGTAATATTTTAATGGTATAACTCCTATTTACCCTGTACAGACATCTGCTAAGATTGCTACATTGGTATTAGTGAGCTAACACTTGTGAATAGTGTATAAAGTTGCAAACAGTGTAATTGTCCAAATTTGCTGAATTTGCTGAAAGTCACTTCATCTTTCCGCCTCTAGCCCCATAGTGTGAACTGCCTTGATCCTCAGCACTTACATGTTTATCTTTCCTAATCTCTTTATTGCTTTTCTGCATATCATCACTTCTGCTGTGTAAAAGCTTTATCCTCCCAAGACAAAACAGGTTTTCAAATTGAAAAATCAATAACGCATCGGTATGGTGTGTTTGAAGTGGCTACACTTCCGTGGGTTAAGCGACACGGTTCGAGCAGAAGTCTGGTGTCTCCACTGCGGCTAATGAGCGCGCTGCAAAGTTCCCGTTTTGCCCTGTCGTCTTCCTCATGTGGTCCCAGGTGAATTACAGTGGCATTGGGTGTTTCAGAGAAGGAGCCGAGCATCAGCCTGTGTCCTTTTCTTTTTTTCCTTTTCATTTCTGCTGGCTGGCAAATTGTCTGATAGGAGCTGGTGCAGGAGAGTAAAGCCGGCCCAGAGACAAGCAATAAAAAGGAAACCAACTCAGCCTTTCAGGATTTGCTCTTTTTGTCATTTCAATCACATCTAGAAGCTGCTTCCCAAAGTGCACCTTTTTGGTTGTATTCCTGGACAGTCCTGGAAAATTCTGCTTTCACCAAAGCTGTAGCATAAGACAGGAGGAAAGTCTTGAAAGCGCACAGTGCTTTGCAACTACATAAATACTGTAAGATAGGGCATAAATTAAAAGCTGCCTGGGCAGTGGGGATATCCATAGCTCGCAGGAACATTCATCCTCATGATTTATTTTATCGGTGAATGTGAGCAGGAACAGGAGTACTCCACGGTTTATAGCATTTCTAGGAGCAAAAAGAGAGGTTTTTTAGTGGATGTAACATTCCCAAAGCATCTTAAAGAAAGATCCCATTCGGTGTTCAGCAGAACCAGTAGAGTTAAGTCAAACACCATCAGGAAGGTGGTTAGTTTTTCCCAGGAGATGCCCGGTGCCTTTGCTCGCCGCTCTCTCGTTCGCCAGCCTGCCGGGTCTCTGCTGCTCGTTTACACGCGGCCTGATGTGCCAGATGTGCCCGAGGTGCACGAGCTCCATCTAGTGGCTACTGCTAAAGTAAGAAAATGAACGTTTACTGACTGGAAGCATCTTATGGGAGACAGTATGTAATATTTTAAGCTTTTCCTAACAGCATGTGCATTTTTGTCTGATTAATTTGCGATTAAAAAGGAAAAAAAAAAGGACAAACCTAAACTCTTAGTATTCCAAAGTCCAAACTGTCCTGAAGTCTGGTCATGAAACTTTGCTTTGTTTTATTTGGTTTTTCCTCACGGTACCACGTAACAGAACACTTCAGTAGCTCTGTGCACGTGTGGTCCGAGTGACAGTCCCAAGGGGTGGCTAAAGAGCCGTCGTGCCAGAGCACGCTCTAAAACAGCCAGCTGCAGCCTTTAACACAGGAACACACCCAAGAAATCACTGTTCTTGAAGAAAAAATGCAGAGGCAAGGAAGTTTCTTGAGGAACTCACTCCTCTAGGGAATACACGTACTGCTGGTAGGTTGTCTCAGGGAGTTCCACACAGCTGTCATGGGTATTGACTCTCCTGGGAATTTTCTTTCTCGGTGGCTTCGCAGCAGGCACAAGAGACCCAAGAAACCGCTGATGCAGTAAAGCAAGGTAGTTAAGTATAGATAGATTAAACATGCAGCAAATTCTGGAGTTAATGGCATTGCTGGTCACAGCAATTAGCTATAAGCTTTTTTTTTTTTTCAATCTTAGTTCTTGGTTTTTTGTTCCTTGCTTTTTTTCTGGTGGTGGCCATGAATCATACAACATAATGAAAGATATTAGTGAAAGGCAAGAGTCTTCTCAGTACTGTGAGTACTGTATGCATAAAAATACAGGACTGGGAATCTTCAAGCTAGTAAGAAATACTCAAGATTTTCAGCAGCAGAGAATTCCTGAGTCTCCTGTGGAAAATCATCCCTTCGTCATGTGCTCTGTTTTTTGGCTTGGTTGTTTTCTCCCCCTGGTATATTAATCTGTATTGTGGGCAAGAGTAAGGTGACCCAGCTCCCTGCTTCTTCTTGGAAACCAGTGGAGTTTCTTTTTTGTTAAAATTATTTTTCCTTTAGGTGATAAAACAACAACTTCTTTCATGTCCCTTGACTCTAGTGCTCCCAGCTGGTACATCTGAAAGAAATACGTTTTTTGAAGAAGGCTTATGTCCCCGTTACATTTCAGTACTGGATGTCCGTGTGTTGCAGTGAACAGTTTTAGTGTCATTACAGTTTTCCTCCTGATTGCCCTTTTGTGTGTTATTCTTTTCTTTTGCCTCTGTCATCATCAGTTGGTTGCTCCTAATTGACCTTAATTCTTCCTGCCCCAGAGTTTTTAATATCAACCAAAGCACACAGGGGAAAAAAATCTGCTAAATATTTTTCTATTATTATTATTATTAGCTGAGATTTGACAGCATTCTACATACAGAAATTTAAACCCATTCCCAAATCCCACAGTTTACCCAGACTGATGAGGAATCTCCTTGCAGCAGTAACGAGGCTGCTTGTCCACCGGCATCTGGTCAGGGCTTAAACCCCCCGAACAAGTAGGCAAAGACACCAGGTCTTTGGAATGGAATCGATTGCTCATTGTCTTTAAATAAATGTTACTCTTAGAACAGCAAAAGAACATACAGCAAGGCAGATGTTAACCAAGAATTGCTGTTTTTCAAATCAAAATATTTCATGGTTTTGGATCCCATACTGTCATCTCTTTATTCTGTATCCAGTTGAAACAGCCTTTTTAGACAGTGTTAACAGCTTAGTTGCTGGCATCAGTACTGAATGCTACTTTGCTTTCTAGCCACATATGTTAAGGAAGATTTTATAATCTTGGTGGTGATTGCCTTAAAATAGCCCTAAGAACACCTGTACCGACTGTATATAAGGTATATCTTTACTTTGATGTCGCAGATGAACACATTATTTTAATTGGGTTGTTTGTGCTTTTTGATCCGCTCCCCATATTGCCTCGCTGCAGCAGATGGCCCAGTGTATGTTTTATAAATACTTCACATGACATTCTCTCTATTTTGCTAATCTTTACTGTGACTTCCTCATTGATAATGACTAATTGCTGTTTCCTTGCCAGCAACTTTTAATAGATTCCTTTTTTTTTCCTCTGCCTGTCCTTAACAGCATTGTTTGGTTCAATAATTTAATCAGTTCAGCAACAGTATAATATTAGATGATTGAACCATCAGTTTGTGAATTTTTGAAATGCAAAATACCCATGAAGAAAACACTGATGAATACTGCAATACTGATAAGACACTACGACACTACTGATTTTATACATTTATTTATTTAGTTGTAGAAATGAAAAGGGTTTTGCTGTCTGCTCAGGGCTTTTTCTTCCCACTTTTTTTAATTCTGTCCTGAGATTCATAAGCAGTAAATAGGAAAGGTATTCATTAACTGGAAGAATTAATATAAAGGATTAACATTTTTGCCTACCCAGCATGATCACATTAGTCATTCAGCACACACAGATCATACTAGTGAGTGAATACAAAAAAAAAAAAAAGAGAGAGAAAAAGAAAAATAAATGTTCCTCACTGCTTCCTCTGCTTCCTCTTATCAATGAAGATTTGTCTGTGAAAGGGGATCCCTAAGGCAAAAATGCTTCCTGGTTCATCCCACCTGGGTGAGCAGGCAGCTGTATGTAGATGCTAAAAATTCAGAGGGAAATAACAGCACAGTACTCCTCATAGCCTAGTATGATTTTCTGGGAAAATCCTGAACCTTAAGGAGTTTCTGATTAGAACAACTATTTCCTCTGTGACTAGAAAGACATAGTCTTCTTTTTTAGCAGCCTTTATGTTTTGCTATTGGCCGTGTTTCTCAAGCTCTCTCTGTTTATTTTATGCACACTCTCTCATGAAAGGCAGCAGCACTGAAGCTGCAGAGCTCAAAGGTGATTGTAGGACAATTCCATAATTTTGCAGCAATTTATGAGATTTCACAGTTTAATTTCCTTCCTTCTTGGAGTAAAACTAAAAGATTCTAAATGTGCATAAATGGAATAGTGCTAAAATTCCACTCTTGGATCAAGACCTGATTAATTCAATGTGGCACACTGGTTTGCAGACCTGGGTTATTCTCTGGGGAGCTGCAGTTCATATCCCACATATATCCAAATTTGCAGCAGATTTCATTCCAGAGCTCTCCAAGTTAGACAGAGGAGCAAGAGCAAGTAACGAGGAAGGAAAAGGGGAGAGGCAAAGGAAAGGGAAATGGAAAGAGAGGGAACGGGGAAGGGAAGCCTAATCAGGAGTCAATAAAGAGACTGTGCCTGATGCTCATCATGAATACGGTGGAACTTTATCCAGTGTGGAGGAAATGATCTCATACGAGAGGCTTGGGTGAAAGATTTGGTCTACCTGGCGAGGAAGGAAAGGGTAGATATGCTTCTTCTCTTAGTGTATCAAATACAAATACAGTTAAAGGAAAATTGCTATTTTGCTTCTGTTTGTGCCAACACAGGTAATTCAGGATTAGGAATTTGAATCTCTCAGTGTTTTCCCTTAAGGTGTTTAATGTGTTACTTAGACTTTCCCTTTTAAGCATTCTAGGCTTGCTTTTGTTTTAGTTTTGTTGTTGTTTTTTTTTTTTTAATCTCTGGAGGTGCACAGCATTCTGCTTTCTGCATTGGCCCATCCTAGAGCTCTCGCATAAGTAATTCAACAAAAATCTCCCATAGCAGAGAAGACAGTTTTTTCCATTTTTCCCTATCTTGCCTTATGCTGGGAAGAAAGTGTGCTGGATGGTCAGACATCCACCAGCAAGATCTACTTAGATACAAGTCAGGTATTTAGTCCAATCATTTGAGTTTAGCCATGATTCTCTGTAATACCAAGCACATTATTCATTTGTTATCTTTTATTTATTATCATGTATTTATTTCCTAGATAGGGGAAGGAAATTAATTGCATAAAGGAATTGTTGAAACTGCCCTGTTTTTTATCATAGAATGAATCATAGAATCATAGAATCATTAAGGTTGGAAGAGACCTTTAAAGATCATCTAGTCCAACCCCCCTGCACACGCAGGGTCACCTAGAGCACATGGCACAGGACTGCGTCCAAGTGGGTTTTGAAGATCTCCGGAGAAGGAGACTCCACAACCTCTCTGGGCAGCCTGTTCCAGTGCTCTGTCACCCTCACTGTCAAGAAATTTTTCCTTAAGTTCCTGTGAAACTTTTGGTGCTTCAGTTTCTGGCCATTTCCTCTAGTTCTGCCAGTGGCCACCACTGAAAAGAGGCCAGCACCATCCT
>NW_010579240.1:39856-77567 GCF_000705375.1 Tinamus guttatus | reverse complement strand
TAGGGAAAGGATGACGGGTATGTGGCATTACTTTATTTTATTTTTCTGTACTTGAGAGTTTGAGAGCCACCTCTTTATTCTGCCCCTTTTGAGTCTAGCAGGCTGAGATGCAAACAAAACCTCAAGTGGTTAAATACAGTACTTTAGCAAAAATTTCTGTCAACTTAAATGGAGGGTCATGTTATTAGCCATAAATTCAGCCCTCCTCCAAAACATAAAAAAAAATAAACAGCAGATACTTTATTTTCATGAAACCAGTGGTGGTTTAAAGTCTGTGCTTGCCTGAGCTCTGCCTGCAGAATAGTAGCACATAGGGCAGCAGGTTTACTCCTCTCCTCCCCATCCCCTGGGGTTATTCTGCACTCCTGTCCTCTGTCACTGTGGATCAGTGAGACAGTCCCTGCACAGTCCAAGTGCAGGGTTGAGCCTGCTGAAGACAGGAGTCAGCATTCGCACTGTAAACCCTTGTGGTTGTGCTTAAAGGCCATTTGAGCCTCAACTATTTTTACACTTCTGTTGCAGAAATAAGGAGGAGCTGGAAGGAGGAGGTTGGAGCATATTATCCCATAGTTGGCTAGAACACCCATTCTGCTATTGGACCTTGAAGAAACACGTTCACTCACCGCCTCTCAGAGCAGCTAAGGACATGAGCGGTGCAGAACTACTTTTAAATCCCTTTTTCCTCCTTCATCTACTCTTTTTACTTGCTTAATAATTGCTAGGAGACCTAATCTAGGATCTGATCCACAATATAGATGCTAATATCTAGCTTTTAAATTGCTTTCCTTTTGCATTCTCACCCATTAAATCCCTTTGCCATGGAAGTGGTATCAGAAGGACTGCCAGTATCCTGCAGACAAGAATGAGCCTGAAGAGTCCTTTCCAGATTTCAATATTCAGTTTTTCAGAGGAAAGACACAAGGCCCAGTTTGCAAAAAAAAAAGAATGACTGTAGATATTAGAATGAGTTTGTCTTTTAAGTTCAAAATGAGGAAATGATCACTTAATAGTTTTTATTCAGAAGTGGGTTTTGCATGCACAAACTCCTCATAGCTTTTCTGCAGCATCTCCCCTTTCCTATGATCGTTTAATAGCTTTAACTCAGAAATGCTTTCCCATTTTTAAGGCAGTACACTTACATTAACACAGCTACCATGGATACCTGAACTTCAACACTGTTTAACTGCTTATTGTAGACACTTAATTGTGCCTACTAGTATCGTGCACCATCTTGGTGTGTAACTGCTTACCCAGCCTTGCTTATATTAATAGTGATTCCTTTCACCTACCGAATGTTGATCCTGATAGCTTTAATTAAGTCTTTTTTCACAGATATGCTGAAGTCACCCGGTGGGACAAATCCTGCCTTGGGAGACATTTGCATAATTCCCACTGACCCCGTCTAAGGGATTGTGCATGTGTATCCAGGGAGAGAATGGAGCCCTGCCTAATGTAAAAACAATTCAGATTCAATTGCAAAAAGAAGAAACATGGAAATGCACCTGAAAAACTGCTGTTTGAAGAAAGGAGATCTTATACCCTTTAAATAAAAGAAAAATAAAATAGATAAAAGATGACTGTTTGCTGATGTTAAAAACATTTTGGGCAGCTTAATGCCAGATATCTTCATTTTTCCTTTAACAGGTACAAGCATATTTACAGTTTACGAAGCTGCTTCTCAGGAAGGCTGGGTGTTCCTTATGTATCGAGCAATTGACAGTTTTCCCCGATGGCGTTCATATTTCTATTTCATCACCTTAATTTTCTTTCTGGCCTGGCTTGTTAAGGTACAATTTGTTCTTTTAAACCTATCTGAAATGTAGATCATACTAGAATTAATTTCTCTCTTCTGTGCTTCCTGAGCTTTGTGTCAGCCATTTCTTTCATGTTCTTTTTACAGAATGTTTTCATTGCAGTCATCATTGAAACATTTGCAGAAATTCGAGTGCAGTTCCAGCAGATGTGGGGATCCAGGAGCAGCACCACTTCGACTGCCACCACCCAGGTGAGGTGTTCATGCTGGGGCACCCAAATCCTGAGATGTGCTGGGGACCTAATTGTTTGTAATTTATGAAAGAATAATAAGACGTAAGTCCCTGTTAATTGTGGTTTCATCTCAGTACGTTCTATTTAGTGAGACCAAGGAGGCATGAGGTGCTCAGGCATCAGAGATCCAAGCTGTGACTTGTAGTAGCCACAGAAAGTGAGACCCTGGGTTTGAGATAAGGACTAGGATAATGGTTAGCAAGAAACCATGTTAGGAAGGGCACTGGTTTGGGCTCAGGGGATAGAAAAGACCCAATATGAAAAACAATGTCTAACTCATTGAGATTTAAACTGCTTCCTCATTGTTGCAGCAAATATATTAGATATCCTAAATGTATAAATGGCAATAGGCTTTTTCAGTGCCAGTACACTTTCTATGTGAGGAAACTCAGGTGCCTGCAAAAAGTCTTTAGGAAAACAGATATAAGAAATCTACCTGTGAGAAGAATTTTGCAACTTCTGTAGCCAAAGATTATTTGCTTTCTTAAGACAAAGGATTCAAGCGTCTTCAAAATTATTTATTAAATACTTTCTGATGTATCTGTGGATTTTCTTGTAATCCACATGTAAATCCCATCTTTTTTTTTGCCTGCTGCTACATTTTTTGGTCTCACAGATACTTTTTTTGGCACTAATTTCCGCTCTATGTGTGGCTTTGTCAGAACAGACTTGCTGATATAATTTCAGTGTAAAACCTGTTCTCTGCCAAAAAGGGACTTTTCCACATGCCACGTGCCCTGCCTAAGCACCATAATGTTTGTTTCACCCCCATGTGATAAATCCCTATGCCATATAGGCTTAATTTACACACCCTGAACTGGAGCCTGGAACAGAGAGCTACAGAGGGAAACTTAAGAAGCAGCCAAGATTAAGGTATTCCAAGGATAATAGAAACTCGAAAAATATCATCATCATGCCAAAGAATATGAACATTTTGAATATAAATAGCAGCATGCAGAATAAAAATGGTATGTAGGCTGTAGAGAAGTAAATGATTACTGTGTTCCCTGAGTCACTGATATAATGACCATAAAGGAAGTCTGGCTTAGCAGACTACCTGTGGTAACATATGGTTTTCTCCATTAAGATGGTCAGAAACTGTCTAGCAGCTTTTCATGTTCAAACCCTCTAAATAAAAGTTAATACACGTTTTGTGCATGAAATTACCTTGACAGAAACAGTACTATGTCACTTCATTTGCCCGCTTCATAAACTACTATTACACAACTAACTACTCCAGAAACTTAGTCCTATAGAAAAGAAAAGATGTGTTGGAAGATCAAAGCTAAGAAGGGGTTGTGCAGAAGAATGAAAGGAGATTCCTGTAAGGCACTTTAACATTGCCCATTGAAACAACAAAGAGGAGTAATTTGGTACTGATCTCAACTTGCAGCTCTTCCTGCTGTGGAGATACTACATAAGGGCCCAATACCATTAAAACCATTTTGGTGTGGCATTCTCCCCAGTCTAATGAGCACTTTTTTCAGGAAGACCTTTAAGTTTAAACCTTGCTAAAATGGTTGTGTACTAGAGGTGACTCCCTTTGTGTTGCATGTCGAGAAGAAGGTGGAAGGGATGTGGGATCTTCACCACGCCTCATTATATAGTATATTCAGATTTTCAGATGGTGATGAAAAATGATAGAGGAGCTCATGTTCTCTCAAGGACGCTTTAAAGGACAGTGTTAATCACTTCCAGACATGGTGTCTGGCTGTCCTGAAGCCCAGCAGTCTGTGTCCTTTCATGTCCTGATATCTGAAAAAAATATATAATATTTTTAATTCCAGAGGTTGTGGGTAAAATCTGAGTATTGTTGTGGTCAAGAGAGCAGTTTTTATTGACATAATTAGAGCCAGGATTTAATTCGTGTGTTTACAGCAGTTATAAGGTTTTGGTAACAGTACAAAATGGCTGCAGAGTTAATCGTGATTTGTATTTGCAACAAAAGTCTGATCCTTGGAAGTAAAATAATTTTTTCAGTAAGAAATATGAGAGTTGTGTATTGTATTTGTTTTCAAATGCACCATGAAATGTATTTATTGGTCACAGTGTCTGTGTATTTCCTCAGGATAAATTTATTAAGTACGGAATTTGTTCTGAAAGGATACTACCATATAATGATACTGATCAGAGATAAATTGAATAGGTTTGTATGTAAGGACTAATAGTTTCACATTACATTTCATGTTATCTGAGTAAAATTCAGAAACTATTAATGCTGGAGTAGGAGCATGATGTTTTTTTCTTTAGCAATAGAAACCAGTCCCTTCTTATTTTGTACTAACAATAGTCAAAATGTAAACAGATCCTTAAGGGGAATGTAACAGACTTCACTTGTATTTACTGACATCAAAAACGTTTCTGACAACTGTTTTCTCTTTCAAGATGTTTCACGAAGATGCGGCTGGAGGTTGGCAGCTTGTGGCTGTTGATGTGAATAAACCCCAGGGCAGAGCTCCTGCATGTCTACAGGTATGACACTGCTTCTTACTAAATCAGTCTGTGTAACCAGCACCACTGGAACACTGGCATAAGGAGACTGTGGTGAGAAATAGCCCCTGCAATAGTTTTAGTCATAAATTGCCTTGAATCCATTGCTTTCTTCAGTGTCGGCTTGTTCATGGAAAACACAAATCAATGAAAAATGTACTATATCCAAAGCCAGAAGGTTAGAAAAATATATTTATCATAAAGACTCTGTCTTGTGCACTAGTAAGATAAAGATTTTAGAACATTTTATTATATTAAATAACATAAATGATCCTACTTTAACTACCAGACTTTATGTACAAAACAACTTCACTCCTAAGTTATTTACAACCAATAGAATTGTTTATTAACTGCTGAATACAATAACATACATCAAGAGATATAACTAAACATCATAAACACACAAGTACCTCATTCCTATATTGAAAATAATGTCAGTGAAGAATGGGGAATGTAGCTACTAAGCCATACAGTATTTGAAACTTCCAGATTTGGTACTCCCATTTTGATATCAGTGGGGTTTGATATCAGCTCTACTGTCCTTGTTTAAATAAACTCAGACTAAGATATGTAATGTTTTTAGAAATCCCTTTTTATTTCAACACACTGTACAGCAGCTCATGTTTTTATTTGCATGTTAAATAATAACCTTACTTAGAACTAAAAAGCAAAGTTCCTATAGCAATCTGATAGCATGATGTTTGCTAGCCATTTTGGTAGTGTTTGGTTTAATAGGTAAGCTAAAGTACACAAGCATGCTGGCAGCATGTACTTAGCTCAGCCCTAAGCAAGCACCTTCCAGCCACTCTTGAACAAACTGTTCATTTTCAGGTCTCTGTGCTTTGTCAAAGTATTGGCAGGTGTTTAATTATAGCATATGCTTTAACTTATGTCTTCTCTTCCCAAACTAAGTTAATAATTTTGAGAGCAACTGTAATATCACTTGTGATGGTCTCAAGTAACTGTCTCAGGTATGTGGATAGACTATAGTTGGGTTCACAGTGAAGACTCCTTCAGATGAAAGTTAAGACAGCATCTGACTTACTTAACCTGTTCTGCCTTTCTCTGTAGTATTACATTTTCTCCCATTTCAGGAATCATGGGAACACATGGTGAATTGTGTTCCAGAGAACATAAACCTCATGCCTCTATGGGTGCTGTAACTTTTTATTCTTACAACTCGGCTGTCAGTTTTCTTCTTATCCTTCATCCTCTATGAACCATCTGTAGAGCTTCCATTAATCTAAGGCCTTGCTGGAGTTCAGTGACAACCAAAGGAAAACAATGTCTTTTAGCAGAGCAGTGCCTGAAATATGCTATATGCAGATGATTTCTAAGGGTCCCTTCCAACCTCAAACATGCTGTGATTCTGTGATTCTATATGAAATATTAATTAAAATACAGCCTAATTAAAGGAAAATCTCACAGTCTCATCCATGCATGCATCCTTATTCATCTCACTATGCATTATTGTTTCATTTCTATCAATTCCTATGTAAAAAGATAATAGACTTCTTAAAAGTTTGTTGAAAATTGTTGTATTTTGTTTGTTGAAAAGGCTTTTCAAAGCCTTTGCAGTATACTGCAAGCATTTGTATGCATGAAGTCTGTACTGAGGGATGTCATTGGTGTGTTTTAGCTTTTTGTCTTTATTTTTTCTTTAAGAGGAAAGTAGTACATGTACACCTGAAAGATCTGAACCTAGGAAAGAGATAATAAGACTGAAGAACATAGATTCTACCTTTAGGGATGCATTCAGTAAATAAGCATTCTTCTGACATTTGTTAGCTAAGTGTACTGTCATTCAATATCCTGTAAGGGACAGAGTTCTCAGAAAAAGGTAGTGAAGACTCTGTATCGCCCTGTATCATTTTAACAAAATTTCGTAGTAAATTTGGTTTTACTCATTTCTTTCTGGACTCTTTTAAGTATTACTACTCCAAATGCAGAAGAGAACACTCATTAAAAGTTCTCTTTCAACAGTAACATGGATCAGTGCCTTCATGAAACGCTACTTGTTCAGTTGATTCAGTATTTATAATTTACTTCCTCAAACAACCGTATTGTGCATTGGGAGAGGAAATTACCTAGCAGCTAAGGAACCAAAAAAGGTCTGTGGAGGTTTAGGGTCAATTTATTGGCCAAGCACAAATTTTCTGTAAGCTTTGAATGAACTGTATAACAGATATCTTAGCTTTGATTCACATTCTGTAAGGTGGTGGCGTGTCTCAATACCAGACATGGAAACTGTGGAGTTTAATCTTGCTATGTAAAAGGTGCCAGTAAAATGGGCATGTTGTATGTAAGTAGGCAAATAGGAGATCCAGCTCTCTAATACTGGGAGGGATGGGGGCGAGAGTGATGCTATTTGTGTGCTTCATGTAACAAAAAACCCGTATCCAGCACAGATACTGCACAACACTTCACAAGGACTAGCTGGATTTGTCATGGTTTGGCTTTTGCACACCTCATGCTTACTCCCACAGCCTGGTTCAGTTGTCTGCCTGACAGGCCTTATTAGCTGAGGTCTAACATTGCAGTGACACACGGGGTCACTTGGGTGTGATGCTATTCTGCAGTTACTAATAATTCCGACATAGTACAGAGATTCCTCAGAGATCTTTGTAACTCGCTTTGTTTCACACAAACATGGCACTATTGCACCAAACCGTGCAATTAAGTAGGGCTAATAAGCTGGCAACCACAGCTTTGCACTTCAGCGACCTGCAAACAGGGCAGTACAAAGAGTTGTCAGACTCTTCCCTGCTGTTAGGGACGTCTCAGCTGCTGTGCAGTGACACGGTGCTTCCCAGAGCATCCCGCGTTGTCTCGCCTGAGAGCCCAAGTTCCTTCCCTGTAACATCATGGCTAAAAGCAAACAAGAATAAGACGAAACCAAGAGAGATGGGCAAGAAAGATGGGCATTAGCAGCTGCTAGCAGAACTTTTCACTCAGACACCTACCTACTCTGTTTTCCCTAGCTCTTTAGAACTGGCTGAAAGTGGCAACATGAAAAGTTAGTAACAGTATGTTTTTTCATTTTGACTTGCAAATTTATCCTAATGTGGGATAAAGAGGCTTTTATTTCACCATAATAGCTTTAAATTTATTATAGTTTTCTTCCAAGCGTTCCCAAAGGTGCTTTGTGGCCTTTTGTTACTTATTCTCACTGTTCCCCATGACTGGCATTGATTTTAAATATTGATTTTCTTTTGTCACTGAAAAATAATCTTTGTGTTTTCCATTTTAACATGAACCATTTGGCATGAATGCATGCTGAGGAACCCGTGCTGCCACATTATTTTGCTGTTGTTGATATTACTTTAACAGATTGTCGTGTGTTAGAACTTCCTGCCTACCACGACTTACTCCCACGAGCACAGTAGGAAGCTCTCAGTTCACAAATAAAGTAAAGCTGAGCACCAGGTTCCAAAAAAAGTCCTTTTAAAAAACTCTTCAGGGAGGTATTTACCCTTTTAATCCCCTGGTAAAGGCACATTGTATTTTTTATTATTACTTTCCTCTTAATTTTGGAGGTTGTTGATGTTTTTAATCACTCCTTCCTTCGTCTTCCAGTCCCCTAAGACTTATAAAATATGCATGCTGGTTTAAAGGCAAACTGAAAAGTTTTAAGTTGCACATGTCTTCCTTGAAACTGTGATTGATATCGCTAGCACCAAAGCACTAATGACATCTTCAGTCTTCTCAGTACATAGATTTGTAATGAACAGAGAAAGTCTGGAACTGCAGTCCTGTGGAGACCAATGAGCCAGACAGTAATTCCATGTTTGTGCTATATTTTGGGGTCGTATGTTCAGCAGAAATGGAACTCACAGCTGGAGACAGACCGGCATTTAGAAAAAGCTTCGGAATATTCTGTGCAATGCAGAAGCATCAGTGGAAATGGTCATCTATTCAGAAACTTACATGCACTTCCATTCTGATAGTAATGGAGAGTCTTCAGCACTCCAAAAATATTCCCTTTTAATCATTTGTGCTCTGACTAGGGAATTAACAGAAGGTCACAAAGCTGTGATCTAAACACCCAAATTACATTATTATGTCTCTTTAACATAGGATTAATGCCAAAATCTTAATTATATCTTTTTTTTCTTTTCTTTTCTCTCAAAAAGTTATTCCTTCATGCTATGGAACATTATCAGAATGTGTGTGTATGTGTGTGTGTGTGTATATATATATATATGTACTTACATATACATATGTGTATATATATATATATAAAACAGAATTTTAGAAAAGGTTGGCAGAGAGGACAAAGAGATCAAAAGTAATATAGAAAGAATAAGAGTATAATGGAAATTGAGTAGAAGACAATCAGAGAAGCAAGAACTGATGGTTTTACCAGTACCATGATGGATGGCGAAACCATGTGTAGGGATTTTCACTGCCAGAGTAACAAAAGAGAGCACAAACTGTTTTTCTCCTCTTCCCTTTCTTGGAAGATAAATATTGATGAACCAGAAAAGTATAGTAGTCTATTTATAGACCAGTTTGTAGTTTGGAAGCACATGAAAGGTATGCCCACCTCTCCCTATGCTCTTCTTATGTACAGTGGCTTTCAATAGGTCTGTTGCAGAGGCAGATTTATTTATTTAAAGTAACTGAAGCCCCATCTTATAGTAAAACAAAAATCCTCTCCTTCCATTGGCTAAGATTTGGGTTAACTCAAATGAATAATCAATCAGAAGCAGATTAAATAACTCCAAATCCTAAACTTTGGAGGCTGTCATTTTTTTAAAAAAAGTACATTTTTTCTGTGTTCTGCTCTTGTTTAGAGAGTCTAAAAGTTGTATCAGTTAGCAGGAGCTTGGAAAGGTCAGTGATGTATTTGGCACTGAAGTAGGACTGAGAAGTACCTTATTAGTTTTGCTTTGGGGACTTAGGAGCAGAATATGCAAAGGGTAAAATAAAAACAAGCCGTTCAGCTTGAGTGGGGTAAAAATTGGGAATAAAAATGAGGTGGAATGGAAGACTCTTTGGGGAAGCTAAACCTTTTAGAAACAGAAGAACATGCACTAGTAACACAAGTCCAGCCCCACTCCCTACTTTCAGGTGCACGTAGCAGGATAGCAAGTTGTGGACATTATGAAATAAAGAGTCTTCCAGAAAAAGCAGTCATTAACCATACCCTGTGTTTCACAAATTTATCCCATCTCACAAACGGTTACCATTCTCCATTTTCTGCTCTCCCCTTTTTTTTTTTTTTTCCAGGGGTTTTATCCACAGTAACAGTGGCAACTGAGCAGGCAGTATGTTTCCTGGTATTTTTTTTTTATATGAGTTGAGTTTTGCGTGCGTAAGTTCACCATTTTTGATCAGGAACAATGAAGCTTATGATCTAGGTATTGGAGTGCTCATAAAACTAGCAGGCAAAAAATGCTTTTGTATTATCTCCAAAACTGTCCATTACCTGAAATAAGGCATCTCTGAATGTTGCTGATTGCAAAGATTATGGGTTGTAATTCAGAGATGGATGTTCCCTCTTCTATAAAAACAAAAAGCTTAAAATTGCAAAACTCGGCAATGACAGGAACACTGGCTGTTTTAACATGCCGTCGGCAACAAGAGGGTGGCACGCATGGGTGTCTGCAGGCTGTAAATATCAGGTGTGCAAACTAGTTTGTTTTTGCATGTATAAGTAGATTTATCAGTGGTAAGGAAACTTCAGAAAGGGAAGTTGACATTTAAGATTCAGAAAGGTATTAAAAGAAGAGGTTGGTGTTTTTGGTGAGAAGTCCATCATTTGTAAGAGCACTTGAAAATCTCCCATGGGTAACTATCTGGCATTAGCAAATATGAACTTAAACCTTATTAGATTCCTATAGTACTTTTTTCTATGCTTCTACCTCTCTGCTGTAATATACATGCACCTAAAAAAAACTTAATAGGCTACAGAGCTGCATCCGTATTTCCCTCCTGTAAGAAGTAGAACCTGCTAAGGTTTTGCATTTCAGGTTTGCTAGTCCAAAAAGCCAGGCGGTAGGTTAGAAATTCCTTAGAATCTGTCCATCAAGGCAAAGAATAAAGAAGCATGTATGCTTAATAAAATAAGCATGCTTCAGAGACAGACACACAGAATGATGTTACCAATCAGTAGCCTTTCTTGCCTGACAGCCTCTTAAATCAAATGGCAATTCTGATCTTGGCTGATGAGTCACAGTTTTTCTTTGGCAAAAGTTCTAGTAAATCTAAGTCCAGATGCCTGCCTGCCTTCCTTCCTTCTTTCCTTCCTTCCTTCCTTCCTTCCTTCCTCCTTCCTTTCCCTTCCTTTCCCTTCCTTTCTTTCTGTCCTTTTCTTCCTTCTCTCCTTCCTTCTTTATCTTATTTTTTCTTTTCTTCCTTCCTTTCTTCTCTTACTTTCTCTCTCTTTTTATTCTCCTCACCATCTTTCTCTTTCCTTCCCTCCTTTTCTTCCTTTTTCTTTCTTCTATTTTCTTCCTTCCTTCCTTTTTCTTATTTTTTGTCTTTTGTTCTTTCTTGCTTTCTTGCCTATTTGCCTTCTTCTCCTTTATAAACAGCATAAATAAGCACATACTCTAACCATGAGTTAGATAAATAGTTCTTCTATGTTCATAGCTTCTTTGCCATAGTTTTCCATTTACTTGCTGAAACATCTGTTCTTGTTCATTACAACCTGCTAAGTGTATGGGTATAGCAATTTGGTCATCGAAACTAAATAAAAAGAAAACCATTTACTCAATTCCCTGTTTTACATTTGAACAAATAAACATCAGTAATAAGACTTTCTTAGCTTGCACATGCAGTTTTCTTCCAGATCTTCAGTGTACGGTAAGACAATACAGATGGGCATTAAAGTATAATTTAAGTTTATAAAAGGATGGTGGTTTTCCTTGGCAGTGATCTTTATTAAATGAGGGTTTGCTGCAGTAAAAATTATGTTCACTTATTGGCCTTTGACATCTTCTTGGGAGATTTAGAATGGAGTATTTGGAATTTATCCGAAGCAGTATGTTTTCAAAAATCTTTGTATGCCAGAATTGTGGAAACGTTGGCTGACATTTGTAATCAGTCAAGATCTCTGAACTTTCCCTTATTTTTTGGAACAAGCTGTTAAAACTTATTGTGTCACCCTAATTTTGAAAGAATTCCTCAGAAAAGCTCTCTGCTCCATATATAATGAGTTCTCTGTAGGGATTTTATATAAATATTGACTCTGTTTCACACAGGCTTACACAGTTCGCTCATAAAGAGGAATTACATAGTGACATTGATTTTTGGCATCATGGTCAAATTAATAACCTGAAAATCTCCCACAATAAAGATATATTCTACATACTGCAAGTTGTTATAACATTTTTTAAAGACTGCTCAAACTGTGGGTTTTTTTTTACTAACCCAGGTCTTTTTTTCTGTGATCTGAATAGGCTGAGTGGACCACTTTTTAACATTCTTTTCAGTGACAGACTTCAATACAGCTTGCACTTACTTACAGTTTGCACTTAGAATTTGGGGGGGGCGCATCAGTGTTAGTGGATTATAATAACTATTCAGCAATGCCACTAAAATTAAAGTTCAGCTGAGTTTCCTTTAGAAAATTCTATTTCTCATGTTAAATATGTCCAGTGTTTCAAATCTCATCAAACTGAAAACAGGTATTTAAATTGTCAATGTAGTTTTTTGTGTTTAGCACAATTATAGCAATCAAAATGTTGGAAGCAGCGGCAGCAGCAGCATGACTTCCTTTAGAGCTGTAACTTGGATGACAAATCTGAACAAAGTGGAAGGCTGCAGAGTCCTAGAATAAAATAAGCAGGGATTTTTTTTTCATGTGAGTGGTTTCCCAACCCCCTAACATTTTGCATATTTCTAATATTTCTCTAAGAAAAGTCACTTCTTTCTAGAACTGAACGTCATGTACTACAACTTCAAAACTTACTGGATTGGACATCAATGTTCATTTTCAATTCTCCAAAACCCATTTTGCAATAGTTTTTTGTTACTGTTGGGGTCTCTAACCCCTTGAGTCCTTCAGCAGTCAGGGGAGAGGGTGATTTAAATGGTGAAAGACAGAGAGTTCCCATGTGGGATGTTGAACTGCCGCTTGTGTTGCCTGTATTTCTCCACTGTCTCTCTCCATTGGAGGCTACATGTGCTGTGTGGCCTTCTCAGCACCTCAGTCAATCTCCTGAGAGTAAGTGGGATGATTCTGGACTAGAAGGTGTTTGGACAAATAACCACTAGTAAATTCTGAAATTTCTAAGTAAGTGGCTCTTTCATATTCAGATGAAAATTTTTAATGACTATATCTTGAAAAAAAGCATACAAAGAGCCTTTGCCTTATCTCATTCCTGGCATTCTGGTATTCTGGACACTAAATCTAACTCCTTTGAGAATCAATAAGGTCTTGATTCATCCCATGTTAGTTTGAGGTGCCAGAGTTAGGAGCATAGTAGCGTCAGGTCATCATATAGCAAAGGAGAGAGATGGACAGAGGGCAACAGATTTGACACCATCTAATGGTGTCCATAGCTCTACAGAGAGCAGTGGGGCGGAGGGGGTTGGTATTTTAGGTGTGCCTAGAGATGTGCCTATTTTAGATGTGCCATTGATGTTGGCATAAATCTGTAAGTTCAAAGTGGGTATTTCCAGTTCTTCCAGTAGTCCCTCATGATCTATATGTATATATGTTTAAAATGCAGTAGTTTTAAGACCTGATTCTACAAACATGCATGGCTTGATTTTTCAGAACTATTTTGCACTTATTAAATCCTCCTGCAATCAGTAAAAGTTGCAGGTACCCAGAACCTTGAAAATCCTTTTTTTTTTCTTTTTTTTTTGGTCAAAAAATTCATTGACATGAATTCACTTTTTTATGCAGAGAAACATCTAAACATTGTTGCGCAAGTTTCCCTCCTTATACTTTGTGAGCTCTTAAAATTTGAGAAAAGTGTCTTCAGCTGACGTATGCATTTTAACAAGCTAGAAATCTGTAGTGCAGTAAAATAAGTTAAGATCTTCAAGTAGATTCTCTTGCAGTTTTGCTGTCTTTTCCTAGGATTCCCTTGTTTTCCTGTGCTTTCCTCAGATCTTTGAAAAGGGGGGCTTTGGGGACCAACATAAGTGAGGAGGAAAACTAGAAATGTGAAATATGGAAAAAGGACACCGACTTCATACCACATACATCATTGATGTTTGATGTATGTAAACTGACAGCACATTTTTACAGACATTCTTCTGCGTAGATGTACTTTGATTTCTCTCCTGAGACTTAGCTTGGCATTCAGGGTGAATATTTTGCAGTCTGAGGTGTTTTTTTTTTTTTTCTGTCATTTTAATTCTTACACACAAAGATGAGTCATTTTATGTTCTTAGCTGTCTCAAAGCTTTTGGAAGCTGTAAAAAACTGAACTTGTGACATGAAGTGCATGCAGTCCCTTTTATAAACTCTTGTTATCTTTACTTTGTTAGTTAAAGAGGGCCAAGATGGATACCTCATCCCAAGCCCGTCTGACACGGCTCAGGCTAAGTCCATACTTCCTAGAGCTCTTTTTGTGTAGAAAAGATTGCTTGTGTATGCTGTATGTTGCACTTGTCCATTGGTCTCTCCTGGGCCTATATGATGCCCCTGTGTCCCTCAGGCATAGTTATTTCTCTGAGTGTTTTTTCTCAGTTTGCAAAATAACGAGGAGTGTGTTGCAGCTCACCAGAATAGTCATTTAGTCATTTTATGGTGTGATGCTGGGGTCATACATTGCGTCCTCTTGGCTTTGACATGAGCACTAGTGAAGTGCTCTAAGGGTGCCAAGTCTGTTATGACGTTAGAGGACTGCGTGGAATGAAGGGAGCCGTGGTTGGGTGTTTCGAAGAGAACTAACTGAAGAGAACTAAACCAGAGCCATGCAGCCAGCTAACAAATAAGGACAGTGAATGTGCTTATGTAGTTCCTTCTTGGCTTTCCTTCATTTAGCAGAGAAAATTACCAGCTGTTGTCAAAGTTTGAATTTTCCTCATCTGAAGACTTAAAAACAGGGAGAGAAAGAATACAACAAAGTACTTACATGTGGGAAACAAATACGTCTGGGTGTTAATGCTGAGTGTGTTAGAAGATGTGAGTAGATAGGATAGAAAACCAAAATAGATAGAAGGGAATAGGATGTACTTTATATATACAACAAAGCAACCTTCACTAATAGTAGTAGCATAAGATTAAGAAACAGAAAATGTATGGTTAGTTGTGACATGTTGTAGGGACAGTAGAAAAGCTTGGGTGTTGGCAGGTAAGTATCCTCCTGTGCTCATTTCAGGCCAGGACAAAAGACTTAAAAATAATCCCATATTGGTAGGAATAAGGTTGTGATATAGTAGTTGCTTCTTTTACTCTCTTAGATGATGAGAAAGGAAAAAATGAATCGTCACTCACATGGTGGCACTCTACTATGTTGGATTTTCTCCTCAGCTTTGCTTTTTTGTCTGCACAAGGAGCCTTGAACTCTTCTTCCAGATCAGCTCAGTAAAGCAGATAACATGCAGATAACAGGAAAGCAGATAACATGCACCTAGTTGGCTTGATCTCAAGAGCTGTTTTACTACAGACACTGCTAATGTTCAGAAATAGATAGCAGAGTTGGCAGCACATGTGCTTGTGCTTCTTTCTTTGCTTCTAGCTTCCACTCTCCTCTCAAAGATCCTAGATATTCAAAGGGAGTGTAACATTAACAAGTGCTTGTTAATTTAAATGCATCAATAATTAACCCATACTCATGCTGTTAATTACTAAAAGCGAACTACATACCCTCCTCCCTGCTCTTTATCCACACACTGTTTTGACATTCAGTCTGTTACCCTGCTGGCTTCAGAACCATCCTCTTGGATATCTTCTCAGATTTCTTTGATATCTTCTAAGCCATTTCTCTCCTGCTGAGGAGCTGCCTCCCACTCATGACTATTTGCAAAAGACTTCTTTTATTTTTACTCTCAGGTCATGCAATCTTACCCCTTCTCCAAAGCAGGATTTCATAGTTCCATGTAGTTTAGGAACAGGCCTCAGCTAAGGCTTGTAAACCTTCGCTTATAAATGCTCCTTTTTCCACCTATTCCCTACCACTCAAGCATATACATGCTGCATCACCATATACTTGCCGCTTCACTGATACGCACTGACATATAAACACCCTGTATTGGTTATTGAAACAGAACAGAAACAGAGCAAAGAACTGTAACAGCCCTCTGAGCAAGCTTGTTATAAGTGAGTAATCCCATGCTTTGACTCTGGAGGTTAACCTGAACTATTTCTGCTGGTAGAGATTGTGATTTTCTGCAGAGTGCATGCATTTTTGCAGCTTTGTGGGACTGGAATAGCTCCCATATTACTCTTTCTTTGCACAAATGACATCTCTTCCAGTTAAAGGAAACAATGTTTTGTATTGCTAAGCATCAGGCAGACTTCAGACTTACTTACCTAACCACAGTATAAGCATTTTGCCGAGATCATGGTACAGCTGTTGTATGAGAACTGTTTAGTTTGTACTGTTACAGCAGACCTTCATAATAAATATTCTGCTAGGCAGATTCAAAAATAAGCATGTTCAAAAGACATACAATAATTTAATAAATTGAATACATTCTATAAATCTAGCAGTTTTTCACATATTTATATATTAATACTTTTAGGGAAAAGTATTCCCTTTTCCTTCTTTAAAATGATGTTGTTAGACACAAGTGTGAAATACAAATAGCACTGAATAACAAAACAAATGGGAGAAAAAAAAAGCTATGACAATAATAATACACAGGCACAACCACTGAGAACTCAGAATACAACTACATTTCTGAAAAGCATGGCAGGACATGGCAGGCTACTCACTTGAAATTCATATTTTCACTTTATCAAGTCAAATGCCTCTAAACTGAGGAGCACTTTAGCAGTGATTGGCTATGAAAAGTTCAAGTGGCTCTTGCTTAGCACCACAAAGGAAGTTTTCTGCAGATGTAGAGATGGAGTTGCTCTCATCATTATGAAATCATCCTTCTCGATATGCCGTGTTTACAGGATAACTCCCAGGATTTGGCCTCCATAGAGATGGAGCCTGAAGGCCCTTCTAGTGTGCTAAAAAGTTCAGGAACTTTTTTTCAGAACCTTTGTGTCCGTGTCATTGTAGACTGTGTCATAGTATTCGCACACTAGGCACGGCCAACCTTAATTGCAGCTTTTTGTAAGTGCACAGGTTTGTAAATTTAAAAGTGTTCCGTTATTGTCAGATGTACTTTTAACAGGTGGTAATTTTCACCTAAAAGCATTAAACGTATAGTTCCTCACTGTGCTTCCTGGATACCAGTATTCACCAAAAAAGCAGTTCAGCAAACGTGGGCACATGTATAATTTTCGTTAAAGTTGCTGAAATACTCTTAGGATTTTGTGTGCGAGTCCCTGTACTGGTGCCATCAGGAGTGTCTGTGGAAGTGTAGGGGTGCAGGCCCGGGTGGCCATCTGCATAGTGTAGTAGGTGATGTTTGTTTTACTTGTGTGCTCCCCTGGAGAAGAATTCTCTTGAGGAGCACAGTGGAGATGATTGCAAAAGGTTGTTGCACTGATGTATTTTAAAAGCTTTTCGGTCTTCCTAGGGCAGCTCTGCCTCAAGGAAAGGTCTGAGCAGATCTATCACAAAAGCAGTCGCTGACCTGGGGTCTGCCAAGGGATGCTTTAAAAAGAAAACTCTGATCCTTTAAGATACGAAGAGCTCTAAGGTTGTCTCCAGTGAGCATTCTTGAAAAGAGTGAAGCAATGCAGCTTAGCTTCACACTATAAACTGTAAGAATAATATTTGATACAATTTGATTATATCAGAAACATTTTCATTCTCTGTTCAAAATTCTGTCCCCAAAACACCATCATTTAGAAACTTACTTTTGGCTTGAAAATTTACTTTTAAGCTAAAAGTTGAAAGATTTTAAAAAAAAATTTTGGCACCCCAGTCTTTCAGTTGAATGTTCCGAGGCAAGTTGTTATTCACTGATGGAGCTTCAGAAAACTGATGACTCACTACTTCTGGATTGTGTTTCTGAAAGGAAATTAGTGGGGAATGGAGGAATTAGTGCTTCATGGAGCTAATCATAGTCCAATGCTGATGTTCAGAGACATTTTTTTCTAAACGTTGCTCAGAAAAGGCATCCACTGAGGAGGAAGGGACATGTAGTAAGGGCAGTGTCTTACCGTTTTTTTTTCCATTCTCTTGTTCCAGATTTCCTCTTTCCATTTGGGTGAAGTGGAGTAGAGAAATAGTAGAACTCTGGCACTATCAAACTCAGCAAGAGTTTTGCTACTGGCTGCGCTGGGGAAGGATTGTCTCATTAATGTTCTTAACATACAATATTGTTTTATGCAGCCATTAAAAATGGCAGATTGAATCCATCTAAATGTCAAACTGACTTCAACGCTCATAAACCCATGAGCCAAAAGGAACGTTGCTAAATGTTCCTCTGCAAAAACCTACAGGCTTAGGGGTGGAGGGAAGCCTGCATGGGAGAAACTAGTTGTTTATTTCTCCCAGATATGAATATAATGAGAAAGGTGAATTTCTTTAGTTTTCTATTGCTGTATGAAATTTACTTTACTATTCATGTTTAAACTTGAACACTATTTTTACAATGTTGCCTAGTTCTTGGAATTAAAAATATTCTTTACTTCAGTAATTCCGAGAATTGTTATGTCCCTATTAATTTAATTTCCTCAATGGAAATTATGTGCGTAAATCCCTTGACTGCTTTGAAAATCCTGATCTCTTGAGATTCTTCCAGATACCTCTTTACCACATTTTTATAAACCAATAAGGACCATATATATAAACAGGAAAGGGTGCATATGAGACATATAGAGAATGTTAAAAGCTTACTCTTTTTATTTTTATGATAGTATCATGATTATGAAAAAACATCTGGAACTTGCTGATGATTATATATCACTCAGTGTAGTTACATTTGCAGATCACTTGGAAAACTGTTTATAGTTAGACTGGCACTTAGATTCCTCATCCACATTAAAAAAAAACTAATCAATGCACAACTTAATCTCTTTATATGATTTCAGTTCAGTATTAATCATGAACGTGTAACCAGTAAAGTTAAGGCTAAATACTCTTTTTTAAGATAAGAATAAGACAGGATATGAAGAGAGTGACTAATGGAATATACTTGCACTTTAAAAGAGTATGAAGGAGTAGTGAATGCAGGTTTAATTTAAATGTTGTTTTTGCCTTTGCAGTGTTGGGATATGCTGTTTAACAACATTGACTAGGAATTATTTTTAAAATTGCTTAAAAAAACTTAGGGGTGGTAATGAGAGAGAGAGAGTAGATATTTGTGCATAGGTCATGTTAAAAGTGGTTGAACAGACATAGACAGAAGGAATAGATTAGACATAGACATAGAAGGAATAGATTTTTTTTCCCCTGACATAGGAATCTGACGATTACATGTGCTGCTCTGAGTTGGTCGCTCTTGGGCACTCTATAATCAACAGAAACAGACATCTACAGAAAGTGATTCATGCAATTTTAAGATAGTCACTGACGATAGCTCAAAGCCTAGCCATTGAAAAGTCCAAGATATCAGTTGCATTCACAGTTCAAATACTAAATCACATAATGAGCCAATATTTCTTCAGTAGGCCCTGCTCTCAAATAAGTACACAAACCTACAGTCACGCTAATGAGAATTGTGAGACATTAATTAAAATTGGTTTGGTACATTCTAATTTACGAACACATCAAATTTAATCAGCTAAAAATAATATTCTAGTTAACTAAAGATCTAGCTATACAGGTCCTAATTCACAGACTCACAGAATGGCTGAGGTTGGAAGGGGCCTCTAGAGATCATCTAGTCCAACCCCCCTGCTCCAGCAGGGACACCTAGAGCACGTGGCACAGGGTGGCATCCAGGCGGGTTTGGAAGATCTTCAGAGAAGGAGACTCCACAGCCTCTCTGGGCAGCCTGTTCCAGGGCTCTGTCACCCTCACAGGAAAGATGTTCTTCCTCACATGGAGATGGGACTTCCTGTGCTTCGACTTGTCCCCGTTAGCCCTTATCCTGTCACAGGCCACCACCCAGAAAAGTCTGGTCCCTACATTCTCCCCTCAGATACTTGTGCATATTGATCAGATCCTCTCTCAGTCTTCTCTTCTCCAGGCTGAACAGGCCCAGCTCGCTTAGTTAGTCTTTCCTCATATGATAGATGCTCCAGTCCCTTAATCGCTGGTATGATAGTACTGATATTTAGACTAGCATATCAAGTCAATATATTACAATATGTTTGCATCAGTGCCTACAGTTCCCTTTAAATAATTTTTAGAGGGTAAAATTATACTGGTGACTTAACCAATAGTTGTTTGATTTTGCACGTCTTTCAGTTGCCATGATTAAAGTGGTTTTTTTTTTTGGTGAAGACAAATAACTTTCTTAACACTTCATATAATTTAATCCACATATTTATAAAACAGCTAGGATTTCAAGATTTTCCTGTTTTTCAGGGATGACTGCATAAACAGAAATATTACATTATGGTCTGTATTAATGTCATTTTAAAAAAGTGCTATAGATCTTCTATCATTGAAAAAAATGATGATATTCAAAAAAAGAAATATATAAATTTGCAGGAACTTGCATCAATAGTGTCAGTCTTGTGTTATTACTTTGCTTTATCATTTAATTATAGCATTCTTCTTTCCTCAAGACTTACAAGATACCTTATAATTCCAGTGAGAATTATCAAATAAAAATTATCTATTACAAATATAGGACAACAGAATTTTCCTATCAAAGGATATTCCTTTGTTGTTCAAAAAATGTTTGATGCTAATATTTTTAAAGAAAACCTTTGAAGTTAACTTCAAGAGAAACTCTTGCCATACAGACGAAAAGAGATTTAGTTTACTAATTAGCTGCTTCATTTTGATTTGGTGTATATCAAAATCAATTCATAGTTATAGTTTTTTTATTAATTAAACTTTCTAAAGCAGCTGTACATGCTGATGGCAAACTTTTAACCTGCCTTCTGCTTTATTTAAATTTCTTTCATTTCAATTTCCACCTTCATTTAATATTCTACATATTTAAGCAAATAGTGCAGTCATCAGTTGAAGAGCAAAAACTACAAAAGTGAGGCTCCCATGAATCCTCATCCTGGAATGAGTTTCACAGTCCATTAGGCGCAATTGCCACCCAGGGTTCTCCTTAGTGCTCTTACAAACTCATCAAAATACTGAACACTTTGATCTCCTTTGCCTTTATTCTGCTGTTCTGTCCTTCACCTGCTGAGATGATAAGATTTCCTACTTCTCAACACATGTAATTTCACATCAAATATTTTGGATGTAAATAATTTTGAAGTCAATAATATATGAAGGACATATAGGAATCATTTTTGAAAGGATAGATTATATTTAGAAGAGTATTCTAAGAGTTCGAGAATTGGTGAGAAGGGAAATTTGTATATTTTCTTTCCTTTCCCTTATTTAATCTACCTCTTTATTGTTACTATTCAGGGCATTTTCCTAGAAGTGTCAGTTAAAGTTCATCGCTTTCATCCAAAATGAAGCACCAAAAGTTCCACAGGAACTTAAGGAAAAATTTCTTAACAGTGAGGGTGACAGAGCACTGGAACAGGCTGCCCAGAGAGGTTGTGGAGTCTCCTTCTCTGGAGATCTTCAAAACCCGCTTGGACGCAGTCCTGTGCCACGTGCTCTAGGTGACCCTGCGTGTGCAGGGGGGTTAGACTAGATGGTCTCTAGAGGTCCCTTCCAACCTTGAGCATTCTATGATTCTATGAAAATTTCACATTTCCTTCTGTGTCTTTACAATTTTCTCAGGCCCAACAATTTTGCTGTTATTCTGTCCATTTCTAACAGCTTTCAGCCAAGCAGCTCTTAATTAGGTATTGCTGAAGTCAGCTCTGTCTGCAGCTAGCTTGGATACAGAAGAGCAGAAGCTGACTCGGCCCCTGCAAGATGTCACGGGGAAAGAAGTCACAAAAACACAATGGTGCCCTCTACACACAATCTCACAGCCTTTGATGTGGCTGTTGACTGGTCTCTTGAACTATGTAATAGGTTTTATGTCCTATGTATGATAATAGTAATGAACACTACCTATTAACGCTTATCTTTTTCGTATGGCAAATACTTAACACATTTTTCTCCTAATCCTGTATGGAAAAAGAGTTGAAAGAATTGGTCGATTTTCAAAGAAAGATGAGTGCAATTTGAATGAATAATGCATATAGCAAGCTTGAGACACTTTTTATTTTGGTCTAATGTTTAAAATAAATTTCTTAAAATAAAGTCACATTAAAGAAAGCCAACAGTGCTGAATGGTGAACGTGCTGACCATTGCAAGCCCCTTTTATGTTTGGTTATGAGACTCAGGAACTGTTGTGTTACCCTTTCTTTACCAACTAGTTTGGAGCAGATATTCAACTAAATTTGGAAAAGTGAGCTTCAAAATACACCAGAATGCTGTGATCCCCTGTAGCCCGTATTTCCAACATGTTCAAGAGATTTATACAACAGGATTCCCAAGTGGTCCAGTTCAAATCCAACCTTAATTTCGTGATCTTTTCAGAAACTGGGGAAATGCTGCTGCTACCTGTGAGATGTCACAGTTGTACTGCATTCCAGTAAAAGAAGTCTAGCTGGTGAACCTGGAAAAGATAATTTTTAAGGAAGAGAAAATTACATAGGCAATCCCTGTTCCTTGCCCTCCAATGTAAAAGAAATTACATTTTCTGATTAGCTGTGCTGCCCTCTATTCTACGCAAAACAGCCTGGAATTAGCCAGAGGTTTCCAGCACTGTTTAAGTTAGGTGGAAATACTTTCAATGATCCCCTTCAGTGCACTATATTTTGCTTGAAATGGAGACTGCTTTATTAGGAAATATATTTTGAGTGTACGTGCAAAGAACAGTTCCTTTTTTCCCTTCTAATTATGCATCTGATCGCTTCTTTAATGGAGCAAATGATTTATTTCAAAGTGATGTCTGCTTTTATATGCAAATCAAAAGCTTTAGAGAAAAGTATAGAAAATATATTATACAAATAAAATATAAGGAAAAACTGTTCTAAAAAAAAGCTGGGAATTCCATTAAAATATTTGATATTTATTTATAAATCCAAGTAACTGGTTATATAAAAGTGATGCTTAGATAGGCAAGTAGAGTAGCACTTTATGCAGCTTTTCATCTGTGGAGGAATGTAATATGATAGCTGTGTAATGAAAATGAAGAGGGAAGACTGCAGATTCAATAAGTACCATAGCAGGACTTTGTATCCCGAAACATCACTGATTTTACTGACATTAAAATAAAGCTTGTACTTGGGCCTGGGCATTGGTCCTTTTCAACCCTGTTCTGTTTGTGACTATCTGTGATACACAAATTGAACAGCCAGACTTGCTAACACTTTTATTTATTGAGGCCTATGTTTCACTTTTGGAAAGGAAAAGCTCATTTTGGACATGTTTTATTCACATTTTCTGGCAGACCTCTGTTAGAAAGAAGAATTTTCTATCACAGTGTGCTACACAGAAATGTAATATTTGTGGTTTGGTTGTCTTTAATATGTTTTTTTCTTCCCTTATAGATTTCACAATTCTTTACACAACAGTTCTTCCCCACATATTTCCAGAAACAAATTTACCTTTTAACCAAAAACATTGTAAGGGAAGTAACTACTGCCTGATTGAACTTGTGTGTCCACAAGGCAGATACAGTGCATACAGAAAACGAGAAGATTCAGGTACTTTATTAGGCAAGGTGTTCCCATCAGGAATCAATAATCCATACCAGTGGTCAATCCAACACAGAAAAGAATTTTTATTAATTCTAGGTAATTGCACAATGCATATACTTGGCAGTTTTTAGTTAGGAAGGAGAGTTATGAAATAATTGAAGTATTTTACCATTTGTAGTGTGGATCAACTATTTCTGTACATTTTTAGCAGATCAACTGTACCTGTATAGCTGTGGAAAAGCACTGAAATTTAGCTCAGCCTTCCAAAGGATTTCAATGTATGCGTGCTGTAATAAATATTGAAATAAGATAAAAAACTGCAATAAAAGCTACAAGAATATAGGTAGTTCTAGCTGAATTTAGAACTCTTACAAGCAGGAGATTATTTCTCTTATTATTTTTGACTGAGAAACCCAAATAACAGTGAAATTCAATAATACCTCAAAAAATGCTTTCTTTCTTAAGGAATTGCCTTCTAAGACTCTCATTCTTAGAGTCTGCATGCTATTTGCAAATACTGACAGCAAGAAGCCTGAGGTCTGAATTAAATGCTTCTAGGTGTGTATTTTGATTCTGAGGAAGCTATTTAGAGGGACTTGGTTTTTCATGTTTCCATGTCAGACAATCTTTGAATAATTTGAATTTTTTTTTTTTTTCTTTTTTTTGCCATTGCTTCTTCACACTGAACAAAACTGTCCTTTTTAATTTAATTTGTTGTTGCTGTTGTTGTCCTTGTCCTTGTTTCTCAGTGCATAAGAAGCAAACTGTAGTTTGGGATTCAAAATGTGCAAGTTACTAGCAAGAAGTAACCTGAATTGCTCTATATCTGTTTCCTCATGGGCTTAATCTAACTAGAAGATATGCCTAAAATCTGCCTAACATGAGAATTTTTGTCTCCAGTCCTCCAGCTCATTCGGAGTAGTGTCAGCTCTCTTCTACCCTCTGTCATTTTTAAACTATCACCAAAACTCCCACATCAGTTTCTCATGTTATTCAAATACTTTTATGACTAGATATAGGTTAAAGCTCATGCTTAAAGCACTGGGCTTGGATTCACCCTGAAGAGCTGTATCTTCCACAAAACCTATATGAAACGCCTAGATATCAACTTCAATATGAGCAACTTCTTGCTCATTTGAGTTGACACAGGAACGTCCTCTCTCTGAAACTGAGCATGGGCTGAGTACTTGAGAAGGTGCTTTAAACTGTGAGAGGAGGAAAGGGAAAAGCACTCAGTGTTCTTAACTCCTACCTACTTCAGCTGTATCTCTGTCAGTATGTAAATAATGCCTGATCCTTAAAAAGATAGCCTAAATTCTGAAGGTTTCATGGCGATCCTGAATAAACCACCTATTAGAAAGTGAGATACGCTACTTTAGTATTATGGACTGTTACCTTTTCAGCTTGTGAGGTACCTGTAATTAAGTTTCCTCCATCTTTATATAATAGCCAGTAAATTTTGTACACTACTGCAATAATATCAAAATAACAAAGTACACACTTCAGATAAAAAATAAAAAAGGAAAGTAAAAAGCCTAAAGAGAATAAATAAAAGACGATGAGATTGACTGATTCACATATAATTAATAAATGATGTTTAAAAGACTTGGATCTTGAACTGTCGTGTAAATTAGAATAAGTAATCTTTTGAATCATGTTCAGCCCCATTTTGAAGCAGGTGAGGTCTTCAAAGGCATATAATTCAAGGGAGCAATAGTGATTGAATTTGGAAGTGATGTTCCTAGAGGTGTAAAATTTAAAATGTATGGAAATTTTGAAGGCATGGAAAAGGAATTATAGGGCAGGAGGTTTCCAAATTATGTTATTCCTCACTCACCTTCCATGAAATTTGGGAGAAAGTTGAAATGGATATCAATCAATTACTTTTCAAAAATGTAGATTTAATGTATTCTGTAAGAATAAACAATATATTATATACCACCACTCACATATGGTAATGCTGTATTTAGGATTTAAGCTTTTGCTTTTGAATAACAGCCAATTGACTCACTACTAGAAACAGACCTGCCTTACTGCAGAGTAAAATTACTAAGTATATTTTTTACCTTGTAGTTAAATTATTTTCAGAATAAAAACAAAATAGGAAACAATGGCATTGTTGACTCATACATACAATAGAAAATTATATGTAGAGAATTCAGAAATAGTGTGTAGTATGTAGATCTGACAGTGTTGTAATGAAGATATTGAAGCAACTTGAAGTTTTAGAGACTTACGGAAACTTACAGAAAATTTATAGAACATACAGAAAACATACATAGAAAAGAATGTCAAATGAATCCATTATAATGTGATTTATAGAGAACAGCATCACAAATCAACTGTAAGTTTGTCTGTATATATATATGTATAGTGCAGTCTAGAAACTTCAAGTTTGGAAAGAAAGAAACTTCTTTTTAAATTCTGTACTAATTATAAAAAGCATTTTGAAGGACTGTAATGAAGAGTAATAGTATGATTTGAAAAATTATTCCTGAGATTCCCTATTCTGACCTCTTATCATTTAAAAGTAAAACTTCTTTCCTTTCTCAGCCCTTGGAAACCCATATAGTCAGTTACTATTTTATATATGGAAATGTCTTAGATTCTTAATTGTATTTATTTAACAAGAGAGCTTTAAACTTATGAATACATTAAAATTTATGCATTTTGACACTTCTTCAGTATAAAATATAACCTTAGAACTTGTGTCAATAATGAATTAAAATTACTTAGCAAACAGATTCAGGAGAAAGCCTGGTGGGTACCTGGTTCCATGCTGATGAGACAGTTTTCTTGACTGAGAACTAATACTCTTCCTTCATACTGCAATCATGGCATTTAGATAAGCAGAGACAAAAAAAAATAAGGGTAGTGGCTTTTACCACTATTAGACCCGTACTTTTAAACTAGCTCCTTTAACTGGTTTGCTGCTAGGAGGTGAATGACAACAACTTCACAGAATCATGGACAGTAGAGATTGGAAGGAACATCCAGAGATCAGCCCTGCCTTCTCCTCCCCCAGCTCAAGCAGGGTCGACTAGAGCAGGTACCCCAGAACTGTGTCCAGGCAGGTTTTGAATATCTCCAAGGATGGACACTCTACAACCTCTCTGGGCAGCATGTTCCAGGGGCTGACTACCCTCATGGTAAAAAGGTGTCACCAGCTTCCAGCCTTTGCCGTTTAGGTGTTACCATATTTTGACCCAGTAGGTGCTGACTGGGCCTGCCCCTCCGCTACAGGCGGAGGCTCTGGCTCCTGAGGCTGCAGTCTTGGGGGAGACCTAGTTCATTATCGCTCACCCTCTCTAATGCTGCACCATGTGCTGACCTCTTCCCAGTGCTCAGCTCCTCCAGCACAGCCCATCTCCTGCAGGCAAGAGGCCCCAGGTTCCTCCTGCAGCCCCAAGTTTCTGTAGCCACATCCTCCTTCTGAATCTGCCTCTAGGTCGAAGCCTCTGGTGTTGCATCAACAGTTGCTTTAACAGTAACTGCTGGGGACCGTGACCCCTGGTGCATCACCACCTGCACAGAGGGCAGGTGCTGGTCTGCAGAGTGTTAGCCAGGCCTTTTCTTTTGCACCCTTCTCCACAAACTGCTTCACAAACTTAACAAGGTTACAGTGTGCTTTATTGTGAAAAAAAAAAGATTTGTATGCTCTTTTATATGGGACTGTTTTTATCTTAATAAAGTACAGGGTCTTCCCACTAACATACATGAAATTGCTATATGTAAACAAAAAATAACTTGGCCTATTTTTTTTAATACAGTAACTATTTTGCCTCATTGCATTTTCCAAATTTCACTGTATTTCAAGTTTAGGAAATGTTTGGGAAAAAGAGTATAATCTTGCATTCATATTACTCAGGTTCTGTTTAGCATTATTTCGTACTATGTAGCTTTAAGAAAATTACTGCTGAGGTGATGATACTAGCAGTTTTAAAATCCGAGGGGAAGGTAAAAATCTTTATGTGTTATTGTTGTCAGGAACAATTTCAGTAGTATTTTTAGGTTCCTTTTATGCTGCAGCTGCTTCTCTCCGTTTCTCCAAGTCAGATTGCAGTCACTGAAAGGCTGCTTACTTCCTGTGTGTCTTTTGCAAAGAAAATGACATATCTGTGCTAGCTGATTTATGAATTGGTGAGGAGGAAGTTCACTTTTTTGAAAGAAGCCATTACTCCAAGGCTTTTAGGGGCGGAGAGTTGCCATTTCTCTTTTTGACTGTTCTCTTGGGCGTTTGTAGGAGGAGAAAAGTGACTGCTGTTGGTGCGAAGAGTGCAGGGACATAGCTGGTTTCTCCTGTTACTGCAAGATATTAATTAACAGACTGCCACTAATCTGAGGAAGGTGTAAGCAATGTTTATTCTTTCGTTCTCTAGCAAAAGTGAGGTTTTTTTGTTTGTTTTGTTTTTTCCTCACAATTCTAGGATATATGGATAAAAGTATCTAACTACTGACAGAAACTTTTGCCTTTAAAGCTACTTGGAAAAAATCATAGCTTACAGGTTTTCATTTCCTTTCAGTAAGTTGTCAGTCATTTCCATTCCTTTGCTTACTAAATACCTATTTTCTTGTTCTTCCTATGTTCACTTCACTTTGTTCCCTTGACTAGAATCTGATTTAAGTAGATTTTTTTTAATCAAAATTTGCTATGTTAACAGTCAGGAGAGTCAGGTACAATATAAAAGATACATGAATTGCTTGTATTTTCAATATTAAGAAGACATTTAGACTAATGAAGATGGCTGTTTGCAACTGATGATTTCTGTATGATTTCAGTTATGGATAACCTGAAATTTTGAAGCCGTACTATAGTAGGCCCTGGAAAAATGGATAGAGTCCTGGCCTTGAAATAGTTTACATACTGATCGGATGAGGTGGGAGGTGGAAAGAGAAGCACAGTAAAGCGAAATGCATAGAATATTACTCAGTCAGGACAGTTTTCTGTCTATGCTGTTCTTTCTACCAGGCAGTATCATTTCTGCTAGAGCCAAGTAAGTAGCATACAGAAAGATTTCCAGTTGTGCATTATGAAGCCTGCAGGAGTTATCAAGTCATTTGTTTTTGTGTTTCCTTGAATATTTTGGATTATCTGCTGCTGCTGGTTAAAAAAAAAAAATGCTCTCTATGCTATACATGGCCTTAAAATGACCCTGAAGTGATCTAAAAGCAACTAGAGATTCCAAGATTTTCCTTTGAACTATGGACTTGATACAGTCATTACATCCATCCCTACACAAAGAAGTTCCTCCTAAAAATGTTTTCCATAACATAAACCGGGAGGAATGGCCTTATTCTTGTTGCCCTGGGCCACACAATCGGAATTGGAAAGCTAGAACTTCCTCCCTTGAATCACTGAAGTTAATATCATCTGAGTTGAGACCATTCATTTACTTAATTTTCTACTCTGTTTAAATGCCTCCCTTTTCATCAACTTTCCAGTGTTTCCTGTATGAAGTTGCATTGCCTGAATTTGTAGTGCTCAAATACAGTAGATATCTATATATCAGATATACAATATTATGTAGTGTCCCACACTGGTATGCAAATAACATATTAAAAGGACTGTCCCTTCAAATTCAGAGTTAATAATTTTCAAAAGTGTTCAGATTGCAGAGCATGAGCATAATTTGCTAAATTCTCCTTACAAGCGTATCTTTGTCATAAAGTAGGTTGAAAGCAAAATGGTTTATAGAAAATTAGTTACACAGCTTGTAAGATGCTCTACAATGTTCTACAAACAAAGGGGAAAATTTTCTGCAATTTCACAATTTTGTACTTGCTCAGATGGCCATTAACCAACAAGATGAAAATCAAATTTATCCTATTCATGCTCTGAATTATATATGATTAGCGCTGTATAGAATGTGATTTTCTAAAGCTCTTGCATTGTCAAGGTATCTTCAAGCACTTTGTAAAAACAAAATGGTAAAATAAACACCATAAGTGTACTAAACCTGTACAGGATCAAAAAACTTGTCTTTTCTTTAGGCCTAGATTGAGTCATTGCTCAGTGCTCTTAGAAATCATACCTTATAGAATCCTAAAAGTCAAACTTTCTTTGCTATTTCCAGTCTTGTTCCAGGACTAGTACTTTATGATCAACTTTCAAGCATGTTATTTCTCCTGCTTTCGCTATCAAATCAAGATTGGCTAGCAACTTGAGTGACCACTTACCACATTACTTCCTTAGCAGTAAGAGGTCTGTGTATACAACATAAACTGTCATTGTTACACAAATATCATGACCTCCCTGTATGCATCTGGATGTTGTGAGTCACACTCTGACACATTGGCATAAAATAACAGAATTTGTTCATAATACACTTCGATTTCCTTATTTGACTTACTGCTTTCTGTGAAGTTGTTGCTCTGTTCAGGTGCTACTTGGATGGCATTTTGTTAACCTTTTTTAACAAGGGTTAGAAACTTAAATAAATGAATTGTGATGTATTCTGTGATATTCATATTACTCCAGGATTATAAGAAAAATGTCATGAGAGAGAAGTATCATGAGAGAGGAGAGCCATGTGAGAGAACAGAGCATGTAACAATACAGGTCATGCTAGTGCTGTGTGTGGAAATGGCTGAGGAGTCATGTTTGTCCTTGATGCCACTGCATTGGCATGATGTAGGCCATGACACTCTCATGAGCAAAAATGATTGGATTAACACAGATGTTACTTTTCTTGTGATAACTATTTAAAAATAATACTCACTTCTTTTTTACCCATCAAATAGCAACCTGGGCAAATCGATCTGTTTTAAGTATCTGAGAAGATGGTATTCCAACAACCACAGTTAGACGTATACAAGTAATCTTCCAGTCATTACAGTAGTATATGCAAAATTAACCAGAAAAAAAAATGTAACCCATATAAAGCTTTTCAACAGCCTATCTGGAAGCTTTTCTGGAATGCTTTGGCAATATCTAGTACTTTAGGCAAAGAGTAAAAGTCAGTAAAGATGAAAAAGGGGTAAGTAGCTTGTCTGAGCCATCCTATTAAAACATGGAGGGGAGGGGGAATTGTTTATGAAGCTTTAAAGTATGTCTAAAATATAACTAGGTATATATACAACTTTCTTATAGTTTTCATGCTGATTGATACACAGTTGAGGAACACCAAAGTTAGGAAAACAGTTGTACAGTGTATGCTGTACAGTGAGATATGAAAGTGGTTTAGTTAAAAGATATTTACTTTGTTCATAAATTGATTTGGTACTTTTGAGAGCAACCCTGCCATTATGATAAGTCTATGCTCTGACTTTCCACACAGTAGTTGATCAAAATCAGTAGATGCTTTTTTTCTGTGTATCAATTGTCACTATGTCTTGCTCAGTACTAACCAACTTGAGGGTTTTGTTGGTAATTTTTTACTTTTCATGCCAACCTGTTTTCTGCTTTTCTTCTTAGACCATCACCAAACATGTTGTCATTGTCAAACGCAGTCTGGGTTTCTGCAGAACTAAAACCACTGAGCTCTTTTAAAGACACCTCATTGTAAATATCAGATGATAACATTGAACGTTACTGGCACAGACAATAGTGAGACAGTATTATCAGGATAACACAGTTGATATGTCATTTTCTTATTAAGTCGTTCAGGTCATAGTAGTTTGCAACACCTTCCTACTTCCTTGGTAAGCAAGATCAGTTACAGGGTTTCAACAACAATCCTATATTAAGGACTGGAGTACGAAAAGTGAACTGATATAAAGATCGAGACCTAAGAATGACTTTAGGATTAAGAAAACATAATTCCATCTTCAGTTATTGTAGTTGTTGTAGTAAGTGCATTTGCATGGAGCTCATTTTCCTGACCCAGTGTCTGTGCAGCTCTGGCTGCACAGAGGCAAGGAGGCAGTTGCTGTAGGCCTTACCCATGTCAGGGTGCTGGCAAAGTCCGGCTTATGTCACTCATCCTCCCTCTGCCATGTAGAAAAGGACTATTAGAATAACAAAGAAGGAATATTAGAACAACACACACTGTTCTGATACTCCTGAAATGACAAAACACTGCTTTAGGTCCACACATGATAATATCCCATTAGACTAAGTGATCCAGATGCTTTCTTTCAGTCAGATATTCCAGTGTCATTGTTTTGGTGGCCCTTTGGGTGGATCTGGGATGTTAAGGATCATTTTTTACTTAGAGTTCCTCAGCTGTAATAAACATATCCCTAACGTCAAGTAAAAGAGTAGAATTTTAGAAGATTTTTCCACTTTCATGGAATTATAGTCTAGACACAAAACATGCTCAGCTCCCTTGTATGTTTTTACACACTGAAAGAATTTATATTGCTAAAGAAACATCAGGCATTGATTTTTAGGGCCATTGAATATTTAATGCACTGTTCAGTCCACATTGTTCACAGTGTCCTGGATGCTGCAAATCATCTTGCTGCATGAAGCCGGATGCCAGTTTCAAAAATGACTCATAGTAAATATAAGAAATTCTTCACTGTTGTAGGTGATTGATGGCAGCAACAGGGCATTTCACTTGAGACTGCTTCAGTCTAGGAAATCTTAAGTCCAATTTAATATTAGACACAATTTTCCCGACATGCAACTGGCTGACAGCAACATCAGAACATTTCTTACATCATATTCCTGCACAGTTTAAGAAACACACATCCAAGGGGTAAAAAAGGTCAGTAAATTAAACAAGAACAAAAACTGGCATTATGTCTCTTCTTTCAAGTTTGCACAGAGAATTTTCCATGGCTATGTACTCTGAAAAAGTCTGTAATCCAAATGACACACTGCTGATCTGGTGATCCAAAATGGTTTTTAAGGTTTGGGTAAGTGCTGTGGGCTAAATTCAACTTTCTCTTACACCTCATTTCAAATGTCTCACAGAAATGTTTAAAGAGAGAGTGAGCTCTCCTGGTCAAACATTATGATAGAGGTCCAGAAAGGGGACTTACTTTGTTAGTTAAATACAGTTGAGCCATTTGAAGTGTATGAAGCTAAATTAAAATGCTGTGGTGCAGAAAGACCAAACTAGGACAGATTAAAATACTGGGCACAGTAGGAGTGTGACCAGAGCAGGGTGATTGATCTCCTAAGGATATTCAATCTGGCTTCAAGAAGCAAGCAGGAAAGCTGCTTATCATGCATAGCATTCATGAGGGTGAGCAGCTAGACTGACATGCTAAAGAAAAAAATAAGCAAGTAACCTGTGCTTTCACCATGCTGTGTATGGCCCAGCACACAATAATGAAGATGTCATAGACGGTCACACAGATCACCAAAATCCAGTTATCTGAGCCTCCAGAAAGAATATTTTGTATTCATATATCATGTGAATGTATGAATATTCATCCTGGACCCAAAAGGTTTGTAATGATTTCAGCCAGGCCCCCATGAGCAGGCGAGTGCCAGGCCAGTACCAGAACTAGGATTTAGAAGAAATGAGTTTCTTTTTTGGGTCAGCAAAGCCTTTTTGCTGTACACCTGTATTTGCTCAGATTTTCCCACCTAGTTGTCCCCTTGGGCTCTCTCTGCTTGTGGCAGCAGCCAGCTGCTCTACTGTCTTGCTCCAGCCTTCAGCTTGTGTGCCCCAGCCAGTCCTTCGTTTGCTGCCCGAACAAGCAGCTCCTGACGGTGCCTAGCCTGACAGTAGCTTGTATCCTATCTGAAACTCTTCCTTAGCTTCAACTGTGTTACAAACAGAATGCCCTCGACCAGCTAAACCATCTCCTTTCCTTTTAGTTGAGGTAGGAATGTGGCCTCTGAGTAACTGAAGTGCAGCTTCACTGAATATTGCTATTTATATAGTATATTATTTATATTATGGTAGTTTATTCTGCAGGATAATGTATACCAGTGGAAAAGCCTTTTTATGAATGGCTCAAAATATGGATTTTATGACAACCTGTGCACTTGTATACATGTGTATCAAGGTGGATTCCTTCCTGTGTTGCCATTTTTCTTCTCTGTTGTTTCTTATGTAGAGAAATAAAAATGCATTTTGCAACCACATTTACTAATTTCTCTTCCCAAGTGCTTTCACAACTGAGGCAGCATACTTTCTTACTATGAAGGAGATTTTGACACTCTTAAAAATGCAGTGTAAAATATGCAGAGAGACTAGCTGTCTGTTTAGAACTTAAGTGTTATATAGAAATATAACAGATATGATGCTACCTGATGTGAATCACACCACTTATAAAAATGCATCACTGAAGCCAACAGCCTTATCTTTTATTATTGTATTCTCATAGCGTGACTTGTTTTGAATTAGAAATAAACACAAGACAGCTTTTAGCCAAACAGTTTTACTAATTTCACTGCACTTGAGGCATTGTTATGAGCCTGGTCTTCTATAAATTTCTGTCTGTCAGAGTTTATCTCCTAAGCCTTATTCCTTGCTAGGTTAGAACACGCAACCTTTCAGTGCAACTTGGATCAAAAGTGGCTAACTTGGATGAGTAGGTTTGAGCTGTCTGCTCTGCAATGTTAATGGTGAAGCACACAGGACCCCAGAGGTTAAGAGCCAAGAAGTATTCCTGTGAGCTGAATGCTTGTAACTATGTGCTTTTTCTCCACTCCTCTGCTTCTGTGCCAGTTTAAGCAAACTGTTGTAAAACACTGGTGGAATTCAATAGACCGTGAATACCCCGATAGGTAGAATCTAGTAAAAAGCCTGAACAACTGCTGGTAATTCCTGCATCCAAATGTACCAGATCATTCTCTGATTTGATCACAGGAAGCACTTTGGGCCAAGACCGTTAAGATTTGGCCGGGGTTAGTTGTAAAATGTAAAATGTAAATGTGGACATTTCTTAATCAGCATAACAGCTATCAATCAATAAAAACTGAGACAGTATTTTACAACTGTGTATTCAAATCTACTAACAGAATAATATATCATTGTAACTGTATGTGAAGATGTATGTAATTAGTTTTTTGATTCTTCCTTCAATAACATTTTCCCAGTCATGGGGAGCATTGGGGCACCCCAATATCCACTGGAAAGGCAATACAGCAGAACACAAGCAATTCGGAAGATTTATGGAGTGCACTGATGGCAAGGGTGACCCAGTAGTTGATGCTAGATGACATACTTTTACACAAGGAAGAACTGGTCAGGGGTGTGAAAGTCAACAGCAGCCTTGGCTGCCATGACCATAATATAGTGGAATACAAGACTTTGAAGAGCAGGAACAAGGCCAAAGCAGGATCACAACCCAGAATTTCAGGAGACTGACCTGTTCAATGACCTTCTTGGAAGAATCCCATGGGATTCAGTCCCAGAGAGAAGAGGCATTCAGAAGAGATAGTTGACTTGCAAGGGCGACCATCAAACTCAAGAATGATCCATTCCCCGCATTAAGGAAGGCTGTAGGAGGCCTACATGGTGAGGGAAGAGCTCCTAACCAAACTCAGACATAAAGCGAAAGTAGATAAGAGGTGGAAGAAGGGTCAGGCAGCCCAGGAAGAATAAAGAGACATTGTTCAGTCTGCAGGAATAGGGTTAGAAAAGCCAAAGCTCAATTGGTATTGAGTTTGCAAATGCTGTGAAGGGCAACAAGATGTACCTCTACAGCTAGAGCAGGAACTGCCTTTACTTCTCTTGTCTTTTATAGGATTGCAGTAGCAGTAACACATAGTAACACAAGCCCAGATGTGCGAAGCTCTACTAGGAGACTCTCAATATTTCAGGTGCTCTCCAATCAGCAGTTATGCGTGGGATTGATCTCACCTAGATTTAAACACACATGATATAGAAGTCTACATCCAACGCAATCACCGCAGGAAAAAAAAAAGGCACAGTTCATTGAGACAGATCTAGGTATCTACTGTAGAATTTCCAGAGTATTATGGAAGTTTGACATTAGAGAAATCCCATGTTATCCTCTATTATTTGTCTTCCCTGAATCAAAGGCAGTGGTCAAGATAGAATTGATTTTGCTTGTTCCTAAACAAAATGTCAATAAGTTTTTTACAAGATCGTAATTAAGGAATATTAAAAAAGGAGAAATGAGTACTTAGAAATACAATTTAGGCTTTAAAAGAACAATAAAGCAATGCTATTCACATTAAATGATAAACTTTCTGTGAAACGTTGATTGGCAAATTAGAAACTGAAAAGTAAAAAAATCTTGCATATATAAATCAATTGAAGTACTATCTTAGAATACATTTTAAAGAGTGAAACTTAGAATCACCTAAAAAGGTTTATAAAAACATATTATTATAGCTGACTCTTTGTTTTGACAATGTAATAGAACTTTTTAAAGTGTGTGATTTGACTCGTGATTATATTTTTTTTCTGCAGAAAATGATGAGGTCATCAGTGTTTCATATGTTCATTCTAAGTATGGTCGCTGTAGATGTGATTGTTGCTGCTAGTAATTACTACAAAGGAGAAAATTTCAAGAGACAATATGATGAATTTTACCTAGCTGAGGTGAGTATATTGAAATCACTATCCAAGTATTTATCAAGATAAGCAAAGACTGAGAATGTGAATGCCAAGCACATTTTAGTGTGCATTTTTTATCGCCTTAAGCTTTCCAAGAATTCTTTGCTACCTAGTTCAAGTTCTTCTCTCTGACAGTGTCTGACAGCTGTACTTTACAGCCTTTTGAAAGGTAATTTCCTCAAACAATGTGTCTGTGGTAATGAGCTGAGCTTGAGTATAATGTCTGCAGGCAATGCATGGCTGCGCAGTTGCTTTCGTCTAAGAGTGTAACACTGAAAAAAAAAGATAGCTTTCAAAATGACAAAAAAAATCTGTCTTTAAAAATATAAAGCCTCTCTCTAAAATCATCTATATTCAGTTAGGCATTTAAGCTTTTACTTAGTTATAAGCATAACCAAATCCTTAAGCATAACCAAAATAGTGTTCCAAATAGCCTGGCTTTGGTAACCTCCAGAGCATACTGCAAAAGACATTTATTCAGTCATGAATCTGAAGAAAGAGGAGGTTGTGCTCCTGAAACACTGAAATGGAGGAGGAAAGTTTATTTATATGTGGCATTTGGGCAGAGAGCTGACCTGAGTGATTAGTTGTTTGAGGATTTTACTGCAGTGAATGTGCTAAGGAGTCTAGAGCCTTGCATACCTGTCCTTTTAGAATTATTTAATTCAGTTTCGAACAAAAAAAAAGATTACTTGAGTTGTTAGTACTAATATATAGGTATAATTTCAAACAGATATTTGCTTTTTCCTCAGTCAAGATTAAAGTCTTGACTGTAGGTTTTCTTATTAAAAATGCTCATCTCAGCAAATACTGTGAATTGTCGCTTCATCCGAAAATTAAGAGCCCATCATCGAAGGTCACCAAGTCCAGTCCTCTGAGGATGCTGATCATGATTTCTCAGACTGAGCACCTGTCTAGCTTCATGGTCACTGAAGTTCCTCTGTCTTCAGATATTGCACATTGCCAAAGGGCTACAGGGATCTTAAACTGAAAAGAAGGAGCTTTGAGTGTAGTTTAAGGCCTCGGTTCCTGAAGACAGACATTGTCATGCTAGAGCGTAAGACAACATTGTCAGCTGGTAAGGCAGCAAGAACAGTGGCAGAGACAAAAAGACTTGTGCTCTAGGATTGGTAATGACAAAATTCATTTGTGAGCCAGGTTTAAGTACACAGCTTTAAATAGTTTCATCCTTAATGATACAGTGTTTTATGAATCTCCCTATTGTGATCAGCTGATAACTGTTTTTTAATTTACATTAGCTCTAGATTTTGTATCTGATCTCTTGAAAACTTGTGAGAGACTTCAGCAGTTCTGGAGCAAAAATGAGATCAAAGCAAAGTTAAAGGAGCAAGTACAAAATGTAGATACATCAGTGCAACATCATTCTCTGCTGTCTCTCATACCTTTGGGGATGGCAGAAGATAAACATTGAGTAAATGTCGTCTCAGCATCTGAAACAAAGTTCTCTCCACTGATAAAGGTGCCTATATGCCTATATGTGAGCAGGGGGTGTGTCAATTATAGTGAAAAGCAACAGTTTATACAGATGAAAGTATCTACACTGGCTTCCTGCTCCTCTCCTTTCTTTTGACTAGAAGCAGAAGTTAGTGACTAAAAAGCATCCTGTCAGGATGAATCACCAAGACCAGTATGAAAGTTGATTATACAAGAATCCCATGGCCTAGAGCTCTAGAAGAAAGGGTGGCCCAAGAGAGCTGGTTAGTTTTCAAGCGGCACTTCCTCCACACCCAGCAGCAGTGCATCCCTGTGTGTAAGAAGTCAGGCAAAGCGGGCAGGAGACCCGCGTGGATGAGCAGGGAGCTTGAGGGAATGCTCAACCAGAAGGCGGCGGCATACAGAATGTGGAAAAAGGACAGGCCCCCTGGGAGAAATACAGGAACGTAGTCAGGGAATGCAGAGATGTGACAAGGAAAGCTAAGGCGCGGTTGGAACGCAATCTGGCAAGGGACGTTAAAAATAACA
>NW_010579240.1:0-35677 GCF_000705375.1 Tinamus guttatus | reverse complement strand
ATGTTAAACAAAAAGAAGAAAGATAGAAATGAACTCCAAACCCAGATCCCACTGGTTACATAATTTAGTACACCCAAAAGTAATAAGAGGATCCAACAAGCTTTTGAACTTGTATACCGCAGCCTTGCAGATTAAGCCAAAATAGACTTGTAACAGGAGGAGCCCACAACCAAAGGTAGCATCTGAGGCCTCAGAAAGAGGTGAGATCCCATTTTGATCCTTGCTGTTGAGAACATCGAATTTTGCTCAGTATTGAGAAAAAATAGTGGTGGATGTTTGTTTTTGTGTGATTGCCATATTGCCTCCATTAAAAAGGTGTCAGATTGGAAATCTTATTGAAGACATGCAACCTTTGTCTAAGGACTGTTTTGGAGGTCTGAAAACAGTGTTCAGAAATAGTGCTCCTAGTTTCTTCTTGTATGTACTGCTGCTGCCTGTGAAGCATTTTTCCTCTCCTTGCTGAAGACGTGAGTGAGTGCAATGTCAAATCTAGTAGTAAGGAAAAGTCTAGACATCTCTTCCCTTGATCCCACTGGTGCTGCTCGAAAGAATTCCCTTTGAAGGTTTCCCAATAGCATGATAACCTTTCAAGTAAGCCACAGTTTTACAAAAAAATGACTGGGTCTGACATAATTGGATGTTGGCTGAAATTGAGCTCTGTCTTTGTGAAAAAAAAAAAAAAAAAGTTAAAGCTATATTGGTAAAAGTTAATGTTGCTAAAGTCAGCAGGAGGACCTTGCAACTTCCAGGTGACCAAACAGTAGCCAGCAGGGAAGCAATCCATTCCTGGAAGCTCCTCTTTCGCTCCTCATCTCCAAGCCTCATTTCCTTCTGCAAGGCGAGAACAAACAGATGTTTTGCCAAAGGGAAATTGGCAATCTGGTGGACAACAGCTGCCCAAGTTATTATACCTGTGGAGATCTTTTATTACTTTTTTCATATGTTTGCCTTTCCCCTGTCTCTGCAGCAACGAAAGAGTGATTTCAGCATAAAAATTTGAAAAAATCGTACTGTGTTTCACACCTGACAAAAAGTTCTAGTCAGATATTCTGAATCTTCTTCCCTAATTAATTACAAGGAAGGAAAAAAATACAAGCTCTGTCCGCAGGAAGACAGGTGTATAAATGTAATCAGATGTTATGCAAACCATTTGATACATTTTTAAGTGTTAGTGGTTTGAATTCCTTTGACAAGCATGTAAAATGCAAATGATCCTGCCCACACATTTTTAGAATAAATTAAAATACACTTAACATCGTGTTTGTTAATCTGGTCCCTAATGGGAAGCCTAAGCACTCAGAGGCATATGTGTATATTTAAATAACATTGTTATTCTACCTGCTCTGAAATTGAATTCCAGCTGCTTCCTGCTCCTGTTTTGTTTTTCCTAGTTCACCCTCAAAATCTTTTAGAACTTAATTAGATGTGTTTTCTTTTTAAAATGAGCTTTCCTTTAAAAATTGACAAAAGCTGTTCTTTATGTTTCAAAGGATGTTGTCATGCATGTAATGTAGTAGTTTCTTCAAGTTTGGCTCATTGTTCTCACTGATCCCTTTGAACTATAAAAGCAAAGGCTGAAAATCTGGCGAAGTATATTCGATAATACGAGCATGAGAGTATTCATACACTATGTATCTGAGTGGATGTATCTATGATATCACAGATTTTTTGTTATTGTATTTCTTTCCTAATCTAAAGTTTTAAAGTGCTTTAAAGAATTTTGCCTTGCTTTAGTCATTTAGAGAATGTGTGAAGCCTGGTGACTGTTTTGCACATCTTGGGGAAGCAGCATGTGTGTATCTTGTAGCACTACTCGTAAACAACCATGTGAACCAGAGGACATGAGCACTGCAGTGTTTCATTTCTGTCTTCGCTCTGGCTTCTGACTATCCTCTACACATAAAATATGTAAAACACTATTAAGCTGTCTCACAAAAGCCCTCTATGATGTTGGTAAATATATTTTTGATAAACTGTATATTTTAAAACTTTAATAATCTAAGCACTTAGGCAAAGTCTCAGAGATTGCCAGGGTCAGACTCAGGATTAAAATCCTAGTCTTTGAATTTGTTATGCAAAATCCAGTAGACTTTATAGCCCCCAGCTCACTAGTAATACTTCACCTAAGAGGAGGTTTGGGCTGTGCTCTGTTATAATTTGCACAGTGCTTTAAAAGTCTTAGTTGTAAATAATTCTCACTTATTGCTATGTCTCTTGAAAATTAACAGTGTCAGGTTGTTCAATTCCTAGCATGACTAAGATCATCTATCAACTGTTGGAGAACAGAAAGGGAGTTAAAAATTTGCCTTGTTTGTTTGGCACACTAGACCAAAATATTTAAAAGGAATAGTAGAAGTGGTTTGTCATAGTCAATTTTCATCATATTATCATATGTCATTTTCACAATAATAAATAATTCTAATGATTATGTATAAATGCCTGTATTTACAGAAAGCTTTCAAGACATCAGATTATCATTTCTTTAAAGTGTTCTGTAAACTTAAAATTTTGTTTCAGTTCTGTAGTTGCTTCATAGTTCTCCAAGGAACAAATAAATGCCATGTAATCACAAAAATCAGAAAAAAAAACCCAAAGTTATTCATTCTTTCTTACACAAATCCATTATTCATTGTTTGTTCTGTCTGTATGATCAGTGTATCTCCTAAATATTGCAGAGATCTTTATTTTTGTTATACAAATCCTTGATAAGCATCATGACATAGGAACTTTGGTTTAACATAGTGATTTGAACACATCTTTCTTTCTTGTTCTAGGTTGCTTTTACAGTTCTGTTTGATTTAGAAGCTCTCTTAAAGATCTGGTGTTTGGGTTTCACAGGATACATAAGCTCATCTCTTCACAAGTTCGAGTTGCTGCTTGTAGTTGGAACCACTCTTCATATTTATCCAGACCTCTATCACTCTCAATTTACATATTTCCAGGTATGTTCATCTTATTTACCAGATTATGTACTTTTTACCCTAAATACTCCAAGTAGCCAATAAAAGCATTATTGTTGTACATATTTCACTATGATTTACTTCTATTCTCAGACTACGGATATTCTCATTCTAGTGGCTCATTATGAGAATACTTTTAAAATTTTAGCAACTCCACCAAATCTGTTCTTAAATACCTTTCTTGAGTATTTAACAACCAATCCTGTTCCTTCTCCATGTAATGCTTAGGGTTTCTCAGCTCTGGGAGAAAGCAGAAAGATTCACTACAATGTGCTATGCTCTATATTGCTAATGAAAGGCATAAAATGTTGTCTTTCTTGAAAAAGGCATTATCTAATAACTTCAGGGAAAGCCGCCATGTGTGCTAACTTTACAAATGAGAACTGTGAGTTAATACTGTTTAGATACTTCACTTTTTTTTCTGGATTCTGAGAATTGTAGTCTACAATAAGATAAGCAAGGATCCTTTCAGTGGTCAAAATACCTTCGTAAGGCTTCCCGTTATAGTTATTTCCAAAAAAAAAAAAAAAAAAAATCTAAGGATTCATATGCGTCTAGCTCATGCTTATTTAGCAGTGGATTGATGTAGTGAATAATTAGTAATAAGTAAAGACAAATAATAGTGCCCACCAGAATCCTGTAGATAAGCATGATTAGCTCTAATAACACATATTATAATCAGGTGAGAAGGGGGTAGAAAACAATGGCCTTTTCAAAGGTCTGCAAATCATATCCTGTATTCCCTCTACATAATCCTACAAACCAGGTTAAGAAACTCTTCACTATTACAAAATCTATTTTGTTCTCTCACCTGGTGCCATTTGGAGCCTTTAGGTGGCTATACATTTGATTTTGTTGTTCAAATGTGTAAAATATTATTATTCGGGGTGTCCTAATGTTCCTAACATCCCAGAATGGACGCTATCAAAAACAGGCTTTTCCACTCTTATGCGGAAAGCAAACAGGAATGCTAACTGGGAGCTCTCAATGATGACCATTATCAACTTAATTAACAAATTAATAGAACATTTATTAAGGCAGATTCCACTAGTGTCTGATTTTTTTTCCAGGAAGTATGAATTATGATCACTCTAGATTAAATAAGTAAGATCGTCACTAACTCATAGGATTAAAAGTGTAATTAAGATGTAGCCAGATGCTGTAATAAAGTATATATTTTTAATGCATTTAATTAGATGGGCCAGTTTAAGAAAGCACTTGCTGTTCTGAGAAAATATCAGGATTTTTTTCACAACTTGTGTCTATAAGCAATATACATTTTCCAAACATCTGCTGCAGTGAAAGATTTGGCTTGCATTTTTCAATCCAAATTCCCTAAGAGGCAAATGACAGTAAGGCTGGAAAATTCTTCACCTTTGATGTCTGTGTGTAAGGGAAGCACACACCATGTTCCCCAGAAATTAAGCTTCTGGGCAAGCTAGATAACACATTTTCAAATCAACCAAAGTCAAAAAGTCTTGCTTACATGGTTGCATCTGGAAGTTAGGCAGATCTCCAGGCCTTTAGATATTATTGATGACAGGTTAAATGTGTTCCTTGTCAGTGAACAAAACCATTTACTGCAAACAGAAGTCCTATTTGACACATTCCAGGATAGTAAGAAGTATTTTTTTTATTTTCTAGCCTCCCTCTTATGTATACATTTCAGTCTGCATTATTTACTAGTCTTAATAACTCCTTTTGCCAACACATGATTCACTCTTCAGTACATTGGCTACTGTCCACCCTCCCACCTATCCTCCTTGCATTCACTGTTCATTCATTCAGAACAATTTGCAAAGCACTCTGTGAAGGAAAACATCTATAATGTACGGAAAAGCAGCATCTCATGGTTGTGATCTGTAAGCCTCCAAATCAGTGGGGGTATGATAGAATTTGCATATTGCCTGTAATAGACTTCCATAGCAGGAAGAAGGTTCAACAAAATTTGGCATGTGGTATTTTGAAAAGGCAGTATAGTAATATATGAGTCATTTTCTGAATAAATATTGTCACTCTAAGAGATTCAGCCATTATCTAAAACAAAGCTGTGGTTTCTCTTTTGTAGTTTTCATCGTGATTTGGTTTGCAAAATATTTTTATATTTAATCCAAATAGTGCACTTTCTATGTCTTTTAAATTTAATACAATTTGCAATCCAATTACATGGAATGCATAAATGTTCACTACAGTATTCTTTTACTAGATTTAATTTGTCTCCTAATGAAAACAAATGAAACAGCAAATAGTATCAATAAAATTCGTGCGTTGCTTAAAGGTCAGGTAGAGCTCCCAAAAGGAAAGGGAAAAAGTAACGCAGGCAATACTGTTTATCCGAAGGGTAACTCAGAAGACGGGCAGTTCGAATTCTTCACCCTGCTGGAGTCAGTGTTGGCACTGGTATTGATGAGAACAGAGCTAGCAGTCACACTGTAGGTAGATCTGGGGTGTAAGAAGGCACCGTGTTTGCACTCCGTTTTTCACAGAACCTGAAAGTTTCACTAATCTCACAGTCTGTGTCTGTGTTGGTAACCAGCATCGCGTACAGAAGTTATATGTGATGTGACCACAATGTCCAGCATGAGGTGAAAGAAAAGACTTCATCTGGTCTTTTCCTCATGATTTGGAAGTTGTCTAGTGTAACCTCTCTGTCTAGGTCCCGTTTATGACCTGTGAAGACAGATAGGCACTTCCCCAGAGTGACTTATCCCATCCCACACTAGGGTTGGGGCATGTTTGAAGTGAATCGCTCTCCGCTGCTGACTTTCTATCTCCCATTTGAAAATAGAGCCTAGGTGACTAGCATATGACTTACATATAGATGAGATGAATTTCTTGCAAAATACAAGATGTACATTCCTAGCAAAATAAAAGGTACAATGAAGCCTTTCTGTGAACAACTGTCATATCGCTCTGTCAACCCACTTTCTCTTCAAAAGTAGCACAGTAATTATATTGGACTGTACACGAGGTCATCCTATAATTGCAATTGTAATTCCTGCCTTTCAGTTCCAATGTGGTCTTCATGGAAATAAAAGATGTACCCTGGGCTAGAGAATCATTTTCTTTGTATGAGCTACAGAATGGCATTAGCCTCATATGCACCTGGGAGTTGTCTTCAGCAACTGCTGTAGCTGCCACTGCTTCTGTTGATGATGATGATGCTCCTGGCACTGATCTGGCAGCATCACTGCCAAGAGTAGGAGGATCAGCAGCTTTAGCAAAGGTAGATTCAGCAGTAGCAGCAACTGCAGCAGTCACAGAGGAGGTGGCAAGAGCAGCAAATGGGTCAGGCTAATGGGTAGGGCCTCAGCAGAGTTCAGCACATCAACACATCAACATTTACAGTTACCACTGTAAATTCTGAGAGGTGGAAAATATATCACCGGCACACAGATGCCACCCAATTTTTCCCTTTTTATGTATAAGATGAAATGGCAACATACATTCCATTATCTAACTTGCTAGGTTATACTGTACACAATGACAAGAAACGTGCTGTTTTCCCTTTGGCTCCCTGAGTTGGAAAGTTGGACTTATGGAAGGAGAGTTGGCAGTTCTTTATAACCTGATCTTGCAGATAACATAGAATCATAGGTAAATCTAGTCCGTGAGTGGCCTTTCAAAACCATCTAATCCGGCTTTCTGCTCAAAGCAGAGCTTTCTTCCAAGACTGATCAGGACCCCCTACCTAGATGTAATAAGTAAGAATTTTTAACAGTGATGGTAATCAAACTTTTGAGCAATTTACCTAGCACTACAGTAGATTCTCAATTGCTAAATCAGGACTGATCTGCTTTTTTTATTTAAAAAAAAAAGTGTGTTTTTTTCTCTAGGAGAAACTGTGGGCTAGCTGCAGAATGAAAAAGTGAAACTCTTGATATTGACCTATATTATGCAGGTTGGATTGACAAAATGATCATAATAGTTCTGTTTCCAATTTGTTGCATCTCCATTACGGAGTGAGTTGTTTGAATTCCCAGTTTGCTACACTCAAAGTCTTGATACGGCAATAGGACCACACCTTATATTCAAAAACATACTTTTATTGTTATTAGTTTAATTAAGTCCTACATATTTATTCCAGTTATTGCAGTTACAGTGATACTATCACAGTTCAAATCATACACATTCAAAATGATATACAGACTTCATCATATCTGTGCTTTTTCTGGTGCACTCTACTCCTCTGGGTCCTAGCGTACCGTACAGTGATTCATTCAGGGTGCGTCATCTCTGTCCCAAATCCTTCACTAGGAACAGTCTGATGTTCATGTTGTTTTCCTCCTCACGGGTCTGTTTAAGGTCATTCTTACATATTTGGTAACATTCTATAAACCCTGGTCTTTCTTCTTTGGTCTGTAATTCTATATTGCACTATACAAATTTATTTTTTATGAGATGTTTTATATGTCATTGTTCCCTCCGCTTCCTCTAAAAGCAGCTGGATTCCTATAGTGGCCACTGGTCATTGCTGAGTTGTTTATAGCCCAGGAGACTCCAGGGTAGCCCTGCACCGGCACTTTCAAGACCTCTGCTATCATCCCATGCCTGTACTCCTCACTGCTGCATTTTATTAAAGGGTCATAGACAGTTCATTCTATGCAAAATTCCTCCTAGTTATTACTATCCGTTTGTACAAAATTTATCCACAGTAATAAGCTTTGCACCACACAATTGTAAGAAACTAAGCGAAAAGCTAAAACAACACGTGTGAATAGTTACCTGCTCATTGCATAACTGCTATTACAAGCTAATACAACTCTCGAGACAGGCTAAGATAGGACAAAGCCTGACAGGTCCTCAGGGTTTGTGTTCTTAACCTACCATACAACCTGTGGCCTGTTACCAGCAATAACTCCATGATATTTATTGGGCTACAATTGGACTTCCCTTCTTGGTTTTGAAGTCTCTGAGTCTGCTGTTGCTAAGTGTAATAAATGAAACAACTAATATATTTGTATTTTCTCTTTCTTTGCAGGTTCTTAGAGTAGTTCGACTTATAAAGATTTCTCCTGCTTTGGAGGACTTTGTGTATAAGATATTTGGACCAGGGAAAAAACTTGGCAGTTTGGTGGTATTTACTGCCAGTCTCTTAATTGTAATGTCAGCAATCAGTTTACAAATGTTCTGCTTTGTGGAAGAACTGGATAGATTTACAACTTTTCCACGGGCAAGTATAAGCAACACTGATTACTTCTTGCTCGTTATTATTTTCTCATTATTAATATATCATATTTGATATTATGTTACCAATCTTACTTTCCTTCTAAGAACCATGAAGCAGAATCAGTTTATGCAGAGATAAGGGAGTTGTGCTTTCTGAGTTGTCAGTCATTCTGTCTACCTTCAGTAATGAAGTTAGGCTTAGGCTGGGATAGGTTTTCCCTTCCTGTTGAGAGAATACAAAGAATTTTCATTTTCACACAGTGATAGTGATACAACAAAGCATATGGTCTAACAGTACTCTAGCACACTACAAGAAGAGGGTTCATGTGCACAACTATGAATAATATCCTCAAAATGTATATAAAGCATGTCTGCACATGATTTGTATCTTCATATTATGAAAATGGCTGTTCTTAGTTTGTATAGGAATGCCCATTTTGCACAAGATTATAAAGCCGGACTGCACTGACAAAATAAGTGTTTGTCTTTTGGGCATAAATAATGGATGTTTAGGGACATTAAATCAGAACAGAACATTGAAAATCAGTGTAAATTGGAGCTAATGTATTTACTGAAGAACACGGTTCTGAATGAAAATACTGCCATTTCTTTAATAATATATTCAATTGAGTGTACATGGATTGGTTCCAGCCACAATTTATTTGTTTCTCTCATCCCATCTTGGTTATCCACTGTATCTGTTTTATGAAAGAGCATTGCTTGGAACAATTAAATAAGAATGAGCAAGAAAGCCTAAGGGGCATGCATTTAACAAACAAAACGGCTAGGCAGCAATTTGTAATTATCTACCTGGATTTGATGAATGGGACGCTAGCCATCAAATCTAAGATACCTTCCTCAGAGAATAATATATTGCCGTGCTTTCTGTTTTAGAAAAACAATCAGTAGGATCATTAAGAATTCGATGTAATTCTTTTCTGAAAGTTGAAGGAAAAAAAAGAAGATAACAGAACTTAAGTTTTTTTCCTACAAAATCAGGCCTTTCTCTCTAAACTGAATGATACTACCATGCTATGGTATCCCAATATGGATCCCATGGGATCCAAATCCCATGTATAATTTATGAAACAAACTTCCAGTTTCAAAAGCTTGAAATTACCATAGATTTTGTATTTGAAATTAGTTGGTTACTTATGCAAAATGGTAATGTCAGTTCTGAAAGAATTATATAATTAAAATAACACAGATGCACTACAACTTTCAGATTTTAACAAGATGAATAGAAGTAATGATCTGAGAAGGACCAACTTGCAGTAAAACACTGCTGAGATACATCAATGTATCTCAATGCTACTGACATACTGTCTCAGTAGACAAAAGCCTACTAGGTGCTAGCAGACCTTTAAATTATTTTGAAAGTTTCAATGTGAATTAGGCCTCAATAAGTATTTTTCTCATATTAAATTTTAGCAGCTATATCTGCATATTGAAATATAGGCATGAATTTGCAGAAAATATTTCACCCAGAAAATTATACAGTTGTTTAAAAACAAGGAATATCTGGAGTTGTTTTCTATTTTTTGATTCATTTTTTGGAAAAATACAGGACCCTTTACCAACAACAAGGGACTGTTCCAGTAATACTGAATTTAAATATTTTTAATACTTTTGATGTGATAGCTTGAATTAATAGCCTCTTTTTTTTTTTTTTTTTGGTCAGTGTTAATATACATTTTCACTTAGTCATAAATGGCTCAAAGTATAATTTACAGTATGGGCTTTGCTTTTATAATTTTCTATTGAAACAGCTCTTAAAACCTTAATAAAGTCAGTGAAAACTTTCTACTCCAGAATTTTGATAGGGCAATGTCCATCTACAGTGTCTTTCTAGCAAAGGCTGGGGGATTCCCACTAATGCTGTCATCTCTGAATAAAGACCAGTGAATCAGTTTACAAGAAAGACAATTATAAAATGTGTGCTTTGCGATCGGCCTGGAATGTATTATTTTCCAAACGTGACTGCACAAACACTGGCATTACTATCTAATACAGAGGCTATGAGGATCAGGGGATCTTTTGCATCGGAAGAAGCTGGCACTATAGATTTTTTATTTTATGTTTTTATCCCAAAGATGAGTGAAGCTACAATGGCAAGAACTGTTTGTTACTGTGGACTTTGTGCACTGCTAAATGTGCTGAGGACGAGTACACGGAGAAAAATGATCACACCGGAGGGTAAATTTTGAGGTTGTACAGCTTTCAACACAGACAAAACATGAAATCATTTTGAAACCATAAGTGCTTTACAAGAAGGCACAGTATGGGTTTCGGAACAAGGAGACCTCCTTCTTTCCCTAATGTCTTTAAATTGCATGTTTTCACGTGGTTTCTTGACAACAGTCAATAGGCACAAGCTCAGTGTTGCTATGGATACAAATTTCACTGTTCTTCTTTTGACCACTGCAACTTTCCAAATAGACTGGCTTTATCTCTAATACTAAGTATAAAAATATAAATGTTTGCTATACTTTTTTTAAACCAATCTGCTATCTCTATTTTTGCCTGCACATATTGAGCTCTGAGAAAAACAGGGGATAGCTGAGCTCCAGACACAAAATAATGGAGAAATGCGAGAGTTCTGTTCAAAGGCATCAGTGGAAGAAAGTTGCTAAGAAATTTAAGGATTCACCATATGGAAATCAAAATATACTGTTAGTCTCTCCCACTGCCATGGCCCTTAAAAACACAGCTTCTCCTGTGATTTGGAGCTATATATTGACTGCTCAGTGTCTCTGCTAAGTTGCAAAGCTAGGAGTGGTGCTCCGAGCACCTGCTCCTGGGTCCTATTCCTGACCCGTTGTTTTCAATGGGTCAACACAAAATGAAACCCAGCCCCATGTGAATGCCCTTGGGATTTTTGCTCTTGAGATGCCAGTGGGATTTTTGCTGTTGCCATCAGTCAATATCTTGAGTATATCAGTCTTCATTAGAACTGGGACTTCACTTCCAGTCTTGATTGTGACATGTGACATGTGACATTGTGACATGTGCTCAAATTGTGACATGTTAGTTCAAAATAGTCATCATCAGTTAAAAAAAGAAGAGTATAGTCTTCATTCTTTAATGCAGTTTCTGCCTGACACCTTTTTACAGGATAGCTATTCTGCTGTCATTGGGCTGTCAATAGTGTGTTAAGAAAAAAAAAAAACCAAAAAAAAAAAACAACGTTAAGTAGAAAAGAATGCAAGCATTTCACAGTCTTGGCCTAAATCCTATTAACTTAATTTACAGAAGTAATACCACTTATTATAGGACTACATTGATGAGGAAGGCCTTTGGGTTTGAGCCCATGATATTTTATGAGCAAGCGTCAGTTATTAGTCAATACTTTACTTTTCCTGTAGTAATCAAGTAGTACCACCTGTGTGGATGGACAAGATATCAGAATTGTCATTCCAGCTGGTACATTTAACTGAACATTTGCCAATCATCCACTCTAAAAAAAATATATAGTTTGACTTTCATCATCAAAACAGCTAATTAAGTAATAGGGCATAAATACTCAAAGAAATTGACAGTCTTTCCTATAACATAAATTAATTCAGAAATTCAGCATTTGCATAAATCTTTAAGACTCATCTTCACAGATGTTGATTCTGTCAGCTAGATTGTTGCATTTCAAATTCATTTTAAAATAAACAGGGGGAAGTATATCTTTCATCTAAAAATATCTTGCTCTGAAGGAGATTGCTGGGTATAAAACACAGACTCTTTGTATGCTGCCTTATGTTTTTCTTAAAACTAATGTTTTGGGGCAAAAAGGAATTTAGTAGCATAATATGAAATAGAAATAAAATAATAAATAAAATATTTAAATTGAATTAAAGTGACATTCTATTAACTGTATCCATTATAGACAGTTTTAAGATTCATTTTACTGTGCTAAAAGAGTGTCTTTTCTAGGTTAACATAGTGCTTGTAGTAACAAAGGGTTTGCAACACAGTATTGGAGACATGTTTATACCTGGAAGAAATAATTAAAATACACTGAAAAAATAAATAAACTGGAGTATATGATTCAGAATAGATGCTGCACTGCTTCACTTACCTTGTCACCAAGCGTGTTCAAAGCCAGCAGCAGGATGTATTATTTAATATGTCTGTACCTTCCTCTTTATTTCAGCAGAGTATCACACCAGGGAAGCATGACCCCCACAAGGCCCAGAGCTGCTCTGAGTGCAGGGAAACAGCGATCGCCTTTTTTAGCTTCCCTTGTGTGGGCACAAGCACCCCTGGCAGCTGGTTCTTCTGCTGTTTCACACATACTCCTCTGTCTACAGAAGGCCTCTTCTGAGCTCAAGTTCCCCATGTTTACTTTTCTGCATGGTTTGCATGAGGTGGGACCTGAGATATTTTATAAATAAAATGCTGGTGAGCTGTCCCTTTTTTTTTTTTTTTTTTTGGGAGGACCCCCAATACGTTTTTGTGGGTTTTTTTTTTTTGCTTTTCTTTTCAAGGAAATGTTTCACTGGTTAGATGATGCAGTTTTACACAGTGTAAGATGCCGTATGTGGTTGTGGGGGATGCTGCTTCAAAGGGATCCTCTCCAGGGAAGCATCTGGGCACAAGTCAGCAATATGCTAGTTAAGGCCAAGATAAGTACCAAGATAGGTAGAACTATGCAAGTGGTATTGTGCAAATTCCAGCATCCATGTTTGGACCTTCATGCAAATACATGAGATGATAGTAGTTAAGATTTTAGCTGTCATAAAGCATTTACAGCAAGGTAGCTGTAAGCAATTTGCTCTATTTGAGGCCACTTCTGGGTTACAGTAGCCTCTTTTCTCTGTAGGATCTGTGTGTTCAAAGGAATAGCCAGTACATTACATTTAGACAAAATGTTGTTGATACAGGAATTTAAGTCTTGCCCTTCACTTCACCCCCCAATGTGTGTGATCTCTTGAATACTCTGCTCTGTTTCATGTTCTCCTTAGGTTTACTCCTTATGACTGATTTGGACTCGTAAGCTTAATCACCTCTGAAAATTTGATCAATGTTATTTCATTCTGAAAAACAACTATAAAAATAGGTCTGCCTTACTCAAACCCCTTGATCTTAGTCTAGCAGTGAGTGTACACATCTACCTGCTTCAGAGAGTACTACCGAACATAATATAACACTGCAGTAATAAGAAACTGAGCTGTATTCTGTGAGAACCATCAGGAGAATTGTTTGCAAAGTCTATAATAGCTAAATGTGTGGGAGCCCCCAGGGAGAGTACAAATGCACACTTCTTCCTCTGGACAGCATCAAAAGACACCATGACCCAATTTTTATTATTTTCAAATTTGTGCTAGTTATTGTGTATGGAGGAAAAAAAAAGGCTGCAGTGGTAGGATCCTTCCCAATACTCAGGGAAAGTGGCTGAGAATTGAGCTCAGTAACTGGCCTCCAGGTACTGATGCTGCTAAGAGGGAGACTTGCTTCCCATCTCCAGCTAACTCTCTCCAAGACAATGCCAGAACACAGACAGGACAATAGTTCTCTCAAACTGGGTACAAGAAAAAAACAATTTGGAGAGCAAGACTGCACTGATTGTGCCTGCGCTACCCCATGTCCTGCACCATCCCAGCAAGCATTCACAGGCCCTCCATTCAAATTTGAAGCACACAGCACCCCTGCCCTGAGTTTATGATACAGAAACAGTACTATGGTGAGCAGATTTGAAAAAGAACTAGAAATTGTGTTACGGTTCTGCAAGGGCATAGACCAGTCTACATGCTTTTGGTTTTTCCAGCATGCATTCAGGCTTAGGATAAGTTGATGTGAGGGGCTTTCCAAGTGCCTTTTCCTTATGGGTGTAACAAGAATGGTTCTCTTCATTTGTGCCAGGGGCATTATTGTGTTAATTTGCTATTGCTGGGGGTGTCAGCCACACTGAGCATAGATATCATATCTCTTCATCACTACAACCTGCATCAGTGCTTTCAACTGGAGGAATCGTATTAACAAGAAGCTGTGTTGTTGACATCTTACTCAGTTTCCAACACTTTTTTGGTAGGTTTTAAACTTCAGTAAGATATCAACTCTGATCCTTCCTATCTGGAAATAAATTCAAACTGACAGCAAGCAAAACCAAGAACATTTGTGCAGTAGTATGGCCATAAGTAAAGCTTTAAAACTGTTGAGATCTGCCCACTGCTTAGATCTGAGAGTCAAACTTCTGTGACTGAGGCAGAACAGTGTCATCAGTGTCTAGATATGATACACGTCTCCTGTTTACACATTTGTCATACTGACTTCAATTCTGGTCTATGCTGTAGTCCTTTGGCTTTAGCCAAAACTGACCTTTAGCCAATTACCAGCCACTTACTTACCATGAAAACCTCTACATCTGTGCATTTTGAGATGTCAGTAAAGAAATATAGAGAGAAAGTGATTCATCTGACCCATTTTAGGTGTTTAGGTTGAGATGAAACAAAAGTCCTCTTTTTTCTCAAATTTCTATAAAGTAAGCTTTGAGTGAATAGCTTAAATTCCAAAGACTGTAGTGGTTATGGCTGTCTTTGATTAGATTAATTCTACTCTTGCTTTGGGCTCTTTCTTTTTCCTGATGATTCCCAGCTCCGTGAGCAACCCATCTGTAAAGTGCATCTGTCTCAGCTTTCTCCAAAGAGCTCATTGTGAGAGCCTTGGTCCCAGGTGCTGCCTTTGGTCTCACCTGATTTTATCTCTCTGAGGCTATTTCCAAATTCCAACCTGAGAATCATATCACATCTCCAGTGTTCACACTGGACACTAACCATTGATCACAAATGCTCAGGTAAAATTGATCTGCTTCATAAATGGGTAATATTTTGAGTATATTATGAAAAGAAATGGCAATAGATAGTGCAGGTTTGGAGTTTAAAATGTATGATCTCATTTAATTATTACACTTAATTTTAGGCACATTTATAGAGAGATAACACTCAAGAATGAGCATGACAGCACAATGTAACATGCAAAGCAATAAGCTGTAAGGATATTTATTCTATTTTATCAGCCCTGAAGGAAAGCAGAGAACACTTCATATTGGTTAATAGAGCTAGGACTGTGTTTACAAGTTGCAGAATATTATTCTCAGCCAAAACTTAAGCTTTTTAATTCTCCTTTTGCTCTGAAAATAGCATTTCACCCAACTTTACAAAATTAGATCAATTTATCTTATCTTTTAAGTTAGAAAAAGTCTTCTGCTCTGTTAAATCAACTTGAGGCTTGTGCCTGTGAAACTATCGTAATGTAATTCCTGAATCTATCTCTTGCAGGCATTCATGTCAATGTTTCAGATTCTTACACAGGAAGGATGGGTAGATGTCATGGATCAGACACTGAACGCTGTCGGACATATGTGGGCACCAGTAGTTGCTATTTATTTCATCCTTTACCATCTTTTTGCTACTTTGGTAAGTTTTGACTTGCAAATGTGCTATGCTTTTCTTTGATTTGAATTAGTGCCATACCTCCTGCATTACTTATTTTATTCAGCTGGTTAAGCCTAATTGTGAAGCTCATTTTCAGCACAGAGCACCTTAGGATTGGTTCTTTGATGTGGTACAATTTACTCATTAGCTTTTGTTCAGAGATGCTCTTCGTAAGATTGAATACTGTTAAACTGGTACTACAATTGTTAACTGTCTTACTCCTTCACAGTTCTGGTGATTGCAGACTGAAATAAGCTTTTATTTATTGTGTAGAATAGTCTTCTCAGTCTCCATTGCATTCTCTTTGCAGCTGCCATTTAAGTCAGAAATGTAAAGCTGCGTGGTACAAACTCCTAATTACAAGTCAGTGGTTTCCTGTTGTCTGATGCAAAATCAACATGTGGCAAATTTATCATGTAGCATATGAAGTAACAAAAGAGTGAGAATTAATAAAGCAGTTCCTGCATGTACATAGAAATAGGGATTATATCTGAAAAAAATACCTCTTTTTTTCCTGTATGCATTTCAAATGGGATGATTACATTTTTCTGTGGAGAAAATGCTAAGGAAAAACAGCTTTTTGGAAATCTTACATCCATTAGGGCTTGTTTTACTGTATGTATTTCAAATGCCAAACTCAGAGAAAATACCACAATTAGGGGAATGATCATTTTAGCTATTCCTAATTCTCCCGTACTTTGCTCATTTTGTATTTTGCTTTCAGTATAATGGTTGGATGAACTTATTCATATTTCCACTTTCTTCATACCTTTCTTCTTTCTTTGCTCAGTGTTGGTTACTTATATAAGGTACTAACAGTATTTATACAGTCTCCATCTGACCCCAGCTTCATTTTCTTTACTTCATTTTATGTCCTGTTTCACACGTAATGACCAAACGGTCTAATGACCAGCTGTGGATTCAGCAGGCTCCTACATATGGACTGAAATTCTGGCTGCTTAGTGGAAGGACATTTGATTCTCTTAGAGATGTTTAGCCAAATTTAAAAAATAAGCAGAACGAATATACATATCAAAAGATACACAGGACTTCTACTTTTCTGGCAAGTACAGAAGATTCCTTAGGATCTGTAATAGCAATTTTTCACTCTAAAAAAAACCTTTAAAGTTCCTGGGAAGCAGGGATGGAAAGCAATAAGGAAGTGGATTTTGGTCATCGATTTGAAAACTGTTTCTGGTTAGAGAATCTTGCTGCAGTTTTTCTGATACTTTATGAAGAATATTGTTTTAACTGCAATCCGCGGACTTTTTCATGCTATTTTATATAACGGATCTGTTTTAAGGGAGTTGTACAGGACTGCTCTGTTTACTTAAGCCCCTTGTTTTGCCAGGAGCTGAGGTACCTCTTTGTACACCATCCTCAGTCCTTTTCCAGGGAATTCTCTTTTAATTATATGGTCCTTGCTTTGTTTCATAGGTGTACCCTTTTCTTCTCATTCATGCAAATTGTACTTCTATGAAGAAACTTTGCTAATAGAACTTTGTAGAGTTACCTATCTCTCTGAAGTTGTTAGCTTCAGTTTTAAGATTTCCCTCAGACCCTGGAAAGAAAAACTCTGTAGGACAGAATTGCCTGGAGGAAAAAGAGAAGTTTAAATAAATTAAATAACGTGCAATTGGTGAAGGAGCATGAAAAGGCATGAACTGCCCCTGCAACCATGAAGAGATCTAAGAATAAGCATCAATAAATGAATAACAAGAATGAAGTCAAATGAAGGAGCAACTTTCATCAGCCAGAAGAAGGGGGAGGATTAGAATTGAGAAGTGATAATTGTAGGCATTTGGCAAAGGAGACTGTTGAGCTTTGGAAAGAAATTAATAGGTTTCACAATAGAAGGCAAAGAAAAGTTGAAGCTCAAAAAACAAAACCTCTCTTGGAAGTGAAGACTGTTATTAATCAAGATGGCAGTGCTGGAAGTTAAACAAATAAGTTTGGGTTTAACTGTTCTATTGTGGTAACTGCTTTGTGGCTCTTCATGTGAAAAGAGAGTTAATGAAAGTCTTGATGTGTCTTGATACATGGAAGTGCACAAAGCAGCACAAAGCAGCAAGGTTTTAAGGGCTGATATGAGTACTATTTTCTTTTAGCATGGAACAATACTTCCTGAACTACTCTGCAGATAATGGAGAATCACAGATTATATAATGTGTCCAAAGAAGAAAAATGCCGTAAATTACATTAAAATTCTAACAAAATGATAGCAAAACTATTAACCACCAACTAGTGATCAAAGTACTTTGTGCCAGGGATTATGTATTTTATCAAAATTCTGTCTTGCTTTACCTTTCTAAAGGCCATCTTAACTTCCACAGTTAGTAATAATCATGAGATGCATGAGGAAACATGCAGGAGGCACTGCTTCGGTACAAGGCATATTTAGAATGTCTTTTCTAATAGCTGCAGAAACTTTTAAATAGTGCTAAAGCCAATTTTCTTCTAAAAAATTATTAGGAGCTCAGTGTACTTATAGATATTTGCCCGTGTTAATTTAGAAAATGATCTTTATGTACTTTATTGAAATTGGATCAGATTTACAAGCATATTAAATAACTAGGAGTGCAGGAAAGAGGATGGGTGCTTCCATCACTTCTGTGCTCTCTGTTTTACTGCCAAAGTACTTCTTACAAGGGAGGAGGAATTTTTGCTGTGGTCCTTGTTTTAGGTTTGTTCTTCTCAAACTGCATCCATGATGTGCCTTCCTCCTCAGAGACTAAAACCTTGGCAGTTGCAGCTGTATGTACCCATTTGTTGCCTTAAGATGTAAGCAATTTGAGGAGATACACTAAGTGGCAGCATCATTCCTCACCTGCATCTTAGTTTTCTTACTTCTGTCTCTCTCAGCTGTGTCAGTCATGTTTTCAGCTTATTTAGTCTCTGCACAGTACCTCCACACAAAGAAAATATAATAACTTTCTCATATACACATTTTTTTTTCCTGGGATTCTTCCTTCCATCTACAAACCACTATATCTAATGTATAGCAAATGAAGCTGTGAAGGTGCAGTGCATTAGCTGCTCTGTCTCCTACACTGTGGCTCCTGATGCACCCAACTAGTGACGTTACCTTGCTTTAAAGTAAAATAAGCTACTCTCCTCCAAGGCACTCTGGGCATTAAGAAAGTCCATAAAAGTAAATTGATGTCAGGTAGCCTCCGTACTGAAAATTCGTACCTTAATAGCCAAGTAACTTAACCTTGAGAGATGTTTTAGGATTCTACTCTATTTCATGTTTTTATATCTCTGATGAACTTCACTTCCTTTTTCTGTGAGATACGTTTTGATAGGTATATTGTTAAGCATATATAATGCATTGGTCATGAAATGTAGAATTGCATTTTTAAAAAAAATTCATATAGTAATTGTATGATAGGGTAAAAGTAATTTATTACTTACAAATTGACATCAGAGACGTACTTACATCAGAGACTCTCATTTTACCCATAGCATTTGATAGTATTTCTTAAGAAAAGTCAAGCAAGCTTCAAAAATAATTTATAACTGTTTTGTAGATTCTACTCAGCTTGTTTGTTGCTGTTATTTTGGACAATTTGGAACTTGATGAAGATCTGAAGAAACTTAAACAAGTAAGTGCATATTTTTATTGTGCTTAAAAACATTTTCAATAAAGTATGGCTGTACTGATGTTTTCGTAAGGGTACTGATGTTTTCGTAAGGAGGTATCTTCATGAAAATGAACAAAGCAGGAGATGTTGAAGAGAATGGCAGTAGTTTGTTAGATAGTTGATCATCGTGCTGTATTAGAGATTACAGAACAGGTTTAGAAATTGGTTTAAGTGTTCAACAAATGGCAACTTAGTTATGCAATTAAAATAATTTAATAAGCACTGCTAAGTAATCTTTTTGATCACTGTCTGTCAATAATCTACTTATTGAGAAACAAAGTGTTACTTGGCCTCTTTCATATTCAGAAGGCACTATCACATGACTGTTGTACTACAGCCTGCTAAATAGCTAAGCCTGTAATAGTACAGCCTGCTAAACTACTAAATAGGTCAGTGTTTACACTGCAGCATGAAAAGAGCATGTAGAAATGCAGTGTTCTTCCTTTGCCATGTCAGTCCTAAATAGGATGTTAAGCCCAAGAGACTTACTTCTGTCTTGAGAGTAAGATGTTGTAGTATGTAACTCCCATGGTCTCTTAAAACTGAAATTATTTAAAAGTCTCTGCTTTAGAGCAAGGCAGACAATCTTCCTGACGCTAGACCCCACATGTTAAGATGCTATGAGCTGTAAGATATGTAAAACATAGTAGACCTACCACAGAGGAGTGCACTGGCAAGGGTCCACAGACAGGACTCCTGAGGTAAAAGAGGTTGGATTGAGTCCTAGGGACACTGGGCAAAGTTAACTTGCTCTGTTGCCGCTCCTGATTTGGGGATTCACATTATCTACAAACACTTATCTCATGCTTGAACCCCAGAAAGATAATCACATAATAATAAGACAAACTAGAATCATCATGTTGGCTATCAAAAACTCATGGGCAAGCTGCAAGAAAGGGGGTTATCTGTGTGTGTTACATAAATACACGGTGTGATTTAATCTACACAAAAGAAGAGCAAAATCCTCAAAAATTACGTATTTCTTGCACAAAATAGCAAGTTGAAGTCTTACTGTGTGGGAACTTCTTTTGTAATATTCAGCTTATATCATTCTTTCACTCATCATTTATTGTTTTGTTCATCTTTCAATCAGCATTCAATGTAGAAGGATGTTATTTCTGAAAAATAATCTCTCAGATAGCTTAGTTATTTTGTATAACTAAATGTATTCCATCTCTGCAATGGGTGCACAAAAAGCAATGATGACACTTGTACTGTGCTGCTACATAAGTCTGAAATCTCCATAAGAAGCGTGTCTCCATTATAGCAGGTAGATTATGAGAAGTAGAGCAAACACAAGTAAAAGACATAAATTGAATAAAATATATATGCTCCTAAATTTCATAGCTCTGAGACTGGAAGCAGTATAAGAATCTTCAGTGTGGTGCTGTACCAGAGTAAAACAGATGCCTACATGACCAGGCCTTCTAGCTACCATGCAGTGCAGCACAAGGATAGTCTGTTTCCATGACCCAGGCTGATATATCCAGAGGAAGACTGCACTTTGCCACATGGACATACCAGTTTAGTTGACTCTGGCTTGATGGTGTACCATTGCCCACAATTACAACATACAGAGATGTCCAAGGTAGCTAAGCTGCTTTTGAGAACATGGTGCTGGTTCATCTGTATTTATATTTTTGAAATGTTTCTCTATACTTCAAACAGCAGCCTCTCTCCTTATCACTGTTGCATGTATTCCCTTCTGATGTTTTATCCAAACTAATTAATATTATTCATACAATGTGTTACTCGTATTGCTTTAAAAATAATTATGGGGAAAGCAGATCAGAAATTGGTGCCTGGAACTGAATCCTATGGAGGGATTGGAATGATGTGCCACATGCTCTAGGTGACCCTGTGTGTGCGGGGGCAGGGGTGGACTAGATGATCTCTAAAGGTCCCTTCCAACCTTAAGGATTCTATGATTCTATGATTGTAGAACTGATTAAGTGACTCAAACAGAAAAGGTTACCTGTGGGGAAATGTGATGGTATCATTAACTCCATGTTGATGGTGACTGTGCACAATTATACCAAGTTATTGGTTGTCTTATCTCAGATGATAAATCAGGAAGAGTTTTAAATTCAGTTATATTTTGAATTTCCCAATAAAAAAAAATGTACTATAAGTTGGAGGAACATAGTGAGATAATTATTATGCTTTAATCAAGACATTTTCTATAAAGAAATAGATCTGTGCCTTTCCAGTTAGTATTTTTGACATCTGCAGAAGCTGTGTGTTGTTCTAGGTGATTAATTAAATCATTTAAATCATTGTTAATTAAAATACAAATTCTCTTCAAGTTTCTTCTACCAAGTTTCTAATATGTCTTCTGTGTCAACATATTTTTTAATAACATGATTTCTATTTCACCCACGTTGTACTTTATACTTCTGATATTTTCATAAAATTATGTATGCCTACAAGCTTTTATAGTTTTATATGCCCTTCTTAGCACATTTTTTTTCTGTTTCCTACCAGAATTTTGTAAACTTTTGGGATTCCCATAGCTTCATTCACTACACTTTACATTCTCAATTACTCAGCTGGTGCATACTTTCTACTCCTTTGGCACCTACTCCATAAATACCAGAAGAAAATATGAAGCCAACCATGATTTTTATCCTCAACCTGTCCAACCTGGGTAAATTATTCTTCCTTCATCTACAACACAGTTTGTAGCTTGCAGCAATGTGACCTATATGACACTACTTATTTCTCAAGTGTAGTACATTATCTCAGCTTCTTGCTTCTAAGCTGTCACAAAATAAGAAGATGCTCATTTGGAGAAGCGACTAAAAGATAGGAAACAAAAGATGGGAAGAAATGATTTTGCAAGAAAGATACTTGTAGAGTTCTGTGGTTGCTTTGCCTGGGACCTGTGCTGCTCAGTATTCATAATTTACCTAGAAAATGGGGTTATTAGTGAAGTGACACAGTCTTATGACACAAAATTAATAAGGTCTGCTAAATTAAAACTGACTGTGAAATATTCCCAATATTTTGTGTCTGGGCAATAGAGTTATATGAAATCACAGAAGAATGAAAAGTTGAATAGAGAAAGACTACTTTTCTTTTTCCATGTTAAGAAAATGACAATGTGGCTTCCTTTGGTGTATAAACGAACTATATAAATAATTTTCAGAGTATTAAAATATAAAATGGTCTTTATTTGCCTTATACTCATGATATCTACCCCATTTGCCTCACTAAATTTGGGAAATTAAACTTAAGGCTTACCAGACAAGACTGTTGTGTTCCTAATTTACAACTGGCAAATTAACTGAAGCTGAAAACCTGAAAAAACTGTTGTCTGTGGGGTTCATGCATAAATTTCCAGTCCAGCTAGGAAAAGAACAAAAGTCCCTTGTAGGGCTTAGGTGTCCCAAGTCAGTCGTGAGTATCCATTCACTCTAAATTGTTGAAATCTCCCATAACAGTAGTCTTACTGCTTCAAAGGAATTCTGTCCGTCGGGAAGATCCGGTTTCTGTCAGATCGTCACACGTGCGCTGTGTGTGCTCTCTTCTGCACACTTGCAACATGAGTGCAGATGGTATTCATTACTAAAAATATTTTCTTCGTACACACCTTATTACCTAGCAACAGAAATTCTTGGAGGAGTCGTCAGAGTATGCAGCGGAGAGACATTGTTTTTCTAATTTAATAAATTTCGCACTCTCACCAGTGAAGATGCCTGTTAGCTGTGCAAGCTCCTTTCCCTCTGATTCTGCTTCACACCATGGAAAACATGCAGGAGGCTGTGTACATATGTATTATATAATAAATATATAAATATATTTATAATATATTTTTATGTGTGTGTGTATTATATACACAGACACATTTTGTCATTTTAACATCTTGCTGTTAACCCCTTCATGTTGAAAACAGAGACCTTTTTGAATAAACAAAGAACGTCAGAAGTGAAGATAGCCCCTTCACCTTTAATATGCTGTGTGTCTGTGTGTGTATGTGATAAATTTGTGTTTTTCATGACTCTTAATGTCTGAATAGCACATTTTGACATCAGCAGATCGGGGTCAGGTTTTGTACAGCTTAGAAGTTTTCCAAAAAAAAAAGAGGCAGTTCAACAAACCATGGTCTTCTTTAGAATAGTCATTATTAGAAGTCAAAGCAGAAAGGGAAGCCACTCTTCTACAATAAGAAGGGATAGAAGCACAGTTCATCACAAGTCAGTTGCCTTCAGAAATGAGAGAAATAGCCCCAAACCTGTTTCCATAGTAGTTCCTTTCCTTTTCTTTTCCTTTTCCTGAGAGAAAAGGGTTATACCAGGCTCTTACTGATGTCCAGATGTTTTCTGGACATTGTACAAGACATTTCTAGCACAAATATTCAAAAAATGAATTTCAAAGTGCTGCCTTCTCATGCAAGAATGCATGTGCAAAAGGGTTGTTAAAGCTAGTCAAGACAGAGCAAGGTATTTTCTAACAGAATTCTGCTGAGTCCTTCTAGATTCTTTCTCTAAATAAAATGAGTTCAAATGGAAGCTTCAAAGCAGAGATTTATATTATGTAGAATAATACACAGTGTTGCAGGTTTCTGATCACCATAGCTTCTTGTTGGTTTTAGGAGGGTCATGTTGCTCGTAGGGTAGGGATCTTTATTAAACAAATTCTTCGTGCATGTGCCAGAAAATTCAAACCTACAGCTCCAGAGCAAACACTAATTTTCCTTTCTGTGATTATTGTAGTATTCGTTTTCTTTTTTAAGCTAGAGAGGAGCATGATTTGTACTCTTGATGTTAAATTCACATGCAATCACTAATCATTGCTGATTATGCAATTATTATTTTGATACAGTTAGAAAATATTTTCAGTGCCCTGTTTTCCATATCTAACAGAGCAATTAATTTCACCTTTTTAATCAGTGTAAAAGAAATAACCAAAGAATTAAAAACTTTGTTCACTTAAAAAAAAAATGTGGTTATATTTGAGAAAAGAAGTAACAACACATCTTCTGACATACTTTGGAGAAAATAGATTGTTAGCATTCTGGCTGTATAACCTCATTTTTTAATGTTTTTGTAGTTTATATCCAATACTCAGAACTTTAAAAGCAGTTCTCCTCAAGTTTTTGAACAGTTTTGAACCAAGAAAAAAAAATCTAAGAGATTGAGAATCTTTTTTTCTTGGCATAACATGAATCATATCCTTTGACATTTTAGAAAATAGTAATCTCTATCTAGAAGAATGTGAAAAAATGAAATTTTCTAAAATGTGAAAAGATATAAATCATGCTACTTTTTTAGCCATGCAAAAAGTTAGACATGTAGTCTAAGATAGTCATCTGTGTTTCCCATGTAGCCCTAGATGTCTTCCAGAAAACGTGTAATCTCATCTGAATTAGGTGATTTTTTTTTTCTATTGATTAGAGATAGACAACTAAATTCAGGCAAAATGACTGGCCTTCAGTGAATAAGGTTAAAAGACAGGAATCTCAACTTTCTATAAATAGGAGCCCAATTTTCATAGACATTTATATGTCTGAGCACTTTTACATTCCTGAAGTTAAATGAAATCATTGTAAGTAAAGCAAGGCATCTTAGTGAAGGTCCTAGATTGGGATCCTAATCTAAATTAAGCTTGTTTTTAATGGAAAGAAACAAGCAGCAAAGCCAACATTCAAAGGTGCTTCTCTCTCCATCCATAGAAGAAAAAAAAAGCAGTATTCTTAGCTTCTGAATTTAGTTTTTTAAGAGAGTGTGTTTCTAGTTTCAGGCACTTTTTATTTGCCAAAGAGGGGTAACAAAAATCCATCCGTCTTTACAGATATTCCCAACATCTTCCTGGATTGGCTCTGAAGGACAGGTAGCTCCTCTGGAGAAGCATGCTCAGAGGTAGCAATGTCACAGTCTACACAGATGCAGACATTTGCTGTTTACCGTGGGCACATGTCAAAATGTGATTCTTCGAGGTTTTAATGTACCCTACCAAATTTTTGTAGTTATGTTTGCTCTTAAATGACAAAGTTGCAAATAATTGCTTCCCCAGGGAGCAAGGCTCTAGCTGCAATCTCAGTGATGCTGAGGATATCTGTAATATCCTCAGTAGTAAATTATATTCCTCACAGTGATCTGTTAATCAGTGTTGCTTCATAAGTATAAAGATTCTGGGAGATTTTTTAAAGAAATGACTGTGATGCATGCAGGTCTTCTACCTGTTAGTATGGTCACCTTGTCGGCCACATTCATTATGGCTCCCATTTTTTCACATTTTTCTTTCGTACCTAAACATAATCTGTGCAGTCTGTTGTTTACATTAGATCATACATTCATTGCTGCCTCTATTCACTCCTCTCTATTCGTCATTGAAGGAATTTATCCAGGTTCAAAACATCTCTGAGATGTACAAAGCAATCTTAGGAAATATTGCTTTGAATGTTTTTGGTATATTAGGTATATTAGGAAAGCTTTAATAAATCCAAGGATGTACTACTGATTTCCCAATCTTTCAAGGTTTCTGAACCAAGTTTTTGAACTTGGCTCTTGCTCTGTGAATAATCACCACTCTATTTTGGACCAAAACTTATCTTCTAATGATTAGTTTTCAGTGTTGTATTCAAGGCCTAAAGTCCTGGTGCAAGAGAAAGCTTTCACATAAACTGGGCTCCCCATATGGAAATCACACGGGTAAAGAGATAAAAAATGAGCAGTATGCCGACCTTTTCCAGAGATAAATACAAAAGTCAGTTCTGTGACGTAATCATCCATGGGTTTCTTTGTCTTTCTCATGCATAGCAAGCTTCTATTTTCAGTGCTGGAGATGTTTATAAGCTTTAATTCATTCTGTTTTGTTGGGTGGTTATTTAATTGTCGTTGTTGTTGTTGTCATGAAATTAGACGAACAGGAAGAAAAGGCCAAGGATTCATCACCAACCTCTTGGGTATTATATTTAGGATGTTTGCTGTTGCAATCTGTCTGTTTATTTATGCTTATCATGGAATCCCAGAATGGTTGAGATTGGAAAGGACTTCTAGAGATCTAGTCCACCCCCCCTGCTCTAGCAGGGACACCTAGAGCACGTGGCACAGGGTGGCATCCAGGCGGGTTTGGAAGATCTCCAGAGAAGGAGACTCCACAGCCTCTCTGGGCAGCCTGTTCCAGGGCTCTGTCACCCTCACAGTAAAGTTCTTCCTCATATGGAGATTAAACTTCCTATCTTTCAATTTATACCCATCACCCCTTTTTCTGTCTCTGACCACCACCGAGAAGAGTTTGGACCCATCCGCTTTACATTCTCCCCTCAGGTATTTGTACATGTTGATCAGATCCCCTCTCAGTCCTCTCCAAGCTAAACAGGCCCAGCTCACTTAGTCTTTCCTCATACGACAGATGCTGCAGTCCCTTTAATCACCTTAGTTACTCTGTGCTGGACCCTCTCTAGAAGCTCCATGTCCCCCATGTCCTGGGGAGCCCAGAACTGCACACATTACTCCAGGTGCAGCCTCACCAGAGCTGAGCTTTTCCTGGGTTTGTTTGCCTTTTTAAGCATTCCTAGGTACTAAGGAAAGGGATTTGATTACCATACGCTCCTGCCCTTCAGGTATTTATCGTGTCTTTATGTAAAGCAGTTCTAACAACTGAAACAGCTCTGTGGTTTTCTAGCTAGTGAAAATACATACTATTTTTATAGCTTCTGCTAGACATTCTTGTCTTTGCATATGTTTGTCTGCAGGACAAATGAAGTAAACACAAAAAGTGCCCTGCTTAATTTTCTTTTAACTTTTCTCTGTGAACTTTTGAGAATAAATATTTAAGGATTAATGTTTGCCTATATTATTGTCATTAAATCTTCGGAATTAAACCCCTATGAGAGGTTTATAGAGGATAGAGGTAACAAAGGCATTAATTCAGCTGTTACAGAGAGAAGTGAAGTCCAAACCTGACTGTCAGCCAAGCTGAAGGCCATGTGCTCCAGCCTGAGGAGGGAGGCCATGGTGCTCTGCTTCCTAAGCCTAGTTCCTTTAGAAGAAGGAAGTCCAGATCTCCAGATCATCCAGAATGAAGGACAGTGGGAATAGGTGGCCTGCAACAAAAGAAGAGCAAAAGCTTTTCCTTACTGAGAGTTTGGGAATTGAGACAATATAGTTACACGCTCTGAGAGGGCTCGGAAAATGAATAGTTTTCCTTGTCAGAATGAAAGCACATAAACCAACTAAGGCTCTACAAGGGTTGTTTTTCTCTCCATGTAAAAGCCTGCTTTCTGACAGAACATATTCACGTGGCAGTTAGCCAGTAGTCTGCAAAGAGCTTACCACAATGCATAGCTTATTAAAAGCAAAACACTTTATTTATTTATCAGAGGGAAACAGCTCATTGAAAAACAAATCATTTTAAAAGCATTCTGTTAAGAGAAAAATAAAGGAAAGGACACACCCTTAATCTTCCCTTTCTCCCTGGTTATGATGGTTATGAAACCATCAACAATTCAGGTTTTAAAACAAGGCAAAATCGTTGCACAGTTATCTGCAAACCTAACCATCTGTGATTTGATTTTTAAAATGCAAGAGTGTGCAGAAATCAGCACATCTGGAATAGTGAAGTGCTAAGCAATTGACAATTTTACCAAGATTAACCAAAGAAAAAGGTTGGATTGAAGATGCTAAGGTGGCTATACTAAATAGTCTGTTCTTTCAGAATGCCTCCATAATCATATGGATAACTAACTTTTTTTTCAGAAGAGAAAAATATGATACATTTGTTTGCTCCATGTCTTTGGTGAGTTCCTGGTGTGTATCTCAGTACTGGATCCAGGAAAATAATTACATGTGCTTGGAGAAAACAAGCTATTTCCAATAGCTGCAAGTAATTTTAAGACTTGCCAGAGCTGCTCTAGGAACCAGGATTGCTAATGCTGCCTGTCGTTTGTAGTCTTTGACCTGTGGTATCAATAGGTCCACATGAACTTTTTCTAAAAAGGCTTTTAAGTGTCATTTTCTTTGTTTGTTTGTTTGTTTTTCCATTTACCATATCCTGCAAAGTTATCATTGGCTTAGACTAAAGTCATTCAAGAATCAATGATCATGTAGTTTTCATGTGATACAAGGAATGCTGTTCCCTACAGTATAGAACAGTCCTTACGTTCTGTGATTAGGTTCTGTGATTTTAGACTACCTTTCATCCCCCTTTTCTTCCTTTTTTTCTTCTTCTCATTTAAAACTTCATAAATTATCTTTCAAAATACATATTTTTTTTTACCTAAAAGATTTATATTCTGGTTCAGTTCTTTGAGGTCAGCCTTGCCCAATTTACTTGCCAAGGCTGTAGCTTATGTAGAAGCTCATTTGTAACAAACTGTGACTAAGATTTTCTCCAAGAGTTCGTTAATGTGGTCTTTGTATGCACTTTGCATCACTTATATTTTGAAAGGTCCTTTCTTTTGAACTCCTGTCTGTCTTGAAAAGGTGACGTCAGACTCTGCAATGCATTTAAATATTAGTTAAAAAAAAAAAGTAGAAAGGTATCTATGAAAACTTATTGCTTGCTGTAATTTGTTACAGATGATGAGAGTTTCCGTAGATAACATTTCTTACCAATGCTATAAAATCTTGCAGAGAGTGCGTGTTTTTATGCGTTCATATGCCTGCACAGTAGTCCTCCCTGGGTATTTTGCTGACTGTCCCTGTGCTCACAAGAGCAAGTAGCAGTTTGGGCTGAGCATGGGCGCATCGGAGCTTAAAGTTATAAGGGCCTTTACAAGATAGTGGTCAGTGTTTTCTATTTCCCAGCTACAACTAACTATTCTTGTCTTATTAGTGTTATTTTGAAAATGAATAATCTCTGTTGTTCTCTTTTTGTGTGATACCCGCTCTGACTTATACTTGCATATATGCATACAAATGCACAAATCGACTACAACACTTTCTGTTAAGAACCTCAGAGCTACTAAAGAAAAAAAAAAAAGTTAGAGCTACCACTGCAAGCTACTAAAGCTGGCTTATTGGCACAAGTGAAGTCTGCAAGAGTTTCGCCATTAACCTCAACAGAACTGTGTTATATAAAACTAAGGTGAACTGCAGTACAAACTACATAATGACCATCATCTCTTCTCAGTATCACTTCGTGTAGAAATCAAATCAGTTAGTTCAAGGTGCTGTTCTGACACCTGAAATGAATGTGCTTCAAATCGGAGCTTCCTATCTGCCAGTAATAGTACAAAGCTTAGAAAAAATATTACATAGCCATGAAAATACTCAGTGTCCACTGGCCGTCGCAGTGCAGTGATCATGTATTGCAGTTGCAGAATGTTTCTCTACAAACAATGATCAAATGGGAGCTAAGATTTCTAAATTATATTGCCAACCTTTTATTCAATGATTTTTATGTCAAGTACAAGCTTAGCACAATGTTTCTCCATCATTACCCGTGTCCCATGACTGTCCTCAAAATGTCACACCTAACAGAGGGAAAAGTGATCTCTTGCATTGCTACAAATAGCAAGGGTAAGCCATCATGAGCCTGGTTTCGTCTTTTGTTACATTCATTGCTTCCATGTGTTTCCCACTGCCCCTTTTCATTCCTGAGCTCTGAAAGGACTTTCAATGTTTGTGTAAAAACTTGGAAAAAATAAAAAGATAAAAATAAAAAGACTTCCTTTTCTTGAACCAGACTTGTTTTGTTGACTTGGACAAGTCACTGAAGACCAATCATTATTTAGGTGGAGTACTCTTACTGTCACTTTGATGGAAAGGATCTTCAGTATAAGTGAAAGGCACTTTTTTATCTACAAAGTGGGAATAGTGGTAATTTCTTCAATGCATCTTCCTGTGCTTTTATGAATTCAGATTCCATGCTCATGAATATCTGTCTACAGCGTGCTGATACAACATGTTTTCAGGCTCTGTTGAAATCTCTGAGCAGCTCTGTAATACCAGTAAGAATCAATAGATGATGTTGAGGGCCTTTGCTAGAACAGAAGAGAGAAAAGGGGTCCCCATCCTTTCTCATTCTTTTTCACTAAGTGTGCTAATTTAGGTCCTAAAGAAAAATAAAGTATGGCAATTGAGTACTAAAGAAAAATACGTATAAGAAATGGAACCTTGCTGTCATATAACAAACTTCCGTATAATTTTCGCTTATTTGAACTGCTCTTTTGAAAGCTGTAGACTAAATGTGGAACTCAGAGCTCGCTTAGTTGCCTAGTACTGACACTAGTTGGGGCGCTGACATTACTTTAGCGTAATAATATGGCATTAGTTGTATGACTTGGCAAACTAGTCTAGAAACTGTAGAAACCATTTTTTTCTATAAACATAAACATAGTAATTTGGAGGTTTAAACTAGTAGTTATAGATGAATCCCTGTACAAAAATGTGGCATATCTACTAGTAAAGATTGAACCAGTCCTGCAAATGCTCAAATTAATAGCAAAGCTGTCATAAAATATCATAGAGAATTCTAAATTAAAATGCCTCACAGCTGCTCATTTAAATGTTAAAGCTGTGATCTTACTAAAACTCATTGCTGCTAGTTCCATTGGAGTTGACTTTAGGTCTTGGATTCCTCCTCTCTAATACAAGACCTTGGTAGTATGATTGGCCTCAGTTCCCTGAGCAGTGTAAAGGAAAAGGCTTCTTTAAAGGAAGAGTCAGATCTTAGATAGGATAAGCTATTTCCTGTCAATATTTCTCTCTCCCTCTTTTTCTGTCCTTTTTCTGCAGTGCAGGGTACCAGTTTTAGTCAGCCAGGTGCCTCCATTAATTGCTCACAGTTGAAAGAGGAGGTTTTAGTGTTAGGTGCAAGCTTTATGGAAGCACCAATTCAAAACTCAAAGTCATATTAGGGTTTATGTTATGCTATTCTATATAGAAGCAGTTGGTCTTTAGGAAGGCAGATATTAAACATGTGAGTCAATAGCAATTACTTTTTACTTACGGGCCAGAGGATTCCAGACATCGGGGTAAAAAGAAAGCACGGGCTCATGCATGGAGCTTTGTAGGAAAGGTATAATTCAACTCCTAACAGTAATGAAGAAATTAATTGTCATTTGACTTTGATTGCATCCTTCTAAAATGTGCAGATTGCTTCATTAAGTTACATTTAAGTTCTAAAGAAGGAGAAAAAAAAAACTATAAAAGAAGATGAAGGATTTCAATATTGATCTTTTAAAATGTCCACACAAAAAAATGACTCAAAATTAGATATTTTGTGTTTATACCACCAGTGCCTTGAGGTAGTTAAGATGCTTGCAATGTGCTACATTCCATTCTGCACTAAAAATAACGTGTGAGTTCTGGGAGGATGAGGTATCCTCTAGGCAATAGTATAAGCAATTATGTTCAGGGGCAAAATGGCAGTGATCAAAATGTCAGACCAAGCTCTTCTTTCTGAAGTTGTTTTTATGTTATTTGAAAAGAATATAGGATATGAAGTGCATTTGCAGATGCATATCTTTCTGTTTGAGGCATCTGATTATCATTTCCTAAATGTATATTTTGGGTCTCCTTTCCAACCTAACCTCAATGACATAACTTTTTTTTTTTTCTCTCTAATGTATAAATATACAAGCAGTTTTTACAATTTAGAATCTGCTGACAAACACAGACTTATCCACAAATGGTTTCAGAATCTTAAAACTTCTCCATTTTGCTTCTGCAAATACCTTCCTTACATATGCATGTGCCAGTACAGGTACACACACACACCCCCACATAATGCACTTGTCAAGTATTCCAAGTTTTTCAAAGAAGTGCCCTGATTTTTGCAGGCTGCAGAGCAACCACAGATCCCTTTTCGAATCCAGGCCAATTTTATGTGATATGTACATATATATCAACACACACATATTATATGTGTGTGTGTATATATATATATATATATACATGTATGTGCATGTGTGTGTGTGTATATATGAATATAATATATTCTCAAAAATTGAAAATGTATACTGGGACCTTATAATAATTTAGCTTGTTAAAAGAAAGAGAAAAAATAAATAAATCCTTAACAACTCCAACAGTGCCATATATAACAGCAATGCAAGTGCTTTTTTTTTTTTTTTTTTTTTTTGCATCAGGCATGCCTTAATTCCACCAGGTTATTTTGTTATTTTATCCATTGGCAGTAGTACAATGGCGTGGCGTACCTCAAAATCTTGTTTTTAGTAGCAGTGTGCTGGAAGTCCTACTTAGAGGGTTTTACTTTCCTTGACCCAAGTGTGCTAAGTTAAAACGTAAGTCTCTTAGCACCTCTACTGTAAAACTACTGCTCCTGAAATGTGATGTTGCCTGGTATTCCCCATGCAAGATGATGGCCCCTAATGTCAGGGGAAAGCCCTCTGCAGCCCTACCACACTGTTTCTGGGGTGAGGACAGCTTTTAGACAGCCATGTCCACATGCAAACTCTCATTAGATTGAGACTGATGTGGTCGTCATCCGAGGGCAGAACCAAGGCACTGACGGGCCCTTGGCAGGTACTTCTGATCAGTGAATGTCATGGTGTCGCTCTTTGTCTCTCTGGTAAAAACACTGTGTGCCAAGTTTTGTGTTTACACATTTGCTAGGACGCTTGCTGAGGAAGCACCTGTAGACTCACAAGAACAGTTGTACTAGGTCAAAACAAAGATCCCCCAATATCCAATCTGTGACCAATAGAAGATGTTTAGGGAATAGCATACAAACAGTGAAGGCACACAGGGATATTTCATTCCCTGGTGATATTTCATACTTCAGTGATAGTCCATCTCCAGTGATTCGTTGTCCAACATGGTATCTTTTTGTTTAGTAGTTCTTGGCAGATTTTTCCTGGAGTCATTTATTAAATCACTTTTAAAATCTGTGTATACTTTAGCATCTATAGCATGTAGCACCAAAGATAACTATAACCGAAGAACTATAGAATATGTGAAGAAATATTTCTATTTTTATTTAGAATCTGCCACCAGATATTTCATTTGATGCCCCTCTAGCTTTTGTGTTATGATGTAGAGTCACTCCAGTCAAATGATTCCTCTTTTCTACCATTTTTCTACCAACCCTGTTGTTACTTCCACTATATTATGGTTTTGTATGCTTGTATATGAAGCTTCAGAATTTGACTGAACTGTTTCCTGGTTAGGTCCATTTAAAGTGCTCAGCAACTGCAAGAAAATTTGGCATATCTTGGAATGAGTCATAATTAATATCCATTATAAACCCCATCTCTGTTTTTATTAAGTAAGGTAACCACTGTGTGGACCTGCTAGGATGTAATTCCTGTAGCACCATTTCCTGGAAATTATTTTCTTTTTAACAAAGGTTCAAAATATTAAGTCGATAATAGGAAAAAAAAAAAAAAAGCATTTAGCAAAAATGACCAGAAGCTCTGCCTTTCTGCATTCAGCTAGCTTGTTGATGCTTTGCCGGTGCAACTTTTCAAGGGTTTTGTCTTACTGCCTGCCCAAGGTCTCTGGTTGCTTTCCTCGGGTGTTTTTTATGGTGAAACAAGTTATCATTTAAAAGCAATCTGTTTTATAGGGAAGTCCAGGGCTGGGCGCTCGGCTTCAGTCATTATTCATTCTGTAGGTACTTTTGACCTCTCTCTTACAATACTGAAGAGTCTTACTGTCATACTGGTAAAAGCATCATTTTTGCAGACTTATTAACATCTCCTTTATTCAGTGAGGAGCAAAACCTCACACTTTATGACACACATATACTTTTCAGTGTGAAGTTCTTGGGTTTATTTTCCACAGAAACTTGATAAGTGGGCCCAAATTGCGTAGCTCAGTACTGTACAGGGACAATGACAGGTTAAGCACTTTGATAATGGATTTTTCAGGCATGTGTCTACAGAAGATAGGCCAAGTGATATCTTATCTTTCAATTGTATATATGGGAAGAGATGGAAAAGGTAGGATTTCTGAGGCTTTCTGCCTGAGATACAGAGTAGTTGGCATACCTATAGAAGCATCTTGTAAACCAGAAATGAATAGAGATGTGAAAAATCAAAGGAATGGATCAAGGTAGTGAGAATCATCTTATTACCTTGTCTTTTTGTTTTTTTCTCTCCTTTTTTTTTTTCATCTTGGGGATATCTGTTGGGGTTGTATAGTGAAGAGCTGCAAAGCAGAAAATTAGGGAATTCCTAATCAAATCCTGTTTTGTTGTACCCGTTCCAGAATCCTAAACACATTTGGTCATATCACAGACTCTGATCCCTTTGCCCTTCTCCCCAGCACCACCATTCTGCAATGTAGGAAGATGCCAGTGAGAATTTCAGCAAGAGCATCAAACCTTGCACTTCCAAATCTTGTGTGATGAAGTTTCATCGTTAAAGTGGGAGTTTCGACATAGGGATTTTTTTGTGAAACATATTGTGCTAACAAGGTGTTAGAATTAGTATATCTAATTTAAACATACTCCGCATAAAATTATATCTCTCTATATATACACATATATATGTGTGTGTATGCTAAAATCTTTTTAAAACCTAATTAGATTTACTTGCCACCAAGTATTCTGAGAATAGTGCTTGAAGTAATTCCAAATGGGAGATATCTACAAAATAGAACAAAAATGAAAAATTATGTTTCTGTTATAGCTGATCCCATATAAATGGATTTTTAACAATTGTCAAGAAAGATAAGTGTCAAATACATTTTGTTTAACAAAAGAAAAGTATAATAACGGTTCCAAACTGAATTTTAAGCACTATATAAAATGCATTAAATCCTTCTTTTTACCATAGAGGGAAGAGAGTAAAAAGTTCACAAAATTCCTGGGGTCCCTCCATTCCCAGGCAATATACAGAGTATTTAAAATAGTGTTATTTTAAGTTAGAATTTTTTTGGATATTATTTCCATTGCTAGAAAATAAACTGAATACATGAATAACAATAAGAAAAATATACATGTAAGCTTCTGCTCCTTCATTTATATCACCAAGGAGGAAAATTCTTACCTCATTTTTCTATCTCCAGGAGCTCATCTAATCTTTATCTTTTGCTGTATTTAGTTGACTGAAAATGGTCAGCAAATATTTCTCAGTGCACATATATTTTTCTAGATGCTCCATCCTCTGAAGTAAGGACAGTCCTGTAGGTGTCTGGAAGAAACGAGAGTCTTTGCAAGGTATTACTCATTATCGTGATCAGAGTTTGATCCTTAAAAATCCATTCTGTGTTTGCTTTTGGATTCATTTTTGTCATATAAATCTGCAGTACATTTTCTGAACTGGATCTTACTCCCACAGGAAGTTGTGGATCTGTATGTTTTTGTACATACTCTACACAATCCTTGTATACTTATAAAAGTAAAGACCTGGCCTTCACATGTGATTCAATTCTCCGTTCAGTCTAAAGAGAAAGCAAGAGCTTAGAAAGGTGAATTTGTTATATTTTTATTGAGATTTTTATTTACCAGAGTATAAATAATTTATTATCTGCACAAAACTCAGAGTTCTTCTGACACTTCCTCCATAACTGAACAGTCACCCTTTTTTAAACATGACAGAAGATTGAGGAAGCTTGCGCACTTC
>NW_010579239.1:22641-40169 GCF_000705375.1 Tinamus guttatus | reverse complement strand
AACAAGATGATGGCATTTTATGTATTAAGATGTGTTGAAATAGTAAGAAGAGGAGAAATAATACTGGAAAATGATAGAAAAAGACAACTGTGCTCAAGTATATAAAGGTGTATGAGTAAATTCATGAGAACAAAATATCTCGCCATGAGAAAGAATTGCAGATAAACTTGTCACTGATAAAAAAAAAAAAAAAAAATGGAGTCTATTAGTTAGAAGAACGATCTATAATTTCTCATAGGCAAAACTTGTGGTTGTCGATAGTGGAGAAAGTATGATTGAAGATGCTGTGATAGCGTTGTGAAACAAGAAGCAAGCAATGGGGCTTCATGAAGAGCTATGCAGAGTTGGAGGGGGGCCCATCTGCTACAGGTAGAAAATGAAGACGACATTTGCAAGAGTGGTAAAGACACTACTAAACCTGGTATAGAAAATAATGGAACAAGAATGAATTGAATGGGCTAAAACTAATGGGCTAAATCAGTTGTTAAAAGGATTTTCTAACTGGACAAGGGTAAGAAGGAAAGAAAATGAGGAAAAAAAAAAGGTCTATTCATTTTTAATGACAGAAAAATAGCTGAGAATTCAGGATCTCTCAAAAAAATAAAAGTATAAAGAAATGAGGTTGTTGAGCTATCTAGAAACAGCTCCTGATTAAAATCAGCTTTTCTCATTTCTCTGTTTCCAGGAAAAAATGAGAATATGTAATAGTCAAGAAATGAGAACACAATATTTTGTCTTTTCAAGTAGCCTGGAGGCCATAAGCAATAAAATAACTGAGGCATATCTATTCGGATGTGAATGGGCAGATATGGTTGCTTGCATGTGCACCACCTCTGATTGTGAATCTGTGCAATTGCACCAGGATCTTGTTGTACCTGAGCTAAAAAACTCTGCTGGGACATGAGCTGCATGTTGAAAAGGTGACATGTCATTGGAAATTTTCCCTCTGATACCTGATTTCGAGGTAATATCCATCATGTATCTTATCCAGACTGAATTATGCAGGTCCTGATGTCTGTTTGAAACAGGCTATTCCCCACTGGGAAAACTGTTCCCACCAGTTTTCCCAGTGGGGAAAAATCCCTATTTTGGCTACCCCCTTAAGACTTGCCCAGGCCAAGGGAGACATGCAGAAAAGTAGAATGGTGCCAGGAAGATTTTGGGCAGTGCCAAAGGGATCTGGGCACCTTTAGAGAATTGCTGAATGTTTTTATTTCGGTAAAAATGGTGTTGTCTATGTTCAGCTTTGGAGTCTACCTCCTGTTCAGTACTTCTAACCTTTAGTTCACCATCTCATGCTTGGTGAGATGCATGTAAAAAGATAGACGTTGACCCAGAGAGCTTAGAATCTGTTTACTGCTCTTTATTTTTTTTTCTCACTGTTTAGCTTTTCTACTTTTTTTTCTATAGCCAGTTATTCTTCATTCATAAATTTCTTTACTGTGTAACATTTTTTTTTCCTCTTTCTGTTCCAGTCTTTTCTTGTTCCTGCACTGTGCATGTTTGTCACACTCTGATGCATGTCTCTAGTGCCCATATCAGTCTGCTCTTTCCTCCTTCCCTTTCTCCTTGCCCTATCATCCCCTTATAGCATTGTCAGAAGCAAGCTGAGGATGGGAATCTTTATGCTCCTTTGTTGAAGCACCTCAGAGTAGTTCTTCATTTTTCCTTTCTGTCTGACAATTGTATTCATTGCTTTGTCATCCCAGGCAGTGGGAGTAAAAGAACTAACAACATCCTGAAACTGCATTTAAAAGCACACACTGGATACCTTTCGCTGCATGCTCACTGGTTTCTGTCACGATGTTCAGAGCAAACATCTACTGCAATGCAGCTGTTTGAGCTCTGCCTGAACTCGGTACTATTTTTGCTTGCAGTTCAATATGTTTTCTTAAACCTCTTTTTGTAGACTCAGATATATGCTGGAAGCTGACAGCTATTCAGGGAAAAGCATAATCCTTAGCAGTTTCCTGGTTTGGCAAACATGCATTTTCAGTGTGTCAACAGGCAGTTGTTCAAATGTGTTTTTTGTTGCCCCAGTTTTGCATTAGCTTGGCCCCAGACTTGAATAATCTTTTCCTTTGCTTTCACTTAAGGAGATTGTATGCGTTTTGTAAATGGTGGATTTGACAATTGTGGATCAGTGCAGTTCCAGGTCAGATAATTTATGGTAACTTAACCTTTTGTGCTCTTTTAAGATTGTATTAGAATATTAGTATTTCCAGGACCACTATCATGCAGTCAATACTATTCTCTTGAGCATTCCCATTGATGCCAAACCCAGTTGTTGATATCTTACAGACTGAGTCTTTTGCCTAGCCTTATTACATCTTATTTTCTCTTCTCCAGCACAGTGCATTCCTACCCTGGTACAGCAGCTTATCTCCATGTCCCCGGGAGAAGAGCCATCACTGTACTGTGTTTTACCTGACCAAGATGTCTTCAGATTAGTGCACACTCAGGGCCACATGTGTATTCATCTTCAAAAATGCAGTTTATACTGTAATTAACTTCTAACTCGCTAGCTCATACAATGTATGAGACATTGAGTTATTCATGTAAAATGGTCTGCTGAGTCATAAGATTTTTCTTTGGAAATCTATTTTATTTCATCATTACAAGAGTCAGAGAATAAGTGGAAGGTGCATTTCATGTCGTAGATGAGTTATAGAGACAGGAAGATTAGAGTTCTGTATGTACAAAGCAGCCTGCACGTATCATGTCAGAAATATTTTTCTGAAACAAAGTAGCTGTTAGCATGCTTAAAATACATGCATATATTATGTTTATAAATATTTAATGTAGTCTGGCTTAGAGCAATTATTAATTTGATAATTGGACTTCTTCCATTCAGATATCTTTTAGTGACGTGGGATGCCATTTGAATCTTTATCAGTATCGACACAAAAATAAGTATTGCAATTTTACCAAGTATTCTAGCGCTAGTATTGTATACCTTCATGGACCCTTCTCTATGGGGTACTGTGTAACTATGGCTTTCCTCTCCCTCTTTCCTATGCTGATGTTTCATCTGCAGCTGCTCAGATCTTGCTGGAAACTAAGATTTTATGCTAAGGACTTCAAGATGCAGTGCAAGGTCCTGGCACGCTTGATATTTTCCTGTCCCTCTAAGGTATATTTTGCCCTGTTTTTTATCACACAGTTTCTTTTTCAGTGTTTCTTTCATCCACTCCATTGGGGGATCACAGTCTCACTGCTGGTTTTGGCAGGGTGCTGGGGAGAGGGCAAGGAGATGCAGGTCAGGAAAGAGGAGAACGTGTAACTCACAGGCCGTGTGGGCCCTTCACAGTATTGCACAGGCAGGTGATCCTGCTGGCAACCCAAAGGAGCACAAGTGATGTGTAACAGCCTGCAAATTTAAAGGACTACCTCTTTGAGGAGATGAAGAGTTCAGGGAGGGAAGAGATGTATCTGTTTTTTAATTTGTTTTGGGGGGAGAAATATTTTTGGAGAGGGCTGAATAAAACCAAAAGAAGCTGTTTCTCTAAGATAACCTCTATGGCCTCCTAAAGAAGAAATGGTTTTCTTGGATTCATAATAGCTAAATGCAGTTGGTCTGGTCCTTTGCTTTTGGTGGAAAGGGAGACAATTGGCGATTTTCATTTTGAGCAGTGGCGACACTGAGTTGACTAGTGGGAGGCATGGAGCAAAGATGCCTGCATCCCCCTGCTCCTCTCCCGCTGTTACAATAGGCCACGCAGGGGGCAACTATCCCACCTGTAGGTGATGGGCAAGTAGAAGGAGAGCGTGGGCCAGGAGGCTCACATAAAACAACCCAGGCCTGTTGTCACAGAGACCCCAGTGGGATGCCTGATAACTCTGCAGCAGCGCTGCTGCGATAGTAGTAAGTCCTCTCACTCCAGAGCGTGGCTATTTTGATAGCTTCGAGTATGTTGGTAAAGCTCTGGTATAATAGAGAGCACAAACATCTTGTTTGTCTCTTTGTTTCTCCCTTAGTATCCACAGTTTGCTCCAGGCACTTGCAGCATTTAGGAAGAATATCAGTCTGATTTGCTGCCTGCAAGAGAGCCTAATTAAAACGGGCGAGCAGGATGGGAAGTGATGACACACGGCGCAGCTGAGCTGCTCCCAGCGCTAAACGCGGCAGCTGCAGCCCTCGTCATTCGCAAAGCCGCAGCCAACACGTCGGCCCACAGAGTTAAAATAAACGCCTAATTGCGTTGTTTAATTATTTCGCTTCCAACTTCATGGTGCAAAGTATTGCAGGAGGTAGGAGAGAAACACTGCGGGAGCCGTGATCACGCCTGTGGCCTGCCAATAAATCAGCAATTGCAGCGTGTTTTCTTGGTCAGATTCCTCCTTCTCCGTGGGTGGTGCGAAGGCTCTAAATGAGAGACGCTCGTGTCCGAGCCACGCTGCGAGCCCTCCTGCCCCTCTCCTTCCCATGAGCAACTCAGAGCACCGCTTCCCAGCATGGTGTTAATTAGCTGCAGAAAAACAAAGTATTGCAAAGGCTAAGAAAAAAAACACAGCAAAAGATTTCAAGATGTTTATCAGTTTCTTTTTTTTAAAACATATTGTGAAAATTTCAAAAGAAATACCTGATCGTGGCTCCCTGACCCAGCAGTTTGTGTGTGCAGGGTCCCTCAACCATGGCGTTTGCTGGGATGACTTTCTTCACAAAACTATTTCCCTGTAAATAGACTAATGCCATCTTGATTAATAGGTTCATTTTATTTGTAGAAATAATGTATATTAGTTAAGCTGTTTCTGAATCAACTGTTTCATGATAGTTCATCTACATCATCGTTACAAACAGCACTGAAAATGACTTTACACGTTTGGTTCCCACTGATCACGAACATTTATTTAAGCATCGAACACTGTCACTTTAGTGTGTTGTTATATTCTTAATTACCTGTCATTCTCAAATAGCTCAATATAAAATGAATATTGTCAAAAAGGTAGTGAAAAATGTCTTTATGAAAAATATTTCTTGTTTTCAAGTAAGTATGTTTGACATCTCTTTTCCTGATGCTGAAGAACATCCTTTCACCAGTCAAGGAAACTGTAAAACATGAACAAAGATTTCTAAAATAGTCAAAATGCCTTGCTATTAACGTATATGGTGAAAGGGACACCTCTCAATTGTTCAAGGAATACTTACAGTTAATCATGATCAGTGTACAAAGAAATTGAGACTGTAGGTGATGCATTTGATAAGTTTCTTGAAAGCATGATTTTGTTCTCCCACAAACAGAATTTTGCATTACTCGTGTCTCCACCAAGACCTTCTCCATTACAAAGTAGAAGTAATAAGAGGGGTAAATGAAACCTAAAGCACCAAGAACGCAGAGCTATTTGGAATCCAAAGTTTGGGCTTTTTTTAATGATCCATGCTTTGCACTCCAAGGCACTTTACCGCAATATCAATCAATAATTTTTGAGAAAATAAACTATCTGACAGAGAAAAAGAATAATCCCCAGGGTTTGCTGTCAGCTTGATGGTGGCCTCTCTTGCTAGGGTGATGCTGGTAGCTATAAGCAATGACTGAATAGCGTAGTCAACTGGAAAGCCGATTAATTTCTAATACTTCTTCCAGAGCATATGTTCAGTCAATTGTACTCACCTTTCTCATATGTCATGCTCTAATTATTGAAGAGAAGCCAAAAAGGCTAATGTAAAATAGTTTGGAGGCAAAACGGGAAAAGAAGTCTTTCTTCTGCAACAGGGGTACAGACTGTTGCAACAATCAGGAACACTGAAAGTTTAAATTCACCACTTGGTAATTGGAAATCTTTTTTTATTTGTCATCTCCTCTATTTGAGTTGTTACTGCATGTCAAGAGTACCATTACTCAAAGATGAAAACACTTTTTCTCTATACACGTTTTTCAAGAAACTTTCGATCATTAAATTGAAGTTGCTTCCATTTTTTTTTTCAATTCAGTATTAAAAAAGACCTTCTGGAAAGTCTGTATAGAAGAAAAAGTAGGTTTCATTTCTTTTGTTCTAGTCTGATCCTGTGTGTGGGGGCGGTGAGGAGTGGTGGTTTAAACTGATAATTAACTAGAAATCTCAGTGCCCTTCTGAGAGTGGTAAGAATTTATACAAGTGACCTTTATTTCTCTTAACCTGGAGATAGCATAAGTTAGATTTTGATAAAATGTAAATGTAAAAATTGTAAGTGTAAAAATGTAAACGTAAAAAGATTAGAACAAAATGAAATCACACATTTTCAGCTGCTTGATGGTTTATGACCTCTGCTGATCCTTGAATTTGTCTGGTTCATCTTTGCACATGTATGTGTGAGAAGTATTTTATTCTCATGCATATTTAAGGAGGAATGAGGATTTATTCAGATGTATTTGTTTAAACTCTGCAATCAGTAAATTCCTAGATGGTCCTAGGTGGCCTTGCAGGTAACAGCCTCTGTTTCTTAGTATCTTGGGCATTACTTTTATTTTGTCCAAACAGAGACCTTCATAAAAGGTTTTTGTGTTCATTTTGTATGCATTTTGTATTAATTTTCAACAAAAAGAGCAAGAGGGCTCCCAGACTTTCTGGCCAGGGAGGAATCAGTGCAATTACTGAATTATAAAAGGATATTAGCAGAATAGCTCCTGCTCACTCAAATCCCTCATTAGATCCCTAGCAGTTGAAGGGATTTGACAAAAATCTTAACCACAACAGGGGGCTTGTGTATGGATGTTCCGCCCCCTCAGCAAGTTTGCTGATGATACCAAACGGGGAGGAGTAGCCGATACCCCACAGGGCTGCACTGCCATCCAGAGGGACCTGGACAGACTGGGCAACTGGGCAGTGAAAAACAGATACAGATACAATCAGCATCATGGCACTAGACCTGCCTTGTCCTTCTGGCACAGGACAGAGCAAGGGAACTGATCTAAGGCAGCCTCCTGCTTTCACCTTCTTTGGGTACCAGGGAGGCAGAGGTCTACAGTAAAGCTCACACAGTGCATACATTGAAGTAAGATGAAGTACACCTCATCTAAAGCCCTGTCATCACTAAATTTTTAAGCTGGATAGCATTTTATCCTGGATTTTAAAACATCTTGTTAGTCAGTGGATATGTATATGCATATGTGTTTTTTTTTTTTTCAATTCTAGAAGAGTGCAACTTTGAAAGCATGGCAATGGGGCATCATTCAAGCGTCATGACAGCAAAAGGGTCACATTTTCAAGTGCACAATTAAGCTAGTAAAAGGGACAATAAAGACTGTTACCATAAGCTGTTTTTTTTTTTCCATCGAAATCCATGCTTGAAAATGGTGGGTTATTTTTCTTTTGAAGAAACCGTAGAAAAACAGGAAGGGGAAAAAAGAGAAAAACAAACAAATAATATCTGTTGTCCTTAATACAGCTTTTATGCTGTTAAAAGAAAAAATATCTTCTCTCATACTTTATACACAGGAATTTAAAAAGCAGGAGTGGAGACTTTTGTGTTTTAAGATCTCTTTATTTTGACTGCCCTTGGAAAAATCTGATATTTCTGTCAAACCTTGAAACATTGTTTCAATTTCAGTTTTAAACATTCTCTTCTTAGGAATGGTGTCTGGTTCTCTTGGATCAGCTTGCTCTGCAGATGCTAAGACTCTTTCAAGTGCATGTTTTTGCACAGTTAAATCAGCTGCTCTGCACATGAAATGCTCAGTTAAAAAAACAGCCCAGTTACCTGCAAAACACTGATAAGCTGGGCAGGAGACTGCCGTTGGTGCATGCAGTATTTCTCTTTGAAGCTGGTTGTCCTTTTCCATGGGAAATTGCCACAGACCTCGTGTCACCGAGCCATTTGGTGCATTGGTGTCACAGATGTGGTTGAGCCAGTTTCAACCTCAACTCTCAGATTAGGAAATTCACATGAGTGGCTTTAAGTATTTCTGGCATGGGTTTCTAAGCTACATTAAAAGAGTTTGGGAACGCTAGCAGGGCAGCTGTGAGTGATGCAACATACCATGGTGAAGGCTGGATAATTTCACAACAGGGACCCCAGTACCTGCTTGGGTCCAGATGCAAGAGGGACTGACTTGCCTAGAAATCAGACTTTGTAGCACCTAGTTTGACCCCATAACCCAGACAGACCTCTTTAAGAACTCACTTGGATAAAGAATAGTCTGGAGTATTGCAGTAGACTTTAGAAACTTCACTCTCTTGCTATCTTATAATTTTATTTATTTTAATGGCAGACAGGTTTGGATGTATGAAACTGCAAAATCTTGTATAAAAAAAGAGTATAATTAATAATACTAAAAATTTCATAAGTACGATGATGAGTAGAATTTCATCAAAATAGTTTTCAATTTTATTTATCTAGAATTAAATGCTCTTGAATATTTCTACCTCATGTAGAAACATTTCTCATTCTTCAGTACTCAGTAAAATCACAGTCATAGTGCACATACAGACAGTGTAGCACTGTCTATCTAGCAAAAGTTTTCTGTTTCAAAGTTTCAAATCCTTAGAATTATGGATGAATTGTCTGAAATATACAAGGCTTCTGTAGAATACCCGTCTTTATGATTTCCTCCTAGTTTATGTTTCTTTAAGGTTATTTGTTATTTAGAACATAGCTCGTCCTTTTCTATTTAGAAGCTTGAACTGCATGTTACAGTAGCAATAACGCACTTCAGGTAATTCATTTCCAGTTGAGCTTCACTATGCTTGAGTGCTTAAAAAGCCATTTGGCTTTCTGTCTTGTACTTTTAATGCCCCCTGCAGTGTGCAATAACTACTCAATAAATTCACCGCTTGTCATGGCCTATTGCTTTAACTTAAAAAGTTAAACTGGGAGAACCTGGATGCTCTGCTTTCAGTTTTCCCAAAGTAAAGCTGCTCTATCATGGAAATTAGCGATGGAATTCACCATCCCTGAAAAAAAACAGAACACAAAAATACTTTGCTTGTGTCACTCCTTTGGTTTCAGGTATAAATTTGATGCTTGCTAAGGCTTCTAAAAAATCCAACCCCTCTCGAGGCAATCTGTACCGTCTGGGGTTGAATTCCCCACACAGAACCCAAAACAGCAAATTGGTGCAGGATGCTCCAGCACCCGGCAGAGGTACTGGAGCAGGAGGGGACACTGTGGGGGCATCAGCAGAGCAGGGTGATGGCTTGGAGGCAGTGGTTGTGGTGCTTTTGGCTGTCTGAGTGGCTTTTGAGGAGATATGGCCTAGTACTGCACTGTGAACATCCTTACAGTGAGTCAGGAACACCCTGAGTCTCACCGCAGCATTTTGTCCTTCAGTACGGCCCCCAAATCCCTCTTTGCTTGATTAGCTGAGCTGATGTGTACCTGAAATCCTGGGCAGAATGATAGTCAGCAAAATGTGACAAATGGGCTCCAGCTTCACTCAGCAGAAAGCATCGAAAGTCCCATTTATTCTCTTTCTCTCACATCGACCTACACAGTACCATGTAGGCATGAGTTTGCATACAATAATTAGAATATGGACTTTTTAAAGGAGCCCCTAGAGGATAGGATTGGGGAATGTGTCAGGAAATGATACCAGCCTGTTTCTGGGAAAAGAGATTGCTTTCCATATCATAGAGGTTACTCTTCATATCTATGTTCAACTACTCCATTAAGATGGAGGACATCTAAATAAGGTATTTTCAGCAGTCTGAAGAGGTTCAAACCTTCCCTCTCCTGGGCCAATGCCCTCCAGTGTTGTCTTACAGAAACTGTGCTGTCGTGCAGGCACAAATTAAAGGTATATGGATGCCAGAGTAGAAAGAAGGAAATAGATTGACTTTTGATACTTTGTTTTACAAGTAGAAATGAACTTGCTCTGTCTGAACATGAGCCAGCTCGAACTCAAAGCTATGTAGCTTCAGATAGTGCACAGCTAACCACAAGCTAATAAGTATGCTGAGTGGTAGGAAATATTAGACTGGGCTCAGTGCCACCCTGATGCAGCCAGGCAGCACTGGGGCAGCTCGTAGAGAAGCCTGGCACCCTGTAATATCAGAATAAGGGTCTTCTGCTTGGAGGTCTCAGGAGAAGGCCTTGGGGTCCCAGCAAGAGGGCTTTTTCTGGGTTTCAATTTGTTCTTATTCCTCTAACTGAGTTTGAATTGACCATAGGGTGATCAAAGTCACGCTGATGCACTTAGCAATTTGGGCTGCCCTTTTCCTGTTCACGGCAGGACTTGAAGTATTTATAAACTTGTAATTTCATTACATATCTCCAGGCCACCTCACATGCTGTACTTTGACTGCAGGAGGAAGCAAGAAGATTTTTGATCATTGTCTAATGCTGACTCTTAAAAACAAAGCTAATGCTGACTCAAACTCAACATCCTATTCTCTTCACTTAGCGGGTGGTCATATAGTGCATCACCTTGTTTCTCTTTTGTAATCAGTATTGCACACAAAGCTGTTACACATTCACTGGGCATTTTTTTTTTCTTTAAGAATTATGCTTTTTTGTAAAACAGCAAAATTTTTAATATGTAAAAGATTAATATGTGCTTTTCTTTGCAAATAGTCTAAGCATTAACATTCCACAAATAGCTTAATTTTCCTTTTGAGTTGATGAGTAGTCAAACACTTCCAGTAAGGACATTTTTACTTTATCATCCAGAATGTGAACAGATTTGAATTTACTGGCAATTATTCCTGGTGAATGGAAGCTAAATATATGAATATTTAACTAATTTAGTTTGTTTAATCTGATCTTCAGTCCTACTAAGTGATTGCTTGAGTATCCATGAAGAAAAAAAGCTCATGACAGCGTATGTATTGCTATGGCACACTACTTCATGCTGAGCCAGCATAATCCACTAATAACCAAGAAGAGATTTCAGCTTTTGAACTTCAGAACTTTAAAATTATTTTTATTTGCGTTAAGGAACACTAAGAATATGTAAATTCACATTAAACTCACTATGGACTTCCTCTGTGTGCAGCTGAAATGTCATCATGTGACCATGTGTCTTTAAAAATCGTATTTACTGCTGTACATACATGTTCTACATGAGGCTGCATCTCATCCAGGGTAGTTATATAGACTCAAAGCTCTGGATTTATGCAACTGTTGACATAATTTTCTGATTGTCAGTTTATCTGTTGATGCTTCTTGTTTATTCCAGTGCTGGATTAATGCATCAATGCCCAGGATCCGAGGGTCCTGTTTCTGCATTGTGCCAGGTTATGCGAATATAAAATTTCTTTTTCTATAGTTGAATTAATGGGATAAAGAGATACAGTTTGGATGATTCAGCTAACTGAATAACTTTTTATAGCTTTAGTAAGCAGATTAGAACAAGTGTTTGCCTCTCCTGCTTCTATTAGATTATTAGATGCATTAGGTAACATGAGACTTAAGAAAAGGTTGGGTAGCACCTCAGTAAATTTACCCAACATCAGCTGTGCCTCAAATGCAAGTCTTTTTTCTTTCTTTTTCTCTCTCTCTTTTTTTTTTTTTTCAGTGTAGGTTACCAAAATGAGCTTGTGAAATCTGACCAGTGTCTCGTACTGAGATGCTACCCAACCTCTTACATCTCCTGCTACCTAATAGATTCTATACTCTGCCATAGTCTAGGTAATTAGTTTAAATCCTTCAGTTGAGGAGATAATGACTTTCTTTTTGAAAGTAATTTAATTTGCCTGAGACAAATTTTAAGAAAGACTCGCAATTGGAAGGTGGCAGAATTTCCATCTAAGACATTTTTCTCCTAAGGCATTGAAACTCATCTCTAAACCCTTTAGAGTCAAGTCTCTCTGAGATACCTAGATGCAATTTCTATTTGTGTTAGGATAAACCACCAAAAACTTCACTTTCAACCTGTTTTTGAAGAGTGAGGTGGCAAACCTATAATCTAACAGTCTCAATAGGTTGCTCTAGCTGTTGTCCAGCATAAGAAATGATGTGAGGTGAGGAAACCTGTATTCACTTAGACTGATCATCTGGCAGAGACTAAGCAATTTCCTTACAAGAACTGTCCCTCCAAAGACTGCTAATGCAAAGGAAAATGACTTCTTTAATTACTATTTAAGTAATAATACTCTTTAAACTCATTAATTGATTTTAAAAGACTGTTTGGAGAGGCAGTAGACTTTCATATAAAAGATAAGCATGTTTGCACTTATTGGAAAGAGCTTTTACTGATATTAAATTCTGATGAAAGTAAAAGAATATATCTGGAAAAAAAAAAGACCAATGAAGGAAAAAAAAAAGCTTTAAAGAGTTGTTGAAAGAGCAGAGGTAGCAAACTATCCTTGTTTTACAGCAACTTCTTAACTAATCCTGCCTCAGCTTTATAATATTGAGCATAACCTTTTGCTGTAGGCAAAAGCCAAAAATAAAGGGCATGAGAAGCTATAGTACAGCTTGAAAAACTGCTCAGTTTGGTTTGCAATGTATTGACATAACAGAAACAAGATATCGCAGAGCACACAGGTGGCAATAACCTCAAGAACAATAAAATACTGATAAACTCTAAGTTACTACTCCTGGCATTATTAAAAAAAAAAACACACACAAAAACCAGTAGGTTATACAAGTTTTAAATGTAAAAGGCTGCCCGATGTATGGCAGTGATGGGAATTGCTGAGCACAACTGAACCCTGTTGATGCGGACTTTGCCATGTGAGAGGAGTGACTGGTTCACTTTTCTGTATTTATTTGTAGCTGCCTAAAATCTTTACTGTCACTGCTCTATTTTAACAGATCGATTGTCTTTGAGAAAGTCATTTAATCTCATGATTCTTGTTTTTTAGTTACTCTGTAGGGATGTGCTGAGAGTCTGCACCACCCGCGCCTTGCTGATAATGTACAGGGGAGTGTTAGCAGTTGTCCTTGGCCGGCCGGGAACGCGGAGCTAACCGCTTCGGGTAAACAACTTTGCAGAGCTGAGAAGAGCCTCTGCGGTCGGGACCTAGCAACCCTCCTAGCAACCAATCATAATGAGCCTGAAAATCCCTCAGGTCCTTGTAGGTATAAATGTACGCGCACTTCGGCTAATAAACGGAGCAAGATTCTTAACTCGCATTGAGCGTTGTATTGTAATCCGGGTCGACCTCCTTCATCTGTCGCCCGAACAGGGACCTGGCACAACGGTGCGGGTGCTCGTCGGACCTGGCACAACAGTGCAGGTATTCGTCGGACCTGGCACAACAGTGCGGGAACGATCCGTCTCAGAACATCACGCCGAGTGGTGAGTGGAGACCAGGGGATCGACATCCGGCGGTGAGTGCATCGGCACACTGGGATAAGGGGGTGCATCAGCACATTATCCGGGGCTAGCAACTAGAAAGGACTACCCCCCCGCGAAGACCGCCTTAACCATGGATCGGGAGCTGGCAATGCAGCTGCTGGCACAGATGCTCACTAAGCCAGAAGGAAGCGTCAGCCCTAAGGAACTCCATGAGTTGGTAAAGTGGGCTCGGGAGAAGGGCCATCTAACAGATCCTGCCTCCCTCTTTAGCGTAACGGAGTGGAGAAAGATCGGGGATTCCTTATGGGACTCCACATTAAGTGGTAGCAAAACAGCTAAGGAGCTGGGTGCCACCTGGCGGGAGGTCATGAACAATTTGTGGCAAAAGAAAGCAGAAAGGAAGATGACCTTGGCGGCCATGGAAAGGCTGGGTTCGGAGCTGATGGATGAAGGCACTCGTGTCTTCTCAAGTGGTTCTGGCCTGACTCCAAAAGGGGTCACTGCAAAGATAAAGAAAACAGCTGCAGATATAGCCAATGAAGTGGGGTTTGATGTGGGTAATGAGGAGGACCTTTCTCAAGGGGCATCGGCCCCACCGGAGGAAGCCTCCCGACCTCCTCCCGGCACAGCGCCCTCATCACAGCGCGGCCCACGTCCGGAAGCCCAGGAGAGTGACAGCGGGTCGGAGGGGTCCGACGGGGAACCTGTGCGCGCGGCCCGAAGTGAGCCAAGGCCGAAAAGGCCCTCCGACAGAAGGTTGCAAAAGGCTATGCGCGAGTTGCAGGAGCTCGGCTTGGGGGGGGAGGAAGTAGGGAATGTCACTGTCACCTCCAGCGAAGGGATCGTAGTTAGGCCAACAGGGAAACGGAGCCGGTGGTGGGGAGTTATCAGAGATGCTATATTGGAGGGACAGTGGGAAGCAGTGTCTGCAATTGCCTGCCCAGTACATCCTCAACTGGACGGTACTAGCGAGGCTTGCTGGAAACCCTTTGATTGGAAAATGATGCGTCAGCTTCGCAATACGGTGTCTCAGTATGGGATAAATTCTGAGCCGGCAAGACAGATATTGCAATTCGTGTTTAGTTCAGATCTCTTAACCCCTGCCGATTGTATGCAAGTCGCAAAATTGTTATTAACACCTGCCCAGTATATCCTGTGGGAAAAGGAGTGGGAAAGACAAGCGCAGAGGGTGTGTGAAATCCCTAGAGCCCAGGGGGACCCCATGGATGGAGCATGTATGGAAATGATCTGTGGCAAGGGCCCGTTTTCTAACCAGATAGTCCAGCTCACCTACAACGTGCAGCTGCTCAGTGCAGCTGCGGAAACGGCCAAGGCTGCCCTGCTGTCGCTGCCTTCGGAGAAGAGGGCCCCTTCCTTCACATCGGTCCGTCAGGGCCCCAATGAGCCCTTCACGTCATTTGTTGATCGGTTAATTCAGGCCCTAGAGCAAGCTGCAGATATGACCGATGGCTTCCAAAAGCAAATGTTGCAGATATTGGCCTTTGAAAATGCCAATACTAGGTGTAAAGGTATAATTCTTACTCTTCCCCGGGATGCCAGCATTGAGACCATGCTGGAACAGGTCACGCGCTGGGAAAGAAGCAGTCAATCTGCACTTGTGGCTGAGGCTGTCCAGGAGGCTACTCGAGCCCAAGTGGACGCTCTCGAGCATTCTATTCAGTCTCAAATGCAAGTGCTAGCGGTGGCCCTGCGCCTTCTGTCAGGGCAACTAGGGAAGGGCGCGAGGTCTAAGAATATGGCGTGTTTCCGTTGTGGGAAGCCAGGGCATACGAAAAGACAGTGCAAGCAGGGACTGGTGTGGTGCGACACGTGTCAAAATGGGTCGCACTCTAGCAAAGCGTGCCGGAGGTCGGGAAACGACCAGCGGAGCGCGATGGGGAGCCGCGCGGGGAAAATAGTAGCTCCTGCCCCAGCTGTGAACCTGGGCTCGGGCCAAGCCCCGCCACCCGAGGCAGCCTGGGCATCAACCTGGCAACCGCAATAAATGTGACATTGATAGATCAGAATCCTGTGCGAATTCCCACAATGACGCGCGGGCCTTTGCACACCTCCAGGCAGAGGATGGGAGCCTTGTTGCTTGGCCGATCTTCCTCGGGACTGAGAGGCATTATAATCCTCCCTGCTGTTATTGACTCAGACTACACGGGAACCATAGAGATCACCTCCTATACCTTGTTTCCACCCCTAATCATTCCAAAAGGAAGTAGGATTGCGCAGTTAGTGCCATTAGAAAATTTGGCTGCCTGGGTATGTCCACTGACACCCTCGACGCCGGTCAGGGGCGACGCGGGGTTTGGCTCTAAGGGACCAGTGGCCTGTCTGACCTTGCACATGCAGAAAAGGCCGACCTTGACGGTGACCTTAATACATCAAGGCGAGCGGGTGACAACTGAGGCCCTCCTCGACACGGGCTCACCCTGGTGTCTCAGCGTATTTGGCCCCGGCACTGGCCGCTGCAGCAAGGCACTGGAGGAGTTGGAGGAATAGGAGGTATCAAGATCACACGAGTAAGCACCCATCCCGTTACTCTGCTGATTGACGGCAAGAGCGCATCAACAAGAGTGACGGTAGTTGAGCTGCCACCCGATGTGAATGCCCTCATCGGTTGGGAATGCATGACCCAATTGGGAATTATCTTAACCACCCCGGACACGTTTTTTTCACAGCGGCCTCTGTTAGGCAGCCAATAAGAATCACTTGGAAAGCAATCGAGCCCATTTGGGTCGAACAGTGGTTGCTAAGTGCTGAACGGCTGCAGAAAGCTCATGAACTGATAAAAGAACAACTGCAAGCTGGACACCTGAAGCCATCAACTAGCCCCTGGAACACACCTGTTTTTGTCATCCCCAAGAAGTCCGGGAAGTTCCGCTTGTTGCATGACTTAAGGAAGGTAAATGAACAAATGGAGCCCATGGGGGCATTGGAGCCAGGGATAACGACGCCTGTCATGCTGCCACAGTATGGCCTCTGTGGATTATCGACTTGAAGGATTGTTTTTACACTATTCCGCTACATCCCGAGGACATGTGTCGGTTTGCCTTCCCGCTACCTTCTATTAACCATGAGGAGCCAGCCCAACGCTTCGAGTGTGTTGTGCTACCCCAGGAAATGCGGAATAGTCCCACCATGTGCCAGATATTTGTGGCTGCGGCCCTACAACCCCTGCGCCGCCTGTGGCCTAATACGATCATTTATCATTACGTGGACGACATCCTCCTAGCGCGCGAATCTGGGTTCACTTTGGAGGATGAAAAGATATTAGCTGACACTCTGAGCCAGTGCAGCCTGGTTATCGTCCCGGAAAAGGTGCAAAGGACTTCTCCCTGGAAATACCTAGGCTGGACGATAACGGAAACCTTAATCTCTCCACAAAAGCTCACCCTGCATACGGAACTTAGAAACCTTACAGATGTCCAGACCCTGATGGGGGATCTGCAGTGGGTTCGTCCTCTGTTGGGCATTACCAATGAGGATATAGCACCATTGTGCGCGCTGCTGAAGGGCACCGACGCCGCCAAGCCCGTTGTCCTCACCCTGGAGCAACGCGCATGCATCCGCTGCCTGGGAATCCTGATAGCCATGTGACCAGTTCCACACGAACGCCGAAAGGTTAGCCTGCTCCTTCTCAATCAGGGCCTCAGAGGCCAAGGGGATTGTGCAGACGTGTCCACAATGCAGTCGTCAAGGGCCAGGGTTGGGTATAGGCATAAACCCTCACGGGCTGAAAGCGCTGGAAATATGGCAGATGGATGTTACCCACGTACCCGTGTTTGGCCGGTTAAAGTATGTACATGTGCTCTAGGTGACCCTGCGTGTGCAGGGGGGTTGGACTAGATGATCTCTAGAGGTCCCTTCCAACCTTAAGCATTCTATGATTCTATGATTCTTTGTGACGGTAGATACATTTTTGCATGTAATTTGGGCAACCGCTCAGCCAGGGGAAAGAGCTATCCATGTCAAAAAGCACTTGACGGCTTCGCTTTCCTGGGCGTTCCATAAGAAATAAAAATGGATAATGGGCTGGCCTATATTAGTGATGGGGTCCGGCAATTCTGTGGGAGGTGGGGGGGTGAAGCACGTCACAGGCATCCCGCACTCGCCTATGGGCCAAACCGTGGTAGAGCGAGCAAACTGCACCTTGAAGAATTATCTGAGTAAGTTTACGGAGATCTCTGACCCCGAAGAGCGATTGCATCAAACCCTGTTTGTGTTAAATCATTTGTTTGTGTTTGGGGACAACAAGGAGCCCCCGATGTTGACCCATGCTGAAAGCCTAAGGCCCCAGGCGCCCTGTTCTACGCTGATGATGGTGCATTACCATCCACCTCAAATGGGAATTTGGGCGGG
>NW_010579239.1:8777-21637 GCF_000705375.1 Tinamus guttatus | reverse complement strand
GCCTGGAAATCCCTCAGATGCTTGTAGGTATAAATATACGCGCACTTCGGCTAATAAACGGAGCAAGATTCTTAACTCACATTGAGTGTTGTCTTGTAATCCGGGTTGATCTCCTTCATTACCCTTTAAGTTTGAAATCCCTAGTGAAAAAATGATATTTAATTAAGAAATTTCAAATGCTTATTTCAGATCTGTCCTGGGAACATTTTTACTGGGGCTTCTTCCCTTCAGTGTGGTTACTTCAAGGATGATGCCTGTCCTTCCTTTCCTCAGAGTGCAGGGACTTGATTCTTTACTATTTGCAGAGCACCTGAAAATCCTCTATGGAAATTTCTAGCCAAGTTCCCATTCACTGTGCTTTATAAGTAGCATTTTATTGCTTATATATTTTAGCTGGTTTGCTATTCAATCCAATATTTAAAATGTGAAGTGTTTCATTTCAGCAAGTTGCTTTCTGAGGACTTTCGCTTAGAAAGTTCTCTACTTTTTCTGACATTGCTGAGATTATAGATTTTTCAAATAGCTTGAGTTTATCCATGCTGTATGACTTCCTGAGGAGCTGTCCTGAGGAAGGACAGATGGAAATAAGACCAGGAGAATTGCCTTGTTCATTGGGGATGGTCCAATTGAACCAACACCAATTGTTTATTGCCTCAGTAGAGGATGTTTTAGGGCAGACTCCATTCCCCCTTCTTCCATGGAGACCAGAATTTGCTGAATGAGGAAACCCTTTAGGGGAAAGGAGAACTGTGAGTTGATCCCTCATTACCTTGTGCCTCATTAGCATTCAGGAGTAAAATTTGTGGGTGTGGAAAGCATCTGATTTTTGAAAAGCTGTTTTTGTTCCAAGCTAACCATGATGCTGCCAGTCTTTGGTATCAGCCTGAAGGCACCATCCATGTAGGTAGGACAGCCGCTGAACAGCAGGTACCACCACCCTCAGCTGCACGGACTTGAACCCTCTGGCAGGGCAAGGGGAATACTGGTGTGTTAAATGGGTGAATTGAGCTATGCTGATTAGCTGTGCTAAATCAGGGCAGTAAAGAAGAGAAAGAGATGTCTTTGTGTCTCTGTTCTGCGTTAATCTGCTAGACTGGAAGTGGGAGCATGTAAGGTGTGAGCGCTTTTTGCTGTCCCGAGCACCCCTCGTGCCGTGCTTTCCAGCTGTGCGTTTGCTGGCCCCTGTGATTAATATGCTACCGCTTGGTTTGTCACCGTCTAATGTTCATCCTGATAAAAAGAGATAGAGGACAAATGAGAATTAAATGCATTATCTGCAAACCCAGTAACCCACTTTCTGTTTTAAATAGAGCAGAAGTGTTTAAAAAACATAATTTGTTCAGTCTCCATGCAGAAGAATGTGTCAGGAGAAAATGGTTGTGCTGTGCACAGTATTTTAAAAAGAGAAAGCTAATGCGATATGACAAATTATATGTAAAACTGGAATGATGAAATAATTGATCTTCTGGAGATTATTTTAATTGTTTCCTTTTGTCTTTCATATGCAAATGGACAACTACAGGGTCTTATATACTCTGCTTTACTCAGAGCTCAGAGGGAATTTATTAGCTGCCTTGCTAATAGCCCTCTGCAAAATGTCATCTTCCCAATACAGGAAATCATCATTATAAGCAGGGCCTAACAAGATAATACTATTATCATAGTTTAAACTTCACATACTTGAAGTTCAGGGAAACAGGTATAGCAGGTACACTGTACATTTTGCTGTGGAAACAAAAGTGTTCTTAATGCACTAGGATTCATTTCTAATTCACTAATTTTTACTGGAAAGCCTAACCTATGATAGGGTAATGTCACCTACTTTATTGGCATGTTCTCTATCCTGTATGAAATGTAATTACTATTGTTTTAAACAATTCCCAGTAGCCATCAGTGAGAGCCTTTGAAAAGGGAGAGAATATTTAAAGAAAACTTCTTTTTCAGAAATTAATGGTGTTAACATTTTCTAAAAAAAAAAAAAAAACTCCAAATGTATTTATGTTTATCCAACCATTGAGCTTTCTTTGGCTAATGTGCCTATATCATCCTCTAGTTTGAAAAGCTCTTTCTTGCTATTTGGCTAACTTGCTAAAAAGAAATATCTTAGCAAGGGAAAATAGTGCTTTAAGAGAACATTTCTCCGAGGAGCAAAGAGTTGCCTTCAGACTCTTCCTGTTTACACAGTATTTATTTTCCATCAGCTAGATTCTTCACTGTTTCTCTCTGCATAAGTAGACCACTTACAAAAGAAACAACTGAGTTAAAAATATAAAGGTTTGTTAAGTAGCCTCTCTCCAACTCAGTTATTATCCATATTTTTCCTTTAGTGTATATATCTTAGCTGTCAATCCAAGATAAAGCACTCAGACTGTAGACTTCCAGATTGCACTAATTATCTTGAAGTTTACTCTCAAAATTGCTAACTTACATATGTTAGATATGCATGATATTGAGAATGTGTTATTTAAAAAGAATTTCAAATGCCTTGGATTGAAATTTAAATAAAAGAGAAGCTGTTTTGTCTGTGGCCCGTCCTGAAAATCTGTTCTGTGATACTGTACCCAGAGGATGGCAAAATCTTCGCAGATTGCAATGATGCTTCAGAGAAATATCTCAGGTTTTATGGTGGTATCTCTTATGTCCAAGAACTAACGTGTTAAATTTAAAATTATTTGTCAAAGTAATAACGGATTTGCAGAGCGAAGTCAGAAACCTTGGTTAAACTGCTAACCATACTTGCCTTATCTTGAATTTAAAGTAATAAATCTGTTCTTTTTGTTTGCTCTTTAGAGTTTCAACAAAATGTAGTTCTATGAGTGTAACTAGTGAAATCCAGTGTCTTGTCTATTTGTGTGCTGCGTCTGGATTTTCTGGTTCATATGGAATGAAATCACATTGCAACCTTTGCATCAGCACTAGCACTACCTTCTAGCTTTCTTCTCTCTCTGGCCACTCTTATTTAAAATACTTGATATACCTCTTTAAGAAAATATTAAAAAATCCCAAGAGAAATTTAAGACTATAAACATATTAAGAATATTTAAGGTGAAAAAAATGGGACACATACGTTAATATCTTTAAGGTACATAAGACTAAATATCTTTAAGTCTCTGTCTTCCTATCTAATCTGCCTGATAATTGTTCAAAAGTAAGAGAGGTAGGAATATGTAAGTAAGAGGAGGCACACAGTGAGGCAAACATGTCTGCATATACTCACATACAGACTTGAATCTTTGAAGAATTTAAGCTTTGTTTCCTAGAAGGAAGACTAAACATTGGGAAATTTCAGCTTGTCGGAGAAATTAAGAAACATCTATGATTAAGCTTAATATAGCATTTTTTTTTTAATGCTAAGCTTGGCTATACATCCATCTGAAAAGGCTTAAAGTTTTGGATTACAGAAGTAATATGTGCACATGGTGTTCTGGGGGCGTTAAATTGCACTTGTCATTCTTGGTTACTTTTCAGCCTAGGTGTGTGCTCAATAAAACGTGCGGCGTGGTGAGTAACTTCCAAATGCCACTGAAGTTCATTTGTAATGCAGAATAATCAGAAGAGCAAAGATGTTTTAGTGCCTTTACTTAGTGATATTAAATGATTATTGCAACACATTTATTATTCTTCAGGCAAAAAAAAAGATATTTCATAAAACACTCTTCCAGCTCTTAAGGCAATGTTCTGCACATTAAAGATAAAAATAAAAGATACTGCTGATGCTAGATAGCCCTACATTTCTTTTGCTGGTCCTTGTATAAAAGAGTACTTGCTAAAAATACCCTGAGTTATTGCTGTTTACCTGCCAGCAGGTAAGATTTTGATGGGCCAATAGCTGCTCTCAGATCCCTGCTGGGACTGAAGAACTGGGAAGATATGCTTATGAAGAAATGGATGGTATCAGGATTTAGGCAATTTCATGTGTTCTCATGGATGGGAATGTGTCAGGCCAGAAAGGTTTCACTGGCAGATGCTATCTAGGTACCCAAGCCTGGGCTGGACCATAGTTTGAACATAATTGGATGTCCTCATGGACTTGCAATTGCTCTTCAGAAATTGTAAATGCCAACTCTTTCAGCCACCCACAGTTGTCTCAGCTTTATCCAGGGTGTCTACAAGGGCACTCAATACACAGATTTATGCTCCTAAGTCTTTTCCTTGTTGCCTAAGGATCTAGACGGACCTATGAAATTAGATAACTAAACCAGCCAGTAGGTATTTTAAGGAGAAGAATATCCCAACTGTTGGATGGAAGTGCTTGAATCCCTTCCTGGATTTAGGTCACAATTCATCTCTTCCTAGCATAAGCATAATTTCAGAGGGAACAAAAGCTACCATGTGTATATAGAGAGTCTGTGGGTGTCTTTAATCTTAGAAACTACCAGTTTTCTGGGCCTTATGGCAAGCTGTTCGCTAAATAGCTGCAAATTGGAATTCCTTTCTCCCTATTTCTGCTATTTAAATCAAGGACAGACAGCAAAAGAAATGCAAGATATTGACCTGCTTGTCAGCTTTTTAGGGTCCTCATAGCTGGTGAGGTGGAAAGTGTCATTCAGTGCCATGGCAGGAGTGATTCCTGCCCATTATCAACCTCAGCACTTCTGTGAAAAAATAATTTGTTATCCCTGAGATCTGGAATTAGCTAGTCAGGGAGTCTTTTGCTCTGCAAGGTTAATATTGATATCTTTCTGCCTTCCCTCCCTTGTGGAAGAAATACTGATTAGTGTGGATGAAGAGGTGACCACGGGTAACGTGGTTGTCCTGGAGAAGGAAGAACAAGATTAGTTCCTTGTTAAGGGTCCAGGGAGGGAGGTGGTAACTATAGTAACTACTGTGTATCTGAACCTCTGCCCACTTCACTGTAACCCACTTGATTGCAATGAAAATTTAAACTTATTGGTACTTACTTGTTCATCTCTCCGTCTAATTAAACTGTCTCTCAATGTAAACGCTTGTCAGATGCTCTTGTGATTAGCAGACAGATGGGTGAATGCTGTCTCAGGGTATATGCCATGTCTTCAGATGGTGCAATGGAAGCCGGGAGAGGCCCAGGTCTCTCAATTAACGTCTTACAATGGTGCTAAATCAGAAAGAAAATATTATTTGCAACTTATAGAAGATACTATTTGCAGTTTAGTTAAAAGAAGCCTTACATGCCTAATACATTTAATACAATAACCTTTAAAGTTTGAGTGAATTAAACGTGTCTCCAAAATACTGTCACCTGTATCAGAATCAGATTCTGATCTCTGTCAGGTCAGCAACACTATTAACATGTTCCACTGCTCTCACTTCACACCAAGTAACTGCATTAATGCATGATGTTTCTCAGCTACTGGGGATAAAATGACTTAATGTTTAACCAACTGATATGATCAAGCATAAATTTGAAAGACAAATTACTGACAAGTGTTCTGCCTTCTAAGAAGGTCATATTGAGACTTAGTGTATACATAATCCTCGAAATGTGCAAAACCTTCTGGTGTGTATTGAAATCAAAGAGTAAATGTGAGTGATACCAAAAGTCTTTGCAGATATTTCCAGGTTACATTTTTTTGCTGCCTTTCAGGCAGAAATTCTGAGAGCTCTTAGTCATTAGAACAGAACATCTCCAATTTGGTTCAAAACAATATTGACACCAAATGTCAAGTCTTCACTTTATTTGTGATAATGAAACAAACCATTAATCTGTAATATTTTTGCTCATGTCAGTATGTGGTATTATAGCAACTGAAATGGCATCAAGGATCAGAAGTATTTCTACACACTTTTGTTACAGCAGACACATTTACCTGGTCCTATGTGGATGCCTGTGCTTCCAGTCACTGGAAATATGTGGGGGTTATGGGTCATGTAGTCTATTCTGATAGTCATCTTTGACTTTTACACTGGCTCAGTGAAAGTGTAGATTGTTTTTTGCATAAACAAGCTCCTGTGTAACCCCTGCTTGCCTTCGACTTTTACAGTGAAGAATGTGAAAACAAAAACAAAAAAAAACAACAAAAAACCCCAGCTTATTCCTGCTTCCTGCTTATTTCCTGACTTGAAAAAATTTTCACTGACAAGTCTCTTTCCAATTCCAAACCTTCCCTTACCAGGTTTTCTGATATTTCCTGATGAGATGTTCTTACTCATGATTGAAGATTACTGCTGCTCTCGCAGGTCCTCTGAAGCTTTCATAGATGCAGCGGCCTCACAGACAAGCCAGGCTTGTCTACCTGTCTGCCAAATAGAGACCTTCTCACTTATGTGCATGTGACCTGGCAAGGATACTGCTGGAAGTTGGATCAACTCTGTAAAACTGGCAGTAACTTTGTTTTTACCTGTCAGCTGAGCGACTTTGAACAGGAGAGTGTCGAGGGGTGGTAAATGGGGAGCCCTACAATGCTTTTCTTTGAAAGTCACTTTACAGAACATCTTAAAAGAATGAACTGGGCCTGAATCTCCTTCATGTCACTGTATGTCAGAAGCAACCAAAGAAACCCACAAAAGATGTATTTATTTTGGTTCTTGCAAACAGTAACATAGAGAACACGAATTTGGGACATACAGCTTTTAATTGGTTGCTCAAAGTGCTGTTGAAATGGAACCTGTCAGAATAAAAACTCCATTTTATGTTTATATTAAATCTGCAGTGCAGGATGTCATCATCAGCATCTGGGAGCTTTGGTTTTTTTGTCACTTGTTTATGTAGAAATAGAGTATTTTCAAATGTCACATGAAGTACTAATAGGTATATTTATTTTCTCTTTTGCCTTTGAGATTGAACAATACTTTCTACTGTGCTTCATAATAGGTACAGTTTTTCATATGACAGACATCTCTTATTTTCAGCAGCATTTTTCATAAAAAACTTAACCATTTTTTTCCTTTTTTATGCTATGCGAGCATTGATTATTTTTGGTCCTTCAGACCAATCAATGGACAACAGACAATGTTGTCATCTGTGGCTGAGTTCATGCTCAATGTTTTCTCCTTTTCCCTGCAAAATAATAGTGATAACAGTGTACCACATCTCCTTCAAGCGAATAAAACTTCTAAAAGTAATTAGCCTTGGTAGTCCATGCAAAATGTCTTGGTTGTCTCAATCTCCAGAGGACATGCAACACAATATCAGAAAAGACTAGGAACTAATAGCTTTTACATCAGTATCTCAAATCCTTTATCAAGGTTTGTCTGGCTTAAATGTTTTGGGAGGATGTGTAAATAAGTAGACTTGTCCTTGATTTCCCTTGAGCCAACTGCAATTTAGTCTCTAGTCCTTTATTTCTTCTCACCTTCAACCCCTTCCTTCAATACTCTTTCAAACAACAATCAGTCAAGCCTTACTCTGAAATAACCATCACATTCAGAGGGGGAACAAAGACCTAATGTAGCCAAGAGTTTAAAATCCTCTTCAAGAATCTAATACTTTTTACACTACAAATACATAGCTCCTTAGATGTTAAGTTGAATCTTAACTATAATTCTTTTCCAGAGTTAAACCATTCAGCCATGTCTGCTCTCAAGCATATTTGATGCTAGTTTGTGACTCTTACTGACTATTCATCTTTTCTTTGCCTTACTTTCCTAAAGCTTTCCTGCAGTTACGAAACTTGTACAGATGTGAAATGCTTGTTTTGGGTAGAATCCTGGAAATTATGTTGAGTCTTAGTTGTTATTTTTCCTGCTGCTGGGGTGCTGTTCTACTTGCCATTGCTGCAGCTCAGCTGATTTCCCATGATAGTGACTCCATCGTCACCATTTCTTCGTAGAGTAGGCATTCAAAAAACAGGGTTTCTGCCCCCTTACACAGCAACACAAATCCTGCAGATACTGAGCAGCACTGTGAGCTCTGCCTGTCCATCTCGGTGGACGAGTTTTTGACATTAACCCTTTCTTGTCCCTTCTTCCCAGAAGGGGCAGCAACTTTTGAGCACAGCTGAACAATTTCAAAAGGATGTGACAAATGGGCAGAGCTTGCACAGCTACATTGTCAAAAGGAGGCAGGGCATCTTCTCGAAATTTTCACTCCATACTTTCCTCCCCTAATACGCTTCCCCAAAATATGAAATTCTTCCTCTGGTCAAGACCAGCACCTTGGCAGGAATGGTCCAGGAGTTCAGCACCGTGTTCATGTGCATGATGGAGGAGGAAGTGGTGTAAAGAATAACTGAGGGAGCACTGGGGCTGCTGGAGGGTTTATGAGCATGGAAGAGACCAGGAGCTATCTCAGGTCCAAGGCAACGTCTAGAGGGTAGAGGGATGAGCAGAGGAGAGCTAGGATTGTTCTGGAGATATGGAAACAGGAAATACAAATCTGTAAGAAATTGTGGAAGAATTGCTTGAAAGTAACAACTTAGAGAAAAACTAGGGCCTAACAGAAGTTTTGGCATTACAGAAGCTTGCTTGGGGCGATATACAGTTGCCACTTCCAGAATGGTTGGTACTCATGGACTCCACTCCTCGACAGTTCCCTGGGCAGCACAATCTGCCCTCCTCACAGCTGCAACGAGGAGTAATGGAGCCTGGAGAGGAGTGAAGATGCCTTGGGAAACATGGCTTTCACAACATGAAATCATAATATGTCATATCTTAAAAGATGCTACAACAGGCCAGAATCCAGTTTAATTTTTGAGAATAGAAAACCGGGACATGTGGCTATTCTAGAAGAGCAAAGAAAAGGAAAACATTTCATGTGAGGCACTGTAAAGGTGGCAGAGGTTTAGTAAAGAATATTTTTACAAATGGTTGTCCTCAAATTTTAGTATCATGATTGTACAGCTACAGCTACAGGGGTGATGGAATACTTTAGGAGGTAAATTCACAGGTTTGCTATTCCTGGCAGAGTAGCAATATATGCTATATTATCCAGAGTAGAAAATCAGGCACTGTTTATCTAACTTTATTTTTGAGTGAACTGCTGAACTACACAAGTGAACATCAGTGGAAGGCACCTAAGCAGTGAGCTAAGGATAAAAGAGCTAAAATCCCAGATGACAGAATGCCCAGGGGGAGACTAGGACATCCTTGTCCCAGCTCATTTGAACCCTGCTGTGTACAGCCCCATTTTGGACTGTGGATTCTAATACATCACTATGACACTTTCTGTGTTAAAAGAATTTCCTGACTTTACACATTAACACACTGGAAAATAATTTCAGGCCTCATGTCCTCCTTCTCTGGAATTACATGTGGTTTATTTTTAGAGGTTATTTGTCATGCTATGACCTAAAGCTGTTTTGCCTCAGCATGTAAAATGTTTAATTAGTTCTGCACCTAACTAATGAGAATTGAAGTAAGAAGCAAAGAATTTCAAATGTCTTCTTTCCTATGAAGAATATGAGGAAACAGACAAAGCTGAGGAATGCATAAAATATCATGCAGCAGGGTAAAATATAAAAAAGAATAAGTGAACAACTAGCAGGTAAGAAGAGAAGACTGTTAAGATATGAAAGGTGGTAATTCTGTAAATCCAGGTTTAACTATTAACCTGATTAATGCTGGAGCTTTCATGCAGGAAGATATCTACCAAAAGAAACAAATAATGATGCAATGAAGGCAGCCTAAAAGTTTGATAGTTTACAGCAAATGTGAGAATATTAAGATTTAGATGCAAGACTGAACAAACTATGTAACAGTTCCCTGTGTTCCCTGTAACAGACTAACAAGAACATTAAATTTATTGTGCATTTACGTATTATGTTTAAGATGTTTATAAAGGAGGTAACAAAGATATCTGGGCATAAAGGGTTTTAGAGTGTTAGTAATGTCAAGCTCTATTTTCAAAGATACATCCGAGTAACTGTTAGCTGTGTTCCTGGTATATTAGCTATAATATAAAACCAGCATAAGACTAAAGGCAGATGATGAAAGATTAATAGTGTGAACTTGGTATCTCTCCATGATAGTCAGAAATATAGATATACCAATCCTATTTCCTTGTTCCTGCACTGTGCCAGCATAGGCATTTCTTTACATCATTGTATCATATTATCAGCTGTAAATTCCATAACTAATTCCTTTACACCTTTAGTAATACTCATTTAAGATGATAATAGAAGGTAATTGTAACTGTGTCTGGAAAGCTTCCTACTTCACAGAAATACCATTTCATTTCAGAGGGAGACGTGCAACCTGCCTTGCTGATTTTGAAGAGCTGTGCTAGTAACAATGTTGTGATATGAAAGGAAAAATGAATGTTTGGTTTACAAATATATAACTTTTTATACTTTTAAACTACACATGATGAAGAGCACCATACTAAAACCCAGTACAATTGCTCTCACCATACATAACTGCAAATTTTACCTGCAGTGGACATGTAAGATTGGGCTGCAATTGCTACATCAATGTCAGATTGAGATAGCTGCTGGGAGTAGCCCTGTGCTTCCGTAGCCCATAAGCTGCTGCTGGACCACACACCTATGGGTGCTTCATCCCTGCCCACCTACAGCTGGAAACTGCCTTTTGGCTATGCCAACACAGTTTAAAATAAGATGCAGACAGCAGGAACAAGGACTGTTTTCAGGAGTGGAAAAATTACCTCGTGAGTGGCTCAGGTTTTTACTTCTACTTGCTTGTTGGAAGGAAAAGCTCTCCCTTAACTCTGAATGGTGGAAAGCAGAAATAGCACGGCAGTTAAATACTGCTTGCTACTTGTGTTGTGACAAGTTCTGTATCACGTTCCCTTCCACTGGCAACAATGTTTAGATTGCCTTAAAAAGATAAATGAGAAAGAATCTCTAATTATCACTTTTGCTCATAGGTATTGCCTAGGATTGCAACAGTCATAGGAACCGAGAGAGGTGTATTTGCTAATTAACAGCTTAATGAGCTTTCCTCTCAAAAAGTTAATTAGGTCACTCTCTGGGGTTGCAGTCACTGGGTTTAAAACAAACAAACAAACCTGCATAACAAATTTCTTCCTTGGGGTTTCTGGGGGTAGATTTTGGATAATGATGTCAGGATCAGTGCTGTGCACTTTTGCTATTGATAGCTTGGGCTAAAGGAGGATGTTCACAACTCCAAAGATATCAAAGGCAAAAAATCAGCTGACACAATGTTTGCAGCTATAATTACACTGAGCATGGTGGCTAACGAGAAAATTGTAATACATGAAGCTAGAAATTCATCACTGTGTATTATGTCATCTTCTTTTTGACATTAACATCTGTAGAAGACATTGGTCATGAAAAGCTTCTGTCACGGTCACAGTTGCAAAGTGTTACAACCATTAGGCAGTTATCCTAAAGAACAGCATCGAGGCTTGGGATAGGGGAGAAGGGGAGGGGAAAAAAAAAAGAAAAAAAAAAGAAAAAAAGGCTGATAATTATCCTCAGCTTTCTCTGATCAAAACAAAATTTGCAACTCTTTCACTGCTTATCTGTTAACAGCCTCTGCCTTTTATTACTGTCCCACTTGCAGCTGGCTCTTTTTCTTCTTGTGGTCTGACTTTCATGTGATTACAGAGGTCAGTATTTTCCAACTTTTAAATCTTTAATTATTAGGTTATGATATAAAAATAGTTTCACAGTGTAGGGTGAAGTGCTGAAGACTGTTGGTAACTGTAGATGACCTAGACTCTGACTTTTACTTAGTTATTTTTAAAAGTTTTATGAAGCTCATTCATGACATTATAGTCCTACCAGTTTCTAATTGGATTGATAGGTAGAGTGCTTGAATTCTGATGCTATCCTGGTTCAGTTCCTCCTAAAAATGTACGGAATAATATGAACAGAATACGTGAGTGCACTGAGATATAGCCTTGCTGGTATTAACAGCAGTATGTTATGGATAGGAAGGAAGCTTGTGACCTTGTGAATGCCAAGATGCCTTGATGCTTCTGTCTGGAAAAATCACTTGGGTGATATTTAGAATTGCTGTTTCAGCAGCTCCTTGGCAGTGATGGGTCCCTTCTCCAATGTTGGCAGTGACTGCTTCATGCCAGCTCTCTGCCTACCCCCTACAGCTCTGGGGCCAGCATGTGAGCCCAAGGAGCCCTACTGGCTTGGTTGAGTTCTTTGCTTGTTTTGTTTATTTTTGCTTTATTTATTTATTTGGCTTAGAAAGACCAGTGGCAACTCACTGCTGTGGTCTAGCTTACAGAAAGCCTGAGCTCCCTTGTCTCTCCAGGCTCATCTCTGTAGTTTTCACTTTGTGTGCTGAGCTAGCCCTCTTCTCTGAGTTTATTTAAAAATGAGCTGTATTTCTATATATAGCTCAACTCAAAATTTCTCTGCAATTCTTTCATGTGCATGTTTGTGGAATACATGAATAAGTCACTGCGAAACATGAAAGCAATGTACATTTATCTTATAAGGGGTAGACCTTGATCTAAACTTAATAACAGATGCCAGAATCTGTGTGGTCTTGATATTACAGTTTTGTGATAACAGAAAAATATTTTCAGCTCCTTCCTTCTTTGCCAAAAACATTTTAACACATTATCTCTGAAAATATCCTAGTGTATAATTACCAGGAGAATCAATTGCTACAAGATGGCTGTTAGATACGAGTGATTAACAGTTAGAAGGATTGCTACTTTTTTAAAATTGCTTATTTTGTAAGGGGTATGAATGCCTTACAAACAGATAGGAGTTGCATAGCATTTGTCTTGGACATCGCAGTGCTATTAGTGAGGTAGGTTTCTTTATTGGCTTTAAAGATGAATGTTCTTGTTTGTTTTTGCAGATGTGATAAAATGAATGATGATAAAGGCAGCAGCATTTCTGTTTAGCTCAGATCTCTAGCATTGCAATAATATCTTAGTTTTCTAGTGAGGGAAGATATATCTAGTGCTACTTTTCTTCTGTCTGTCGTCTTTTCCACCACCATAACTCCTTCAGCAGGTTTCCCTGTGCTAACCTTGATGAGAAAGGCCATAA
>NW_010579238.1:0-13965 GCF_000705375.1 Tinamus guttatus | reverse complement strand
TTAACAAGCAGATCCAGGTGAATACAAGGATGACACTTCAGAACCGCCTCACCTTGGACATTTTACTAGCTAAAGAACATGGAGTCTGTGGGTATCTGAAGTTAAATTCAGATCACGGTTGCATTCATATTCCTAATGTCACTGAAAACCTTAATAAGCAAATAGATCAGATTCAAAAGGTGGCCCGACAGGCCCAAGACCTTAAAAAGGATATAGAAACAACATGGTTAAATAAACTTTTAGGGGAAATAGGAGAGATTTCTCTCAATGGATGTTTGTCATCTTTGCTACAGACAATTTTGATTTTAATAATTCTTATAATTATAACTTGTATAATAGTTCAATATTGTCCATCAATTATGGTGTGCTGTTCTTGCCGGTGTTGCAGGAGGAATCGAAGGTATTACCGGAACTATGCAGTCTAAGTGAGACTCCCAAAGAGACCTTATTTTGAAAGTCTCAAAGGGGGAAACTGTTATGAGAAACCCCAGAAGAGAACGCACCCAAGGACATGTTTTCACTGTCGTCGACGGAAAATATAGACAAAACAGCAGATGTTCCTGGGACATCATGAGAGAATATGGACAAAATAGCAAAGATCGGTTGAAAACAAAGACCACCATATCTTCAAAGAACTGCCTGGGACTGGGCAATAGGCTCTCAAAACAGGGCCTCTGAGCCAGAATGGGGCCATATATGGAAGTGAGTTCTGGGTTGTCATCAAGTGGACACGGCGAGATGACCACCAGGGGGTCTCAGAAGACCACCAGAAGACCACCAAAGGGACAGAGGGCGCATGCACACAAGGGTGGGGTAGATTGTAATTACTTCTGGGAAATAGAATGAATATGTATGATTAGTCCTAGAGTTTAATGCATATGTAGATAATAGAGAAATAAAAGTTTCATTGCCAGCGGTTTGCAATGCGGGCAGCCACAACAGTACACTAGTGCTGCAGCTTCTCCACTGGATCTGCAATTGTCCTTGTGACCTCCTGTGCTAGCTAGTGAGCCTCCTTAGCTGTGAGTGTGCTTTCCAAGTGCCCCTTTCACTGGTGTGCCCCAGCAGCGCCTCGTCTAGGCTGCAGAGGGCAGTCAGCAGGATCCACACCAGATCCTCTGCTCCCTTTCACACCACCAGCTTTCAATGGTTCAATGGTTTCTTTCAATGGTTCTCTTTCTCTCTCTTTCTCTCTCCACGGTTCTCTATGACTCTCTGTGGTTCTCACTTCTTCTCTGCAGCTCTCTTCCTCTGTGGTTCTCTCTCTGCGTGTTTCCTGCCCGGGGAAAGGCGCACTTCTCTCTCGTTCTCTGCAGGTCTATCTCACTCTCTCCCCGCTTCTCTCCCTCTCTCTCTCTCTCTCTCTCTCTTTCTCTCTCTCTGTGGCTTTCTGTATCTCTCTCCGTCTTTCTCTCTATATATTTCCACGGTTCTCTCTCTCCACCCACCATCTCTCTGCTCACCTCTCTTTTTCTCTCTGTGTATTTCTATCTGTCTCTCCCCCACTCCTCTCTCTCTTGGCCATTCTCTCTCTCTCTGCAGTTCTCTCTCTCTGTCAGTGATTCTCTCTCTCTCTCTCAGCATTTCTTTCTCAAAGTTTCTCTCTCTCTCTCCGCTGTCCTTTCTTTCCACAATTTTGTCTCTCTCTCACCTTTTTTCCAGCTGGAGCTTGGAGACCAGCTCCACGAGTCTCTCTGGGCATCCCCCAGCTCACTTTCAGCTCTGGCCATGCTGCAGGCACAACCCACCCTGCCAGCTTGTAAGCCACAGGTGCCTACCGACCCACAGCAGCCCATCTGGGAACATGGTGCCCTACCTCCCCGTTGTCCTCTTGTCACCAAAAATTGTGAATAAACCTCTTAACACCAATGTAGTGTTAAGAAGCAGGCATTCTCTTTATTACGGTGCTGGATGCATGGGGGATAGCTCCTCCTATCCTGCGTGCCATAAGTTGCGTTAACCGAAGCTTATATTTCTCTATTATCTACATATGCATTAAATTTCCCGGAATGATCATACATATTCATTCTATTTCCTAGAACTAATTACAATATACCCCACCCTCACATGTGTTCACCCTCTGTCCCTTCAGTGGTCCCTGGGGGTCTTTTGAGACCCCTGGCAGTCGTCTTTTGGGGTCCTTGTGATGAATTCTCATAGGTCACTTCCATTTATGGTCTCATTATGGCTGAGAGCGCCCTCTTTTGGCCCCATTGCCTGGTTTCAGATGGTTCCTTGAAGATACGGTGGTCCTTATCTTCATCTTCAACCAGTGTTTGCTGTTTTGTCCGTACTCTCTCATGATGCATCAGCAACAGCAGCGAAAATTATGTCCTTGGGTGTATTCTTGTGTGGGGCTTCTCATAACACTGTCCCGATCCAGTGTCAGGAGAGGTTTCTCTATGATCCCAAGAGCGAGATTAAGACACAAATGGGGTCAAATGCCATACAACCTTGTTAGCTTTATTCTCATAAGTGCAATAGGATAGAGAGAAGAAGAAGTGGAAAAGAAAGAAAAATAAGCAAGCAAGCGGGAGAGATGCAACAAGATTATAGTTACCACCACCACTGGTCTGGCTAAGTGTCGCTGGCTCTGCTTCAGTGCAGGTACAGGTGTCTCGGTGCAGGTACAGGTGTCTCAGTGCAGGTGATGTGCACACCCTCGGTGCAAGTGATGTTCAGGGAAAGAAGCCATGCATCTTGGTGCAGGTGATGATCCACACACACCTGGACAGGGGAAATACATACTCCTTTTATGGCCCCCTTCTCAAAGAGTCCTCCCATTTTCTTGAAGTTTTCTGGTACATGTTGTTTGTGTCATACAGGTGGTGTGCTTTGATGTTCCTCTTCACTCGACTGGAATGTGAGCTGCTCTGGTGAGCACTGCTGAGTCAGGACTCGAGCTGATCTTCCCAGAGACAGCATGCCAGGCCAAGTAGATAGCTGATATTATAGTCTTCCCAGAGATAAGATGCCAGGGTTAAGAAGTGTAAATGGTGAGAGATAATGTCCTTGTTTGGGTCTTGAGCTGGTCTTCCCAGAGGCAAGATACACGGGCATTGTTCAGGTAAATGGTGTGTCAACTATGTCCAGACAAACACAATCCATAACAGTCTCTTACAGGAGAGAGATAAAGAGCTGCGGGGAGAGAGAGAGAACCGTGGGGGGAGAGAGAGAACAGTGGGAAGAGAGTGTGCAAATTACGAGGAGAGAGAGAGAACTGCAGAGAGAGATAGAGAGTGAACCACAGGAGGGAGAGAGGACCTCTCTCTCCACAGTCCTCTCACTCTCATCTCCATCTATATCTCTTTCTGGTTCTCTCTCTCTCTCCCCATGGTTGCCTCTCTTTCCATAATTTTCTTCCTCTTTCTCTCTGTATCTCTCTCACTCTCCATGGCTCTTTCTCTCTGCAGTTCTGTCTCTCTCTCAGCTCTTCACTCTTTCTCTCTCTGCAGTCCTATCTCTATCTCTCCGTGGTTTGTGCTCTCTCTCTCTCCCCTTGGTTCTCTCCCTCTCTCTCCCTCCACAGTTCTCTCTCTCCCTCCGTGGTTCTGTCTCTCTCTCTCTTTGGTTCTCTCTGTCTCTATCTCTCTCCATAGTTCACGCCTCCCCGCCCCCAGTTCACTATCTCTGCGGTTCTCACTCTCCATGGTTCTCTCTCTATCTCTCCACTGTCCTCTCTCTCACTCTCCCTCCCTCCATGCTTCTCTCTCTCTCTCAGCAGTTCTCTCTCTCTCTTTTTCTCTTTCTGGGATTTTCTCTGTCTTTCCGTAGTTCTCTCTGTCTCTATCTGGGTTTTGCTCTTTCTCTCTCTCTCTCTCTCTCTCTATCTCTCTCTCTCTCTGTCTCTTCTTTCCCATGATACTCTATTTCTCTCTGTGGTTTTCTATCTTTATCTCTTTGTGGTTCCCTCTCTCTCTCTCTCTCTCTCTCTCTCTCTCCATGTTTGCCTCTCTGTACTTTTCTCTCTCTTTTTCTCTGTAGTTCTCTCTCTCTGCAGTTCTGTCTCTCTCCCTCAGCTCATCACTCTTTCTCTCTCTCTGCAGTTCTTTATCTCTCCATGGTTCGCGATCTCTCCTCCTCCCCCGTGGTTCTCTCTCTGCCTTTCTCTGCAGTTCTCTCTCTTTATCTCTGTGTGGTTTGTGAAGTGTCTCTCTCTCCCCGTGGTTCTCTCTATCTCTCCATGGATTGCCCTCCCTCTCCCCTCCATGGTTCTCCATCTCTCTTTCTCTTTGTTTTTCTCTCTTGCTTTTTATGCTATTCTCTCCCTCTTTCTGTGGTTCTCTATCTCTCTCTGTGTTTTGCTCTCTCCTCTCTGTGGTTCACTCACTCTGTGTGGTTCTCTCTCCCTGCGGTTCACACTCTCTGCTCACGGTTCTCTCTCTCTCCACCATTCTCTCTGTCTCTCTGTGGTTTGCTCGCTCTCTCTCTCTCGCTCCCCACAGTTTGCTTTCTTCATAGTTCTGTCTCTCTCTCCGTGGTTCTCTCTTTCTCTGTGTGTGTGTCTCATTTGCTCTCTGTATCTTTGTTCATGGTTCTCTCTCTCTCTATTTCCGTGGCGTGCTCTCTCTCTCTCCCTTTCCCTCTTGGTGTCTCTCTCCCTGCCTCTATCTTTCTCTCTGCAAATCTGTCTCCGTGGCTCTCCCATTCTTTCTGTGGCTGTCTCCCCCTCTTCACAGTTCTCTCTCCCACTCTCTGTGGTTCTCTCTCTCCCTCTGTGGTTCTTTCTCTCCCTGCGGTTGCTTCTCCCTCTCTCTGGGGTTCTCTCTCAATCTCTCTCTCTCTCTTTCTGCGGTTTGCACTCTCTCTCTCCATGGCTTTTTCTCTCTCCCTTTATTTTTTAATCTTTCTCTCTTCCTGTCTCTCTGTGTTCCTTCTCTCTCTCTCTGCAGTTCTCCGCAGTTGTTTCTCCCTCTCTGCTGTTCTGCGTTTTCACATGTCTCTTTCTCTCCAGGGTTCTCTCTCTCTACGTGATTCTTCCACTCCGTGTTTGTGTCTCCCTGCAGTTCTCTTTCATCGCAGTTCTCTGTCTCTCTCTCCATGGTTCTCCATGGAGAATCACATTCCATGGTTCTCTCTCTCTATGGCTTGCTCGCTCTGTCTCTCTCCTGGCGATTCTCTCTCTCTCTCTGCTGATCTCCATATCACTTTCCGTGGTTTTCTTTCTTTCTCTCTCTGCTGTTCTCTCTCTCTCTCTCTCTCTCTCTCTCTTTCCACTGTCCTCTCTCTCCCTTTCTCTCCCTCCATGGCTTTATCTCTCCCTCTCTCCAAGGTTCTGTCTCTTTCCACAATCTTCTCTCTCCCCGTGGTTCTCTCTCCATCTGTCTCTCTCTGTGGTTTGCACTCTCCCTTTCTTCCCTCTCCACATTTCTCTTTCTCCAAAGTTCTCTCCCTTTCTCTCCCCCCGCTATTCTCTGTCTTCACATTTCTCTCACTCTCCGTGGGAGTGTCTCTCTCTTTTTTTTCTTTCTCTCTCTCTCTGTGGGTCTCTCTCTCTCCACGGTTCTCTTTCTCTGCAGTTCTTTATCTGTCTCCATGGTTCTCTCCTCCTCTCTCTCCATTGTTCTCTCTCTCTCTGTGTTTCTCTCTCTGAGATTATATCTCTCTCTATGTGGTTCTTTCTCTGTCTCTGCTGTTCTCTCTCTCCCCACCCATGATTCTCTATCTATCTCTCCCTGCAGTTCTGTCTCTCTGCAGTTCTCTCTCTCTCCGTGGTGCTCTCACTCTGTGGTTGTCTCCCTCTTTCTCTGTCCTCGGGTCTCTCTCTCTCGGTGGTTTGCACTCTCTCTCTCCACTTGTGTTTCTTTCTCTCTCTATTTATGTTTTTTTTTTTTTACTATCTATGCCCAGTTTTCTCTCTCTTTCCATGGTTCTCTCTCTCACACACACATCCCGCAGTTCTCTCTCTCTCCCTCTCTCTCTCTGTGGTTTGCGCGCTCTCTCTCCCCGTGGCTCTCTACTTCTCCGTGATTCTCTCTCTCTTTGCAGTTCTATTTTTATTCTTCAGTTCTCAATCTCACTCCGTGGTTCTACTACTCTCTATCTGCAGTTCTCTTTCTCCACAGTGCTCTCTCTCTCTGCAGTTCTTCTCTTTCTGTGGTTTTCTGTCTCTCTCAGTGGTTCTCTGTCACTTTCTCTCTGCACTTTCCGCTCTCTTTCCGTGGTTCTCTCTCTCTTATTCAATGGCCATCTTTCTCTGCAATTCTCTATCTCTCTGTGGTTCTCTAATTCTCTATTTGCGGTTCGCTGTCTCCCTCTTTCTCTCTCTCTCCACAGTTCTCTCACTCTCTACGTGGTTCTCTCCGCGATTCTCTTTATCCGCAGTTCTCTCTCTCTCCCCACATTTCTCTCTCTCTCCGTGGTCTATGCGCTCTCTCTCCTGGCGCTTCTCTCTCTCCATGGTTTTCTCTGTCTCTTTCTCTCTCTGTGGTTTACACCCAGCCTCCCCCCATGGTTCTCTCTCTCTCTTTGCAGTTCTCTCCCTCTCTGTCTCTCTCCATGGTTGCCTCTCTCTCACACACTGTGGTTCTCTCTCTCTCTCTCTCTCTCTCTCCCCATGGTTTGGTATCTCTCTCTCCACATGGTTCTCTCTCCCCCTCTGCAGTTTTCTCCCTCCCTTTCTCTGCAGTTCTCTGTCTTTCCCTGTGGTTCTCTCTCTCTCTCTCTGTGCTTTTTTTGTGCTCTCTCTCAGTTTTCTCTCTCTTTCTGTGATTCTCTCTTATTCCATGGATCTCTTTCTCTGCATTTCTCTGTCTCTCTGTGGTTTTCTCTAACTCTCTCCATGGTTCTCTATCTCCCTGTTTCTCTCTGTGGTTCTCCCACCATTGTTCTCTCTCTCACACTCTCCACACTTCTCTCTTTATACCTCTCCATGTTTCTCTCTCTCCACAGTTCTCTCTGTCTCTATCTCTCTCTGTGGTTTGCACTCTCTCTTCCCCGCATGGTTCCTTATCTCTCTCCACCCACGGTTCTCTCTCTCTCCACGGTCCTCTCTCTCTCTTTCCATTGTTCATTTTCTTCACTGTTCCCCCTCTCTCTCCGCAGTTCTCACTCTCTCCATGGCTCTTTCTTTCCCGCCCCCAAAGACTCTCTGTATCTCTGTCTGTGGCGCTCTCTATATATTTATGCGATTCTCTCTCTCTCCAGTGTTCTCTCTCCCTTGCAGCGGTCCTCTCTCTCCCTTTGCGGTTCTCTCTCTCTCCCCTCCATTGTTCTCTATCTGTGTGGTTCTCTCTGTCTTTATCTCTCTCCATGATTTGCTCTCTCTCCCTCTCTCCCCCCGTGGTTCTCTCTCTCCATTTCTGTGATTCTCTGCCTCTCTCCACGTGTCTCTCTCTGTGGCTCTCTCTCCTCACTGTTCTCTATGCCTCTTGGCATCTCTCTCTCACACACACACCATTTCTCTCTCCCACTCTCTCCCTGGTTGTCTCCCTTTCTCTCTGTCCACTGTCCTCTCTCTCTCTCCATGTTTCTCTCTCTCCTTTCACTATTCTCTCTATATATCTTTGCGGTTCTCTCTCTCTCTCTTGCTGTGGTTGTCTTTCTCTGCATTTTTCTCTCTCTTCAGTTTGTGCTCTCTCTCTCCCTGTGTTTCTCTCTCTGTGGTTGTCTCCCTGCACAATTCTTTCTCTCTCCCCGTGTTCTTTTTGCTCTCTCTCACTAAGAAGTTCTCTCTCCCACTCACTCCACTGTTCTCTCTCTCTCTACATGGTTCTTTCCATGACTGTATCTCTCTCTGCAGCAGCTTCTCACCATCTGTGCTTCTCTCTCTCACTGCAGTTTTCTTTCTCTTCAGTTCTTTCTCTCTTTCTCCCCCGTGGTTTGCTCTTTCTCCTTTTACATTTTCTCTCTCTGTGATTCTCTCTCGCTCTCTCTTTCTCTCTTTCTCCATGGTTCTCTCTCTCTCTCACACACACAGCGGTTCTCTCTGTCTCTCCATGGCTCTCGCTCTCTCCTTTCCTCTCTCTCTGTAAGTGGCTCTCTGTATCTCTGTCCACGGTTCTCTCTGTATTTCTGCAGTTCACTCTCTATCTCTGGGGTTCTTTCTCTCTCCCTGCATTGTTCTCTCTCTCTCTCTCTCTGCAGTTCTGTCACACACTGCGGTACTCTCTCCGTGGTCCTCTCACTCTCTCTCCATGGTTTTCCCTCTCTGTCGCTGCGATTCTCTTTCCTCCCTCTCTGTTCCTCTCTGGTGTTCTCTGTCTCCACATTTCTCTCTTTCTCTGCGGCTCTCTCTCTCTCTCCACAGTTCTCTCTCTCTCTCTCTCTCCTTTCCTGTGCTTATCTCTCACTGTGTCACCCTCTCTCTCTGTGCCTCTCCCCACAGTTCTCTCTCTCCTCCCCCCACAGTTGCTTCACTCTCTTTCCGTGATTTTCTTTCTCTCCCTCCACTTTTCTTCCTCTCTCTTTCTCCATGGTTCTCTCTATCTGTAGTTCGCTCTTGCTCTCCATGGTTCTCTCATTCTCTGTGGTTCTCTGTCTGAGCGGTTCTCTGTCTCTGCAGTTCTCTTTCTCCACAGTTCACTCTCTGTCTCCATGGTTCTCTCCACCTCTCTGTGGTTCTTTCTCTGTGGTTCGCACTCTCTCTCCACCCGTGGTTCTCTCTCTCTCTCTTTTTATGTTTTTTTCCTCTTTTTATCCACCATTCTCTCTCCCTCATCCCGTCCATGTTTCTCTGTCTCTTTTTATGTTTTCTTTCACTCTCTGTACGCAGTTATCTCTCTCCACAGTACTTTCCTTCACACATATAGCGATTCTCTCCCACTCTCTCCATGTTTTCCCTGCTCTCTCTCCCCGTGGTTCTCCCTACCTCTCTGCAGTTCTCCCTCACTCCCTCCACTCTGTGTTTCTCTGTCTCTCTCCGTGGTTCTCTCCCTGTGCATTTTGCGCTCTCTCTCACCACAATTTTTATTTCCGCAGTTCTCTCTCTTTCTCATGGCTCTCTGCAGTTTTCTCTCACTCCGTGGTTCTCTCTCACTCTCTCTCTATGGTTATCTCCCTCTCTCTCTCCGTGTTTCTCTCTCCACTGTTCTCTCTCTCTGCCGTTCTTCCTCTTTCTCCCAGTGGTTCTTTTTGTGTTAGTGATTCTCTCTAAGCAGTTTTCTGTCTCTCTCTACTGTTCTTTGTCTCCCCATTTCTCTCTCCGTGGTTCTCTCTCTCTCTCAATGTGATTCAATCTACGGTTGTCTCTCTCCCTGCAGTTCTCTCTCCATGGTTCTCTCTCCCACTATCTCTGCAGTTCTCGCTCTCTTTGCAGTTCTATTTCTCTGCAGTTCTCTCTCTCTCTTCACAGTTCTCTCCTTCTCTCTCTTTCTCCACTCTTTCTGTGTTTCTCCCTCTACAGCTCTTTCTCTCCATGATTCTGTCCCTCTCTCAGCTTCTGTCTCTCTCTCTCTCTCCACAGCTCGCTCGCTCTCTTTCTGCTGTTCTCTTTCTCCACAGTTCTCTCTCTCTCCGTGTTACTTTCTCACTCTCTCTAAGCAGTTCTCTACCTCTCTCTCCACGGTTGTCTTTCTTTGTCTACAGTTGTCTATCACTCTATCACTTTCTGTGGTTCTCTCCATATCTCCTGAGCCCATCTGGAACAGAGCTGCAGAGAAAGCAAACCACAGAGAGAGGGAGAGAGAGAGAGAAAGGGAGACAATCACAGAAACAGAGAGAGAACTGAGGACATGGTGAAGCACAGAGGGAGAGAGAGATTAGTGCGGAGAGTGAGTGAGCTAGAACCATGAGGAGAGAGAGAATGAAGTGGGAGGAGAGAGAACCGCAGAAAGAGGGGGAAAACTGTGGAGAGATACAGAGGCAACTGCAGGGGGGGAGAGAACTGTGGAGAGAGCGAGAACAAACAGCTGATTGATAGAGAAGGAAAGAATCACGGAGAGAAAGAACCACAGAGAGAAAGAACTATGGAGAGAGAGAACAGTGGAGCAAGAGGGAGAACCGCTGAGACAGAGAGAGAGAGAGAGAATTGCTGGCAGATAGAGAGAACTGCAGGGAGAGAGTGAATCACAGAGAGAGAGAGTGAGAATGGTGGAGAGAGAACAGTGGAGAGAGAGAGAGACAGACAGAGAGACATGGAGAGATAGAGATGCACGGAGAGAAAGAGAGAGGGGGGAGAGAGAACCGCGGACTAGGAGAGAAAGAGCCACAGAGAGGGATAGAGACAGAGAACTGTGGGGGGGAGAGAGAGAGAACTGTGGAGGGAGAGTGAGAGAGAACCGTGGAGGGAGAGTGAGAGAGAGGACGTCAGAGAGAGAGAGAACTGCGGAGAGTGAGAACCACAGAGAGAGATAGTGAACCACAGGGAGGGGGAGGGAGCACAAACCATAGAGAGAGATAGAGACAGAGAGAACCACGGAGAGAAAGAGAGTTCACATAGAGATAGAGAGAGGACTGCAGAGAGAGAATTAAAAGAGTGAAGAGCTGAGGGAGAGAGAGAGAACTGTGAGGAGAAAGAAGCATGGAGAGAGAACTACAGAGAGAGAGAGAAAATTAAAAAAGGAGGGAAAGAAAGAGAGGCAACCGTGGGGGTGAGGGAGAGAAAAGCACAAAGAAATAGAGATAGAAAATCACAGAGAAAAATGAACTGCTAGGGCCTGAACAACAGGCCCGAGTCGCTGTTGACTTACAGATGAATATGGCACAGCCTTTGTAGAAGTACACAAAACTCGTCTGTAGAACTGCTTATGCTAACTTGTATGTAGGCCTGCTGGACTGTTTATGCTAACCTGCACGGAGGCTTATTAAGCTGTAACTTTTGTAGGCTCTCCTGCAAGTGTTTTTGACCTTGAAGGGAACCCTCCCATCTGAGGCCTGGACTCTGGCCAAGTCCCAATCCCAGATGACAGGGAAAGGATGCCACACCAGATGCTACCACTCACAAAGAAAATGCAAGTTATCATGATTTGCTGATTTAGCTCTATAAAAGCTGGACCCTCTTGCCACAACTTTGGAGACCTCACCTACAGGTGGACGCACCATGTAAGACCTCTCAATTGCTGGGAAGGCAAAATGCGCATAGAGACAGAGAGAACCATGGAAAGACAGAGAGAGTCATGGAAAGACAGAGAGAATCCCAGAAATAGAAAGAGAGAGAGAGCGGGAACCGTGGATGGAGAGAGAGTGAGAGAAAGGACCACAGAGAGAGAGTGCAAAGCATGGGGTGTGAGAGAGAGAACTGCAGAGAGATAGAGAACTGCGAAGAGTGAGACAGAGAACCACGGGGGGGAGACAGAGAGTCATTACAAACCACAGAGCGCGAGAGAACCGCTGAGAGAGAGAGGGAGGGAGGGAGAGAGAACCATGGAGAGAGAGAGAAAATGGCGAAGAGAGAGAGAACCATGGAGAGGGAGAGAGAACAGCAGAAAGACAGAGAGAACTGTGGAGAATGAGAAACATGGAGAGAGAGAGAGAGAGAAAGAGAGAAAGAGAAGAGTGGAGAGAGAGAGATAGAATTCCTCAGAGAGAGAGACATGGAGAGAGAGAAGCACAGAGAGAGAGAGAGGCACAGAGAGAGAGAAATGAGGAGAGAGAGAGAACAAACCATGGAGAGACACAGAGGCAAAGACAATCACTGAGCGACAGAGATAACTGCAGAGAGAGAGAACTGTGGAGTGAAAGAGAGAACTGCAGAGAAAGTAAAACGTGGGGTAAGGTTTCTTTTAACCCATGGACAAGGGGATAATGTTTCCATTAACCCAGAACAAAAGGTAATGGGTACAAGTTGAAACACAGGAAGTTCCATCTCCATGTGAGGAAGAACTTCTTTCCTGTGAAGGTGACAGAGCCCTGGAACAGGCTGCCCAGAGAGGTTGTGGAGTCTCCTTCTCTGGAGATCTTCAAAACCCGCCTGGATGCCACCACGCCACGTGCTCTGGGTGCCCCTGCTGGAGCAGGGGGGTTGGACCAGATGACCTCTAGAGGTCCCTTCCAACCTTAACCATTCTGTGATTCTGTGATATGGAGGGAGAGGGAGAATTACACGTAAAAAGAAAGCATGAACTGCAGAGGGAGACAGATAGAACCATGGAGGGAGAGAGAGAGAAGCACGGAGGGAGAGAGAATGAGGAGAGAGAGAGAGAAATAAAAACAGAGAGAGAGAGAGGACCACAGAAAGAGAGAAAAATGCAGAGAAAGAGGACTACAAAAAGAGAATGAGCCGCGGAGAGACAGAGAAACTGTGGAGAGAGAAATTGCAAAATGTGCACAGAGAGAATGAGAACCATAGAGAGAGACGGAGAACTGCAGAGAGAGGGGGGGGGAGAGAAACATGGAGACAGACAGAAAACTGCAGAGAAATATAAATGGGGAAAGAGAGAGAGAAGTACAGATAGAGAGAGAAAAAACATGAAAAGAGAGAGTACCACGGGGAGGGGGAGAGAGAGAGAATGTGAACTAGAGAGGGAGAGAGTCTGAACCCCAGAGACAGAGGGAGAACCATGGAGACAGAGAGAGAGAACCCCAGGGGGAGAGAGAGAGGATGAACTGGAGAGAGAGAGAGAGAGAAATAGGGAGAGAAAGAGGTAACCGTGGAGAGGAGGGGGGGAGAGAGAACTGTGGTGTGAGAGAGAGACAACCATGGGAAGAGAGAGAGATGCTCCCCGCTGTGGTTCTCGCTCTCTCCGCAGTTCTCTCTCTCTCACTGTGGTTTGTGCTCTCTCTCTCTCCTGGTGCTTCTCTCTCTCCCAGGTTTTCTCGGTCTCTCTCTCTGCAGATTGCACTCCCTCCCCGCCCACATGGTTCTCTCTCTCACTCTCTCTTGGTTCTCTCTCTCTCCCTCCACATTTTGCATTCTCCAGAGTTCTCTCTCTGTCTCTGTGTTTCTCTCCTCGGTCTCTCTGTCACTCTCTCTCCATGCTGAGCTGAGAGCTGAGAGAGAGAAAGAACCGCGGCTAGAGAGAGAAATGTGGAGAGAGGGAACAGGGGAGAGAGAGAAAACCGCAATGAGAGGGAGGGAACTGCAGAGAAAGAGAACCGTGGAAAGAGAGAGAGAACCATGCAGAGATAGAGAATTGCAAAGACAAAGAGAGAAGGAAAAAACTGCGGAGACAGAAAGGGAACTGCAGAGAAAGCAAACCACGGAGTGAGTGGCAACCACTGAGAGAGAGAGAGAGAGAACTGCAGGGAGAGAGAGAACACAAACCACATAGTAAGAGAGAGAGAGAACCACGGAGACAGAAAGAGAACAGTGGAAAGAGAGAAAAATGTAAAAAGGGAGAGAGAACCATGTAGGGGGAGAGAGAGTGCAAACCACAAGGAGATATAGAACTGCAGAGAGAGATAGAGCAAACCAAGGAGAGAGAGAGAGAGAAAAATGCACCTTCACCATAGGCCATGGGATTCTTCTGAGGAAGTCTCTGAAGAGGCTAAAGTTGGCCCTCCTGAAGTCCATGATTGCAAGGCTACTTACAGTCCTACCTGCTCCTCGTTGGATCCTGAACTCCACCAACTCATGGTTACTGCAGCCGAGGCTACCCCCCACCTTCATATCTCCTACAAGTCCCTCTCTATTTGTTAGCACGAGGTCCAGTAGTCCACCTCTCCTCGTCGGCTCCTCCACAACCTGCATCAAAAAGTTATCGGCAATGCTCTGCAGGAACCTCCAGGACTGTTTGTGCCTGGTTGTGTTGTCCTTCCAGTTGATGTTGGGGTAGTTGAATTCCCCCATGAGAACCAGGGCCTGTGACTGTGAGGCAGCATCCAGCTGACTATAGAAGGCCTCATCAACCTCCTCGTCCTGGTCAGGTGGCCTGTAGCATACACCCACCACAGTGTCTCCCACATTAGCCTGCCCTTTAACCCTTACCCACAAGCTCTCTACTCGCTCATCATTCACTCCCAGGATGAGCTATCCCACCACGTCTCTGTGATTCTAAGGAGATCATGACACTGGGACCGCACACAGACCTACAGTTCGTCATGCTTATTCCGCATGCTTCACGCATTGGTGTACAGCAGGGGTCCTCA
>NW_010579236.1:94694-127817 GCF_000705375.1 Tinamus guttatus | reverse complement strand
GGGTGCAGCGGGGTGGGCCCTCGGCGGGCCGGACCCCGCTCCGCAGCATCATGCATTAGTAATGGCCACCGATCCCGGCGCTGACGGCACTTCTTCCAGCCGGCAGCAACAATTCGGGCCGTAACCGGAGCCGCCGCCGCGGGCTCGGGTGTCCCCCGCGTCCCTGGGGGTCACTGGTGGCAGCCGGGGGGCTGGCAGTGGGGCAGAGCCCCCCACGCCGCAGCCCAGCTGCTCCAGGAGGCCCCTGCGGTGCCGCCAGGTGGGTCCAAGGTGTCTCGGAAGCTGCCGAGATCCCAGTGTCACTCTTCCCTCTGGAACCGGCACCGGGGACTCGCGTTGCTGCCTTGTCCCCTCTGTCACCGGGGCTGCAGGCACAGCTTTGGGGGGAGTGCACCCAAAACTCACAGCACCCAAACCTTGGGGGTGGTGGCACCCACAGCCCTGCAGGGAAGGTGCTCCAGCCCCGTGAGGGTGGCACCCAAATCTCCCTGGGATTGCACCCCAGGGCCTGGGGAGGTTGTACCCAAAGGCCCAGTGGGGTGGCCCCAATGTCCCATCGAGCGTCTCCAGAGTCCCCCGGAAAGGCATTCAAGGCCCTGGGAGGGTGGCACCTGCAGAGCCACGGGGATGAACGCAGAGCCCTGCAGGGCACCCAGAGCCCCGTGGAAAAGCACCCCAGATCCCCTGGGAAAGCACCCAGAGCCCGCAGGGATGGCACCCACAGTGTCACAGGGGTGGCACCCACAGTGTCACAGGGGTGGCACCCAGAGCCCCCCAGGTCCCCACGGGGTGGCACCAAACCCTGGTTGGGGCAGGATTGTCCCCGAAGCTGCAGGACTCGCACTGTGCCCCAGGAGGTGACCCCAGGTCCTGGGGAGGGGGGACACCCAAAACCCCGCAGGGAAGGTCCCCAGTGCCCCCCTGGATGTCACCCAAAGGCCTCCAGGGACTCCGGCTCCCTACAGGCGACCAAGGCCGGGGAGGTCCCGGGCAGCCCCGCTCGCCCGGGGGACAGGAGGGTCCCCAGGGCCCTGTCCCCGCGCAGGCAGCGACGGGCGCAGCGCGGGGGCCACCTGCCGGGCGGCGGCGACAAGTGCCACCCCCGCGGCGACAGCAGCAGCAGCAGCTCGAGGCGCACACGGTTTATTTTATAAAAACGTTACAAGTTCTGCCCTTCCGCGCGGCACCGGGGACCTGGGGACACTACCCCGCAGGGTGAGAAAATGAGGGGAAAAAGGGAAAATTCAGACTCAGTGCAAGCGGTAGTAGGGCCCTATGCTGCAACCAGCTCCGCTGGGAGGTGGGATGAGCCAAAATGAAGAAAAATAAAATAAGAGTGAAATAGCTCCCGCGCAGCCCTGTCCCCTGCATGGGGTGGCCCTGATTTTGTCCCAAGTTTGGCCCCTCCGCTCACTTTTCCCTGTTCCCGGCTCCAGTCCAAGCTCTGCTGCATCCCGGGGTGCTGCTGCACAAGGGAGAAAACCCCAAATAACCCCAAAACACCCAAAGGGACCAGGAGGGGAGGGAATAGGGCACAGAGGAGCAGCCCCAAGCCCTTGGCTGCAGGAGGGAAGATACAGGGAGGAAGGGAAGGAAAATCAGCAATAATGTCCCAGTCAGCAAAAAAGAAAGAAAATCCACGTCTCTGGCATCACTGTGGCTCCATCTTTTCCTTCTGGACCATGCAGGTATAGCTTAATGCTTAAATTAAAACACTTTTTTGAGGGGGATTGGCGGGGGGGTCTTTTGGAAGGAGGAGGGAGAGTTGCAGAAAAAGTTCAAAAAGAAGAAAAATTGGAAAAAGACATGAAAAAAGAGGCTGGGGAGGGGACCCCCGCTCAGGGCCCTAGCACGTGTCAACTGCATTAAAATCTGATCTGCTCAATAGGCCCCCAGGGCGGAGAAACAGTTACCTGCAAAGGAAGGGGGAGGAGGTAATTAGAACACTATATATTTTTTAATACAATATTGAAAAAATACAAATTTTTATTGTGTTTTTTTTCTTTTTTTCTCCTTTTAAACCGATCCCAACACCCAGCACTTAACCCTACTCCTAAGTAGCACCTACATTAAGGTTATAGCACAAGCAAACTGCCCGGGCAGGGGGGAAGCAGGTTAAACAAGTGCCAGCCAAGGGGGTCCCCTCCCTCCCCAAAATAATGGGAAAAACCAGCGTGCTAGAGAAAAATACACCATTACATGTTAAATAGTTAATATTACCCTTCCGACAAGCCACAAATGCTAGATAGAGAACTTCAGCACAGTCACTAACCACAGCCCTACGTTACGCTTGAAAAAAATAAAGGGGGAAAAAAAAAGAGAAAGGAGAGGAAAAACCTTTGCTTCAAGCCCATAATTAACGTAAAGGAAATTCTTTGTATGTTTTTATTAAGGAAAATCATGCTAAAGCAAAATGGTACGAATCTTTTTTTTTCTCCAAAGAAAAAGATCGATTGTGCTTTATGAATCAGAAAGAGGATTGTAACCTTCCAACCCCAACCTCAAAACTTGGTGGCATTTCTAAAGGAAAAAAACAAAACAAAACACTTTTTTGGGGAAAAAATAAGAAGTTTTACCAGTCTGACATTCAACACTGTTGGAGAGTCGCTCTGGGGGGGTTGATTTCCATGCACTGTCCTGGTGGTCACAACTTAACTCAACTTAAAGCATCTTGTCCAAACCCCCTCCAACTCTCCCCAAAATACAGCAGGTAACATTCAGATTTAAAAATCCATCTCAGTAAGAATCTCAAATGCACAATTATCCAAATTCAAGTACACCGGCATCCCAGGTAGATGTTTACTGTATTAGATTCTCTTTAGCATTAAAACAAACAAACAAAAACATCTTAGCTCGCTGACAAGAGACCAGGAGAAATCAAACGTTTCATTCAGAAGCATCCTGGAAAAAAGAAAGTAAAGATCAGATTCACTTGCTTCCTCATTTGGTGCTTTTAGGGTTTTTTTTTATTCATTTTTTTTTCCTAGATCATACTCTGTTAACTTTAAGAAATTTTAATCTTGTTGTACACACACAAGCAGATGGCTACCAAGCTGGTGCAGAAGGGGGGGTGGAAAATAAAGGGAAAATAAAATCGGTGCCGATGGATTCATGGACTACAGCCAACGGGCCAATCCTCGAGGATCTGAAGCTCTCAGCAAGGCTAAATCCATGTGGTCAGAGCCCCCTCCCAGGAGATGGAGAGTGTTTGCGAGGTGTTTAACCATACTTCAAGAGAGAAAAAGCAAACTTGGAGCCATTAAAGGGCAGCAGTTTCAGATCTATGACAAAGTAAGAGTTCGACTTCACATGTGCTCCAGCTAAATCAAAGCACTGCTCAGAGAGCATCGTTTTTTTGTGTAGTTTTCCTCCAAAAAAAAAGGGAACAGCTCATAATCCAGACCAAGCAAGTGGGTAACATCCAGATGAAGGCTTGAGAGTCCCCAAAGCAAACAGACCAGTGGTTGTCAGTCCCTACAGTTCAGAGGGCAGCCAGGAGTCCACATATAAAAACGGACTTAAAATCCAAGTCAACATTTTTAAGCTTCAGCGCTCTGAAGAGCTCCATGCATTTGTGGTGTTTTAGTTGGTTTTTAATGCGACTCCACAACAAATCTGCTCAGCAAGGTTGACCTGAAGGAGCACCTTTCACTTCACTGTCTGATCTACACGGTTAGCACAGCATCCCCCAGATTTTTTTTTTCATTTTTAACTTTGAGAAAGTGCTGTTCCACGGTATAGCATCCAAGCTGGTGTCTTTGGAAACACTGATAAGAAAGCAAACATCTTTGCTAACTCCCTACCTATCAGAGCAGCCGTTTTAGCTGACAGTCCAGTAGCACACAAGTTGACTTGGCCAAATGGAATTTGAATGCATGCATTCGGGCTGCATATTGCTACCAAAATGGAATGTGGGAATATGCTATGCACCTCGGGTTCGAGAAATGACCAAGAAAAATCAAGATCTAAAGGGTGATATATATATATATATATCAATGCTATTATTCATAAAAACCTTGTTTAGTAATAAAAAAAATTGCTTTGTTTAAATATGAATATTATAGTCTGCTTCTCATGGTTAGGAAATTAAGAGTCTCTCTGAAAAGCAGGTTGCCTCTTCTACTACAATTCCATATCCTGAGCCTCATCTTCCGAGAAGTCGGACATGGAGCTCTCGGATGAGCTGTCCCCGGTGCCTTCTTCCTGTTCTTTTAGTGCTTCTTCTGTTGCATATTTCTGAATGTATTCTGCGGGCGAGAGAAGAGAACACATATAAGCAGCATATATTCACCAGCTAAGCGTGGCTGAGAACTACAAGTGGCACCTGGTGAGTAACTAGGTGCTGGAGGTGACACAGGGCTCAGTTTGGAGCAATTGAGGCAGGATTGCCCTGTTTCTCTGATCACAAGCAGCGTTGTCACCTGTGAAAACACCCCATGAAGACCTTGCAGATGTGCAAGACCTGGAAAACAAGAGCGGTCCCAAGGCTCCTATATCAACATCATACACAAGCACAGAGCTGGACACAGCCAAAACCACTAAACACATCCCGTTTTCCACCTTCTCCCAGGGAAAACTAATCCCTGTCTGCCCCAGGCTCTGCCTGGAAAGCACAAGCCTTGTAACCTGCTTCCCTTCAGTACCCTCCATATCACGAAAGGGCAACACAAAGCAAATCATAGAAAGCCACATCCCAAATGTTGCCCTGGCAAGGAGAAGGGAGCTGCTCTTCCATCAGTGCTGTCGCGAGGGAATTTCAGCCACTAACTCATTATCTTTCCAGATGCCTCCTCCATGCAGCAGTATGAAGAAAACTGCTGTCCCTTTGCGCTCAAAGGGGAGTCCCTGCACAAGACTGTGAATGTCACACGTTGGGCTCAGCCTCGTGGGCTTCCCTGCTGCGTATCCTTCCCTTCCTCCCAGGGAAGAGGAGGGGATGAGGTTCACGAGTACCACGTCTGCAAAGATCACTGCTTCCTACACCCCATAGCATCAGCAGGTGGATGCACAGAGCTGCATGAGGACACAGCTAATGCCAGACACCCAGGTGCTACAACACAGGTTAAGGACTGCTTTTAAGACCACTGGCTTTACCTAAAACCATCCAAGGACGATCAGGGGCCTGGAACATCTGCCCTATGAGGAGAGGCTGAGGGAGCTGGGCCTGTTCAGCTGGAGAAGAGAAGGCTGAGAGGGGACCTGAGCAGTGTCTAGAAGTACCTCAAGGGAGGCAGTGAGAAGGATGGGGCGGCCTCTTTTCACTGGTGGCCACCGACACAACTAGTAGTAATGGCCACAAACTGAAACACCAAAAGTTCCACAGGAACTTAAGGAATAATTTCTTACAAGTGAGGGTGCCAGAGCCCTGGAACAGGCTGCCCAGAGAGGTTGTGGAGTCTCCTTCTCTGGAGATCTTCAAACCCGCTTGGACGCAGTCCTGTGCCACGTGCTCTAGGTGACCCTGCGTGTGCAGGGGGGTTGGACTAGATGATCCCTAGAGGTCCCTTCCAACCTTCACCATTCTATGATTCTATGATCTCTCTCCCCTTCTGCAATTCCTGACCAAAGGGACAACCCTCTCCAAGAAATCTGCAGCAGCCGCAGGTTTTTCCCCATGTTTCAGGCCAGGCACAGGGACAAGCAGAGCCTGGACGATGAATCCAGGGTGAGGGGCCCAGTACAGAGAGCCAAAACTGCCTGGAGAAGATCCCTGGATGGGGCATCCTGTGGTCCTGGCCAAACTGCTCTGCGCTACACGAGACCTGCCCAAGGGGAGCTTCCCGTCCTAGCGAGCTCCAGCATCTGGATCTAATGACACAAACAATCTCAGGCTGTTTAAAATACATTATTAACCTGCTTGCTCAGGCTACAGAAGCAGCTGCTCAGATGTGTTTTACAAGATCTTGCAAGAACTGATTAAGTATTAAAGGCAGCTGCGTAAACTGTAGGAAGTGAGAAGCATTTGGGACCCCTCTATGCCACACAGAGACTCCCAGATTTAATGTCAGGCTTTTGGGGTGCTCATAACGTCAAGAGGAAAGTGCTCTTGTCCTTGGTTTTTACAGAGGAAGGTGGGTGAGTGGTGGTTGGCCAGAGAAACAGATGGGCTGCAAATGGGATATATCCTTACAGAGCTACTCCCTTCCTGCTGCTTTCCAGTGCTCTCTGGGCCACTGGCTTACAGAGGAAGGTGGGTGAGTGGTGGTTGGCCAGAGAAAGAGATGGGCTGAAATGGGATATATCCTTACAGAGCTATTCCCTTCCTGCTGCTTTCCAGCGCTCTCTGGGCCACTGGTAATTTGGACACTGAAGCCACCATTTCTGCCTGCTGCAAAGCCCTGTTTGAGCCTAGACTGTTTGTGCCAAACAAGTGTGACCTGAAGAACTGCAGATTTAAAATGGCATCGTCTACCCAGGCAAGGAACCAAGCTCTGGGCTGGGCCTTTCCAATGGTTTCATCTGAGGAAGGTCAATCGTGCAAGGAACTCGTGTCCTGAACCTGGATCTTCGGCTCTTAAGGGAAGACGACCTGAAATATCTGAATAATATTAATAAATCATCTACCACAGAAGAAATTTCACAGCAAGAAGGGAAAGTCTGGATGCACCCCTTCCCAGCATGGAAAAATGGCTTCAGTTCATCTGTTTATAAACCCTGAGTGACACAAACAAGCTCTGATCATGGCCTGAGGCGGGTATAGGCCTGAGGGCCACGTTGGCTTTTCCAAGGGCTCTCCCGGGGCTTCCCAGCAGTACATTGGACCAAGAGCTGCTCCGAGCAGAAACGCGCAGCCTGCGTTGCGGTCCTTACCGCACCGCCTTGGCCACTGTTACCCAACACCCTCGTTCCCCAAAAGCTGTTTTCATACTAAACCTACAAAGGAGATGGTGAAAGCAGCGTACGTGGAAGCTAAACAACAGTTCTCAACAGCTCTGTAAAAACAAATGCATTTTTTCATACCTAAAACCATCCACCAGCACTGTACCAGTGACCAGGCAGGCCAACAAACCCAGGAGAGTCACGAAAGGGATCCCCAAGGGTCATTCAGCTCTGTGGTCAAGAACTACTAAATTCATTTACTAAGTATCACATTTTCCAGCTGTGTTATCAGAAAAATTGATGGATATCTACAAGTTCCATGGTAAATCCTTACTTGCCTGGGCCTCACATTAAGAATGACGGTGACCACAAGCCTTGTGCCACATTTGTCCTAAGCCTAAGCCTGTTTCTTCACTAACATTATGTCAAACAACCGCTCTGTTTCTTCATAACTAAAAAATGAGGAAGAAGAGAGGCGATAAATTATGTATTTGCAATGCTGAATTTCCCAGAGTAAAGACACTGCTACGATCCACTGCACTCATTTTAACGTGTCCAAGGTTATTTTTGAAAAACCTTACAATATTAGGAAGAATAGGCACCCAAAGTACCCTCATGCCAGCCCTGGAGAACTCATCTGACACAGTATTTTGCCCAGAAGCCTGCTCATATATATTAAAAAAAAATAAAAGAAAAGGAAACGAATTTCAGGATACTGAACTGGCCAGACCTGCAGGGTGACTATATGATCCTGTCACGCAGCTGTCACAGGAATCAAGCAAAGTGGGCTGAATAACTCTGAGCACTTAAATACAGCTCCGCCTGGCCTCATTTGCAGTTCCGCCCTCCAAAAATAAAAATTAGAGATGATTAAGAGTCATTTTGCACAGGAACAAAGCGACTCGAGGTTTAACTGCTCCAGAGTGACGTGGCAAAAGGGATGACAGGATCCACCGCCAGGTCCCACACGTTTCTGGAGTGCCTGTGCTCTCCGAACCCGAGCGACATTTCCTGATGCTCCATTAGGAAAACTGCTGCCCAGTTTTGCACTGGGAGGAAGACTAATGGATCGTGCTTGCTCGTGGAGGCTCCCTTTGCTGCACGGGCTCTGCAAACCTTTCTGGCAGGGCTCCCGCGGACAAACAAGTCGTACGGTTATTCAGTAACCGAAAAAAAATAAGAATCAGGTGCTCACGGGCTCTATTAAAACCCAAGCTGCAGACCAGATCTGGGCCAAAGGCTGTAAATTACCAACCACTGCGTTACACGCTGATTGTGTGAGTTGCATAAAGCACGAGATAAAGTCCATGGCTTTGCCACAGGCCTCAGGAAGCAGTGCTCAGTCCCGAGCGCATAAAGCTGAACCTAGGGAAGGCAGAGCACCAATTCCTGGGGGAATTCTCATTTTCTAGTGTATTTTCCCTGTTTCCACGTGCAAAATAATTTAGCCTCTCGCTTACTATTCCTAGAACAGTCCTTTCACTCACAGTGTTATCAGAAGCATCTTGAAGTCCTTTCCCTGATGCCAAGGAGGTAGCGACTCTAGTTACTCCTCTTGACACCTTATTCTTCAAACCCTTCCAAGGGCAGATACTCCAGCACCCTCGCAGGCTCTGCCAGCACCTCAGTGACTGATGGGGACAGGTAACATTTAGCCTCAGTCCCCCTAGCTGAAGTTAAACCCTGTGACCAAATGCAGCTCATAGTGACCACCGAGGATAGTTCCTTCCCTTCCTCTCCAAAGGCACCTTTGACATTTCAGTGCTCACAGTCCCGCTCAGCTCTCTGGATTAAACTCCTCCAATTCTTTCCACTTTTCCTCTTAAGATGCATCTCCAGGATTGTCCACGCTTGCTACAGCCTTCCAGATGTCTGTAGTTAAGTCTGCAGCTTTCCCAAATGGCAGCTCCTGAGCTGGGCAGAGTCCTAGCAAGCTGGAGTAGGGGGCAGCAAGAAGGATTACTGACATCTCCTGCTCTGTTACAGTCCCAGTGACTGCTGCAAACAGCAGCATCGATGCCTCGATAGCTGCTTGACCACTTTCCACAGAAAGCACAAGCTGCTTTCTATCCAGTAGCTGTGCAACTGGATATTCCCACTGAAGTTTGGCATTTTTCCTTGTCCCTTCTCCAGCTGCATAGCTTTTCCCTTCAGTTACGCCTGCAGCCTGTCAGGATCACACTGAATCCTAGCAGTTTGCTCACAGCCCTCCCTGCTTGGCATCAGCTGATGATTTAGAACAGCTTTGGTCATCAAACAGTAACAGCACATCCACCCCTTAATTAAGGCAACTCCCATTTAAAACAAGCGGGGTCCCTATGACAGGAAGAGTCACAGAGTCACCTGCAGCAAGGATGATCCTCATTCATCCCAGCGGAATCCCAGCACTGCCATTCCTTCTGCAATGTGTCCTTTAGACCCTTACCTTTAATTTTCTGTTTGTACTCTTCTGGTCGGTGGAGGTACATGGCCGCAGCGTCACCATTTAGAGGATCTATAGGGTTAGGATAGGCCAGCAGCTGGGGCAGGAACGATTCAAATATATTGGTGAGATCTGCAAGGCAAAGACACAGGAGTTCATGTCTATGGACCCAGAGTTAATCTTATGGGAAGCACTGGCAGAGCAGCACAAAGTTTCAAGGGTAAAATACACTGAAAATCCAATTTAAAATAAAGGAAACTGCATCAGAGGGAAGCACGTATACGGCTGATAAAGAGCTATAGGGTCAATCATGTGAAGAGACCACATTAACACCTTGCTGCCAGCTGGCATCAGTCACTAAATAATCCACAACAGGAAACATTCCTCTGGTGTGGATGAGCAATTGTGGGTACACAAGAGCCTCTTCCCACATCCTTTAGGCAACAAGTGCCACCGTGCAGCGGTGCAGGTGTTGAGAAAGAGGCTTGGAAGACGTCAGTCCTTCCCAGGTCCTTCCCATCACTAACCAAGACCTCCAAAGGGCTCCGCACTTCCAGGTACATCTGGCCACTACCTGAACCTCATGTTCTATCTGGATCTCTCAGAAGCATCCTGGTCTCAGGAGATGTTTGTTGCTATGGCTCAAGAAGATCAGAGATGAGCCTGGACATGGTTCTTCCCTCAGAAGAGCATTCCTTGTCAGCATAAACCTTGCCAAGTAGGAGGGAAGGCCATGGATTGACCCATACTCAGGAGCAGAGGGCTCATTTTAAGCTATGGGTAACAGTTACCAGGTCTCTGCTGTATGGAGACACGACTTAAAAAAATAAAATAATAATAATTTAAAAAAAATCAGGTGTTTTTGCTCCCAAACCTCTATCTACCACTAAAGCTGTTGCCCCTTCCTATGCTGGCAGGAAACAGACACAAAGCACGTGAGCACACAAGTATCTCAACCAAGTTTGCCAGTGAAAACAGCTCAGCAATGATCTCCGAGATCGCTTTCTGCCCCAGCCTTGGAAGTGGTTTGTCCCTGGGAAACCAAGAGCCACCCGAGGCACTAGGGCCAGTCGCTATCAGCAGGGAGCTGACTTATTTGCAAGCCACGAGCAGGTTGCTCTGGGAGCGGGGCCCGCAGGGAAGGTTTGGATGAAGAGTCTCGTTGGCCATCAGCAAAACCACCCCAGCTCGCGCTTCGGCTGAGCAAGCGGAGCCTGGAGGCTAGCACGGCCCACAGGACACTTCTAAAGCAGAAAATCTGAAGACATCAGTAATTTCCTCCTCTTTCACATCCCCAAAGACAGCATCAATTTAACAGGAACTAGCTGGATGTGTGCTGGAAGCCTAATCACAGGGTCAAGACCACCCCAATACTTCCTTAGGGAAAAACTGGGAATCTAACCGCTAGGCCCTTAAGACTTATTGGCCGACACATAGCAGAATGTTATTTCCCCCTCTGAAAATCCCTGGAAGCCAAAAGATCTCTGCATTCTGGTGCTCGACGACTTGACTGAAGGAGCAGATTGCTGTGGTCATCCCAGCAGGCTCCCTGCAGCTTCCAAGCATCCTAAGCAAGGGAAGTCTGCAATAAGATTCCTGTCAACTGATGCACTCTAATGCCAAGTTTTGCTGCTTGCTGTGGGTAGTGCTCTATGCAGAATATTTGCCTGTATCACAACCATGACTTGTAAGCAAAGGCAGAGGGACAAGCAGAAGAATTTTGCAGGTCCCTCAATCTCAATGCAGCACAAACATAGTAAAACATGAGTTTTTCTCCTACCTTTCCAAGCAAAAGCAATGACATAAATACAGAAATGCTCATTAAGAAGCCTCCTAAAGGAAGCCCCTCTGTGCAATTGTTTGGAACTGGCGCAGGGCCCTGCTGTGACCGGCTGTGAGCGTCGCTGCAGAGCGAGGGAGCTCTCCGAGCGCCGCTTCCGAAGGGAAACACGGATCACCGGAGCCCAGAACCGGCCTCGCAGTCACACTGGAGGAATTCTCATTTGTCCAGCCGTACTCAGGACCTGCAGGGGCCATTTAAGGTTGGGAAATAGGGATAGGTGCTGCAGGCCTGGTCATGCGGGCTCGTCCCCACCAGAGGGCTGGGTTTGCTCAAGGCTTTAGCTTCTCTGCTTCGCATCCCAGGGAAGCGGCACGGGAGCATCCTGCTCCTCCCACGGGTGCAACACCCGGGTGGCAACACCAGGACTTCGGACATTTGGATGGAGAGGAACGTTCAACAAGTTGCTATCGCAGTTTTCCTGCTCAGGATTGCCCTGCATCTAGTTTTTCCTTAAAAACAGTGGAGAAAGTTGATGTAGCCTCTCTAGTAACTGCTTCAGAGGCCCAAATTACTAGGCAAACACACAGCTTTGCTGTGCACCATCCCCTGGACACCATTCCTCCAGGTGTGATTAGAGTATCTTGAGAAGTTCACACTTGTCAAATGCCTAGACACTCAAACTCATTTCTTTTCAACAACCTCAGCCTTCCCTAAATGTTATTTTAAGGGATCTTTAACTATCAGCTATCCTTTTCACACCGCTGAAAAGGAGTTATAAACAGCCACGACCAGAGGAGACCCGAAAGATCCTGCGTTAAGCACTGCAGTTCCCACAGGTACTGTCCCTTCTAGTCCACGCTGAAATGGTGCTGCCACGACAAGCGGTTCCTGGTGTAAAATTGTGGGCCACAGTCCTGCATACAAAGAATATCAGCCTGAATGCACATACAAACACAAGGGCATAACTGGAAATAACCTATTTCCAGTTATTATCAAACACAAGGGCATAACTGGAAATAATAATAACTGGAAATAGGTTATTCCAGTTATTATTATGCAGGTTCCCCTGCCTCACTTTAGACACAGAACTCCTCGTTTTCGGTGCTGAATCACGGTCAGAAGCTGTTGTGCAGCCTCCACGCACCACCACGCAATGGATAAGCAATTCCCTTAGGAGGTTTGTGGGATATTTTGGCATCTCTGGCACAAAAACAGGTTATGTGAAGAGTCTAAAATTTAGGAAAAAGAGTTGGCCTAAGCTTACGTGCACCCTGCAAGTTGTGTTGTGTTAGCAAACCAAGCAAGGGTGCTCATGTGGTCCCCTTTTGGGGGAGATGCCAAACTCACCGTAGAGAGCTGTCCAAGTTTGATTGATTACATCTAGACATACAGTTCCTGACCTGAAACATATGGAAATGATGGAATTAAACACAGTCACACTCAAATATTCTAGAGATTTCACACCATTTAACACCCCATTCCCTTCTCCTCTTCCCCCTGGTCCCATTTGTCCTACATAAAACAGGAGAAATAGTAATTTATGATTAATAGGGCAGGGGGTAGCCCTTAACTACATGAACCTTCAAACGATGCCCAGCAAGGGCAAATTGGAGCCATAACTGAATTAGCTGGTCCAACTGGGGACCTTGTTTTTTGAGAGGATCAGCACAGTGCCAACAAGAAGGGCGATGAGTAACCCTGTATTTTGGGCAAGAGGCACAGCACTCCGACCACATCTGGGAGATGCCAGCAACGAGCATCTCCCCAGGCTTGTCCACAGCCTGATCCCGTTGCAAAAGTTAACATGGGAACTCTTATGGCACCACCAAAATTCCCTGCTCCGTTAGTTTAAAGCATTGTTTAACTCCTCAGCGCATTACTGCGGAGCCAGAGCGCGGTTACAACGAGACAAAACTCCTTACAAAAACCACACGCAGGGGATTGACTTACGCTTCGTCGATGTTGGGATGGAAAATTTTATTCATGAATCCTGCAAAGAGACACACTGGTAAATAGCAGAAAACAGCCAAGGATTTTTTACAAGAGAAGGCTGGAATTTACTGAACACCAACTCATCAGATGAGTTTCAAAGGAAACTCCAGCTAGGCTATACATAGCCACCTAACCTTTGAAATACAGAGGCAGCATTTTGACCCTAGGGTCCTCAGCCATCCCCTTGAACCACATCAAAAACTCTGCTTACCGTGCATATGTATCACAAGGTTGTCCATTATTATTTTAAAAGGAATTACCTTAAAACAAACCGCCCATTAAGCCTACGCATCTGGGGAAGTGTTTTCTTTTTAAAAAGCTGCAAGCAACTTCTGAGCAAACGCTGAACAAAACTCGAGCTCAGCATTTGCTGGAGGATTTATTTATTTTTTAAATGCCTCCTAACCAAGATTTTCTATAAGCTTCAAGTGGCAGCCACAAGGCTGCGGATGCACCCAGTGAACATTGCATCAACGCAGCACTCGTGCTTGGTTCCGACTTGCAAATTAAATTGTTGGAAAAGCAGAAATACCCTCTTTCTGCCCCAGAGAGGGCTCGTTGTCCCCGTGACAGCCACATTTTCACACTCAGCCCTGCAGTTTGCACAGTTGTAGGGCCAGCATGTCCACCCCAAGAGCCAAGAGAAGTGGTTTGGACAGGGAGTTCATGCAGAATCCTGCACCCACCGAGCCCCCTGTTTCATTTCAATAGCAGGAACCCAGATACCCCGGTGAGGGGCACATCCCCGGCCCAGAACAAAGCTGGGGAAGGGACACGGAATGAGGTTTTCCCAATACTTCCCTTCCAGCCGGATCGAGTATTCCCGTGTGCGTCTGCTAGCTTGGCAGGCGCCTTTTAAAAGCTCTGCCCAGAAGGGCTGCTGCAACCTTTCTTCCCGAACCACTTTAAGCTGCTTCAAGATCTTAATGCTGCTTTTCTTCGTGCCTTGCTTTTCTCTTTTTCCCCAGAACTTAAAATAACCCCTTTTCCCTCTGCTGTTCCATCGCCCTGAATCCCGCAGAGCCCCACGAGCGATGCCCATGGGGAAATCATTCCTTCTTGCAAGAAGAAGTTTGCTTTAGTTAAGAGCAACTCTTCCTATGGACAAAGCTGCTTCTTTATATATATATATATATATATAAAAATATATATATACATATGTATATATATAAAGGGTAAAAATTAGATACAGGATACGCACCCACTTAAACCTTTTAAAAAGCTTCTCCCTATGCTCAAAACACCCAGATATTTTCTCTTTGGAGCAGGCCAAGCAATGCAGAAATCCATCTCCGTTGGCAGCTTGGTGAGCTCCACACCTTGATCCCTCGGTCCCATTGCTCCAAGCGGGACATGCCACCTCTCCCCATCCAAGGGAGGGATCCCATCCCGAGCAACAGAACAGCTCCCATCTGGGCTAGGAGCTGATATGTGGATTTAGCTCCGTTTCTTTGCACGTCTTGTGGCACAAATACAACTTTGTTTACTTGAACAACTGCAGTTTTGCACAAATACAACCCAAGACTGAGAGGATGCCCAAAAGCAGAACAGTCTCCAGAGGAGAGCAGAGACCTGCCACTGCAGGGAGCACCCGTCAGGATCGTCTTTCCATGACTTATCTTGGAAAAATGAAGCAGCTTCCAAAGGGAAGTAGCAGCTCTATGAAATATTTACACGACGGTAGCGCTCGCAGGTTTAAACCAGGTCACGGATCCGCTGCGCCAGGCTCTGGTGACGCCGTATGCAGCAATCCCTGTTTTAAATCCCATCTTTCTCACTTAGAGGGCAAAAAAAAGCAAATTCCTGAAAAAGCTGGAGAGAAGAGAGGATAGCAGCCATGCAAGGCAGCAAGAACAGGAGAGTATCAAACAGTGTCACCAACTGACACCATCTGCAGTGGCGAGAAGCTCCTTTAACCCAGCGAGACGTAGGCAGCTCTTGGACCTCCTGCTTTGGGCTCTCTGCTCATCTCACCACTCACGTCTGCCACCTTTGCACCCATCCAGTTAAGATTGCCACCAAAGCTCGGCCCAGATCTTCAGGAATCCCCCAATTTCACCCATTCTCTTATGAACACAAAGCGCTCCAGCCTAGAGCATTTTTGTTTGCCTTTTCCTGGCTTGGAAGCTTAAATCATTAACTCCTTGCTCATTCAAGAGGTCACCTGCAGTGGCAGAGCACTATAACATTGCTCCAATAATGCTGACTTGCTTTTTTCCATTTTTTTTAAAGCTCAAAGGCAAAAATATAAATACAGAGCAAGCATAACTGGATTTTTATTTTTGTATAGGCATTTTAAAGGAGAAAGCCAGGTGTAAAAAGAACTTCAAGCAGGCATAAAAAATGAGGATTTAATTGCCATAAGCTTGAATACTGCATAGCCATGATCAAAATCCTGAGTTCCAGATGAAGCAGTGCAATAAGGACTGCATTAACAGTGCAGATGCTGACCTGCAAAGACAGGGATATTTCAGCAATAGCCCTGGAATAACCCCTCTTTGGCTTGACTATTCCTTAGGGAGAAGCGTATTCTTGCATAAAAGGTCAACCAACCCAACTCAAAGGATGCCAATCTTTCCTTGGTACTGCAAACAAACCTCCGAAAATTCCAGCAATTTCACTATTCCAGTCGGGATATACCACATCCCGAGATTCCAGTGCTGGGGTGTGAAACGGCTTGTCCTTTGCTGAGGACACAGCTTGTTCCTGCAAAAACTCTGGCATAAGAAACCACCACTGATGGTCACCTCGAGGCACACTGAGCTCATCCATCAAGCACCAGCTGACGCTTCTCTGCCTAAACTAACTGTGACAGCAGCTCCAGATCCACGTGCAAGAACTTAGTCCTAGTCCTAGACACATTCACCTCTGCAGACTGGGACAACTGGCGGTTTGGGGGCTGCTCCCTATCCCAAAGGATAAAGGACACCCCACACAAGGTCCCCACCTTGCCCAGCAGTCACTCCCTGCTGGGGTGAAAGATCCTTTGGGGAAATCTGGAGGCTGGCAGTCTATTTGGAGCGTTAGCTACTGAGTCAAATATAACCCCATGGCCTCACGCCGGAGGCATTCGCCACGCAGCGCCGGCTGGAGCTGCTGCATAGCGTCAACTCGCGGGCAGCACGAGTTTATATTCCAATACTCATCTTTCTGCTGCTTTCCGAACCCACACCGTGCATGATTTTGCAACAGCAGCTTCACAAGAAGGGAAATTAGGGTTGAAAATTCCAGCTGTAGTCGAAGCAAAGCAGTGGCAGGGCTATAAGCTCCGGAGCCCGTCTCGGCGTGAATCACAGGTGCTGCTGGTGTCATTTTGTCTCATTGCTTCGTTCACCACCACCCGATGCCCAGGCTTCACAGACTGGCACAAAAGAGGGTGACTCTGTGCCAAATGGGGCTGCAAACGCCCAGCCTGTTTTGTGAGCCCGTTCCTGTTGCCGCAGAGGGTGCCCAGCGTGCGTCAGCCCGCAGCGGGGCAGCGGATACCAAATCCTTTTCGGCCTCTCGTCTTTCCCCTTACACAAAGGCGAGTTTATTTGCAAGAACAAGTATTTTTGCATCACTTGTAGGTCAGAAGAAGGATCAACACGTACAGGGAAGGGCGAGCTCAGAACGGTCACAGGCGAGAAGTGACTCATGAAATTCTATGTAGCAAAATGTAAGGCAATTTAGTGAGGAGCCGAGAGTAAAAATAGCAGCTGCAGTTAAAAAAGAAAAATTAGGCACAGGCTAGGAGAGATCTGGCAAATCCTGGAGAGAGCTAAGCACTGTTTCATGTCAGTACTGGCTGCTATATAATCCCTTATTATATATATATACACACACGTATACACACCCCTCCATATGTTTTGTGTTGCAAAACAAAATGCCTCGCACATTCACATTTAGAAGCAAGGTACAATAAAAAATGCACGTTATGTGCACATAAGCAGGACAGAGATGGAAGGAAAACGAGATTTGTCTACAAACATTCAGGAGATATTTGAGAAAACAGAGGCCTCTGAGCATACTGTATGCAACCCTCCCCTCTTTGACATTTCATTATTAAGAAACCAGAGTGACTCAGTGTGGGCCAAATATTTCGGCATGTTTTAGCTGTAATAATCAAATGCCACAGGGCTCCCAGGTTCCTGGTCTTTCAGAAGCTTGTGACAGTGCTCCTATCATCTAAGTAGGCCAGGACATGCCCAGTCTGGGCTTCTTTCTGTGTTTGTGGTCTATCAAAGGCCATTAATCTCTGGTTCTTGGCAGGCACAGGGACAGAGTAAAAACACGCAAAATTCACAGAGTGTTCTCGTGACTCGGGAGCTCAAAACAGCACTCGAAGTCCTGCACAATTCCTCTTTGAACAAAAAGCAGGAACAGGCTAGCAAAGTTCCCCTGAAGATAGCAAATCCCAAAGGGAAGGGACAAGAAGCAAAGCAGTGCCAACAGGGCAAGCGAAATCATAAACAGCTCAAGGGACCTCATTTGGGGGAAGCAAAAAAGGAACCAAACATCCAGCCAGGGAACGCTTAGGGTCACTGCAAGCACGCGGGGGTGTTTGCATTAATTGACAGAAGCAACGAGAGCAGCAGCGTTTAGTGTTTCAAAAAAGCAACCAGCTCTTTTCCAGGGTGCAGTTTGTTTGTCAGGAGCATCCCACTGACCTAGGACTCCTGCTAGATGCTCACGAGCATCTTCGAAGACAAACGGACACGCGGGGCTTGGGACAAGGTCTGCACCCCACAAACTGAAACCCACCTTAAAACCCTTCCCCGTTCTGCTTCTCCTCTCACGTTTGAGACGAGAGCACCAAGTTGAGCCAGCCTAAGTTTTCAGGTACATCAGACTCAGTGCACTGCTAGCACAAAAGCGACTTGAACAGATTAGAAAGCAGCTATTAGTGCTCATTTTTCAGAGGCAGCTTGCTAGAAGGCAGAGATATGCTGCAAGCCATCATGTTATTTGCTGCAGAAAACACACACACCACGTTCAAGATTGCATTAAGGTTTTCTAAGAGGCAGCACAGAGTTTCCACGTGTGCCCGAGGCTGCCCTGCCCCAAAAAAAAAGGCTCCAGTGACCCAAAAGTCTCCAATTTTACCTCTTTTCAGGTCACTGAGTGACATATTGGGCTCTCTCTCCCTAAATCCTAACCCAGGACTCTGCTGGAGGAGGACAACAGGGTTAGGACACCCGTGCTCGCTGCTACAGGCCCCGAGGATGCAGGAGGGTTGTGTTGGGGACACGTGTGGGTCACAGCGAGGTTTGGAGGGTACCAACTTGCTCTGGAGACCAGGCTGCCCCAGAGGAAGAGCCCGAGACGTCCCACGGCCCCGGCTGTACAGATAAGCCGGGCTTGGGCGGCACAAACGGGAAGCAGACGAAGGAAAAACAAAGCTCTTCCTGCAGCAGAGCCTGCCCGGGCCCCAGCACTGCCCCTGGCATGGCGATTTTCCAGGCGAGGGATGAACGCTCAGCCTTGGGAGGCCGGAATAAGAGGGCTGCAACGCGGGGGACAGGCGCAAGCTGAGCGCAGCGAAAGGTGCTGGCCCAAAAGGCAGGCAGCAAAAGCAGCGTCAGCAGGGGACAAGGCAGCTCAGAGCAGCGAGCAGAGAACAACGGGTGTCTTGGCCCTTCCGCTCCCTGACAGACACGGCGTTCCCAGGAAAACGGGACATCCCTGCGGGAAGTGTGGCCAGGCCTGCGCTGATCCCGGGCTGCCTTTAATTCCTAGGTGCCATGGCCAGCACCACGGGGTCTCCAAGTCAAGCAGAGATAAGGTTGAACCTGCTGCCTTCAACACAGCTAATGGGAGCCTCAAACAGCACCAAGAAAGAGCCCGGCCTAAGGTCAGCTGCCCAGGGAAGAAAGTTGGGTTTTTGCTTTAAGTCACCTTAAAGTCGCTTAAGCTTTACTTAAAGTCGACGGGGAAAGCAACTGGCACCCACTGTACACCCCACTAAGTCTTTAATCTGAGACATGCAACAGATTTCAAAACTGGCTGCGGTGGACACCACATTTCTGTGGTTCTGCTAGGGCTTCAACACAGACAGAAGGTACCGGGTGGTGTAAAAGTAGTGCTGCTCTTTCCCAAAAGTTCACGTGAGAGACCAGATAGATTATTTCTCACACTAGAGAGAAATATTTTAAATAGAAGGCACTCTTAAGAGTCTATTTTAAGCAAGCAGCCAAAACTTAACAGCTCCGGATTGGGATGTTGATGTTGGAAAGGACCCATCAGTCCAACCCATGTTGTCAAGTTTCCACAGCAATTCTCCAAAGCTGTTTTCTCCAGAGCCCTCCGGGGCTTAAGGCACAAGCAAGTCCTGACTGAGGGCCATGCCCCCACGGTACCGGCATTGACTTCCTAAGCCAGAGTAGAGATGTTAAGAGTTCATGCTTCTACTCCAGGGTTATTCTTTTTTCAAGAAACACTATTTAATTTATTGCTTGAGTGACTGGGCAAGTTGGATAGCACAATACATGCAAGCTGGAGCACTTATTCGAGGACAAAGATAGATGGGGGGAGTCTAGAGAACATTTACTTATCACACTTCCTATTTGCTCTAGAAGGTTAAACCAGTCTGACAAGTCCAACCAGCTGGAACTACGCTGGGTTTATACCCCTGTTTCTGTGCTCTTCCACACAGGCATCACCTGCCCAAGGTGACAGGGGCTCTGGCTCCTGTTTCCACTGCCATTCATTCTGCTGGACAACAGGTGCCAACAACCACGTTCTCTACATCTTTCATGAACACACACTATGCTCTTTGCTGTTAGTCCTCTTCTCTAAGCAGGCTCCACCATGCACGGTGGCTTGCACCTCACACATGAATGGATATATCATTAAAAAACCATCACACAAAACAAGAGCACCTGGTAGAGGGACTCACTTCATCAACAGAAACACACGACCAGATGGATTTCCATCTCCTAGCCCGTTAACCACAAGGCCAAGCTCCCTCTGCACTTTGCATTGCAGTAGTTGAGCTGGTGTCTACAGTAAAGGCTCCAAGAGCTGACTGCATCGAGCGTTTGTGCAACTTCCCTTGCAACAACGCCACAAGCTGCAACGTCTCTCCTGCAGAAGCAACAAGATGATTTTGACTGAAAGAGATTGTTGGTTACCTATAGACGGGGATTTGAAAGGGTATTTATCAGGAAGGTCGACTCTAACTTTCCATACTCCACCTTCATATGGTGCTGCAATGAAAGAAACGCAGGTATTAGACACACTTCACAACTCAGAGGAGAATAAACAGAAATACAGCATTAAACAAAACATCTTTGCAAGAATACTTAGTCCCGTCAGGGGGTAAGGTTTCACATCAAAGCACCTACGGTAAAAGCCTTTTTCCTGGACTGCCTCACAAGAAGTGCTTGATTTTAACTGATATTACAGGAGATCTCAGCACAAAAAAGACAGAAGAGCCTTATTCAAAGCACAGACTTTAAAATAATCTACTTACCTTCAGAGATGCTACTAAACTAAGGCACACTGGCAACCCGACTCATGATCTAGACCCTAGAAAAGCCGTGCTGCTTATAAACTCAACCAAAAGCTTGGACGGTGGCGATGCAGAACGGACAAGGCAGCTCTAGAAGAACTAAGGACCAACAAGAGCTGGGGCTGTCGGCGATAGCAGCGGGTTTAGCTGTCTCGGTACCGGGCTCTGCTCGGCTCCACGGGAGGTGCTTCGTGTGCATTAGTGTTCACAGCTGCTGTTTCCCTCACCTTCAAGACGGCGGCCTTCAAATTCTGCTACCATTTGACTTCTTGCTCCCGTTTAGATCTGCTTATCGCTTCTTCTGCTCCAGAAGCACGGCATTTCACTGCTCCCTACCATAAAACTCTTAGTTTGCATTTTGAGAAGGGCTGGCTCATATACTTACTTCCTTGTGGTCCATAAAACTTCACAACAAATTCATTGAGTCCTCCTAAGATCGTGACTTCGTGTTTGCTCTCGATACTGACACAGCAAGTAAAGGAAAACATTGAATCCGAGAAACAAAACATGCATTTACTCAGATATGGGTAAATTGCTAGAAACCTGTCCAGCCAAACAGTTTAAAACCAGCTTTTGAATCACCCCACAAGGAAAGTTAAGAGTCTTGACTCCAGGAGAGACCTCTCTCCATCCCAGTGCCCCAGATAGTGGCCACCAAGTCGAAAGCCACCCTTGCCCACAGTAAGGTGAAATGTTTACTCTCCCACCCGCATTAGAGAAGCAGAACTTCCCCCATTTCTGCTCCGACAAATGCAAATTCTGATGATTTCAATTCTACTTGGCTGCCTTCGGTGCTGTCAGCTGGCCTCCCACTGCTACCATGCAAATTACAGCAATCTAATGGTAATTTCACTTGCAAGACCAAAAGAAAAAAATACCTCAGATCTCTTTGGAGAAACAGCAGTGCCTCAAACTCACCTATTTGCCATGGCACTAAAACGCACGAGTGTCTCTGAACAGTTAAATGAGAGCCGAAACACCAGCACTTTGAGAAGGGGAGAGAGCTGCAAGGCAAGAAATCTTCGTTTCAAATAACACTTAAGACAATTAGCAGGGGTGTTTCAGCATCCAGGCTTGCTGAAGAAGTTCTGCTACAAATCAGGGTTAATGGATTGTGAATAATATCCGACAGCAATTGCCTTTAATCAATAATCTTCACGTGAATTACGAGGGAAGCATCAGGAAAGCAGAGCAGGAGGAAATCAACGTTTTAGTCCCGCCTGAATTTCCACCAGCCTCACAGCCGCACCCCAGGGGCAGACCCCGCTTTGAGGGATGGGGATCTGGAGGATATTGAATTAAAAAATCCTTAACATCACAGCAGAACCCTCTTCCCCTCGTTGTAGGAAAGCTCACGGCAGTTTGATTTGGCTCGAGACTTCTCTTGGGGCAGAAATCGCTCGATTTCCCCTTGGTGCCCCGAGTGCAAGTGGCTTCTCTGCTAGAAGCCGAGCGGCCTCTCCGGGAACAGCCGAATCCCTAAAGGTTTGTGGAAGCACCTCGGCATCCAAGTCATGCTGCTTGCTACAGACCTGATGTTGAAGGACACTTGTCACCACGTCCGCTTGGGCCACCCAGCACATAATATAATGTAGGCAAGATCAAATTGAGGCTCCTTTGAAACAGAAGCACTCATCAAACGTAACTATTGCACATCCAGGAACGGGCTCTTACACAAACCCTCCACACATGACGATGCCCAAGAGTGCAACATTTACCACTCAAGTACGTTAACACTCAGAGCAGCTCCACGGATCAGGCTAAGCACAAATGGTTTTACTCAGGACTAAATCAAGTCCCACATAATAAAAACCAGCTCTCTGAGGCAGATCTTCAGAACAGGCTCCCGGGCAGCTGCAGCGTCGACAGCTCTGCACGCTCACGTAGACCATAAATTAAGCGGAGTTTCCTGCATCCAGACTTAAGCCCTAGCATTAAGATCAAAAAAAAAATCTGTGACCAATGCAGTTCCATATTTATTCTCCTTATTGTGAACAGCACCTAAAATTCCTATCAAAAATAAATAAAACAGTGAGTAACATGAAGCTTGATACTTGGGAACAACTGCAATGCCGGGCAAATCCACACATCCCCACGCGAGAAGGAGCAGCCATCTCCCCTTCCCCTGGTTCTCACGGAAAGTAGAGATGCCAGGGCTCAAAAAAATCCAAGTCCCACTGGCAAAGAGTGGGAGAACTAGCAGGAAAAAGGGGTTGGGACAGTTACAGGATGAATATTTCCACCCTACCAGCTCCTTGGGCTCCTCCAATAAGTCTTCAGGTCCATTCCTTAGCGTTCCTTCTTCCCAGGAAATACCACACAAGCCAGGATTCCAGCAAGACACAAAACGGAGGCAGATCTCAAGGTCTTGAGGGTCCTGCAAACTCCCACCCCACACAGCCAGACTAGGGAACCCTCTAACAGCACCAGGGAAAAATATGGGGCAGGAGGGATGGACGGGACCGGAGACACGGAGTTCTCTCGGAAACGCGCTCCCAAGGGACAGGCCTCCACCAGAACTGAGGGCAACATGTCTAGGAGCAAAGAATGCAGGCTCTGAACCAACTATTTGGTCAGCTCGGACAGATTTTTTTTTTCCTCCCCATCAATCTTACAACCAAATCCCAGATGAACCTTGTTTCATACGTGCCAACAATTAATCAGCAGTCTTGGATCCGAGAAAAGAGTTGCCACTTTGGAGATCTGCAAGGTCTTGGAGAATCCAGCTGTGCCTGGAGCACAGCAAAAAGCTGGATCCTGGGAGCAAACGCAGGAAGCTCCCAGGAAGGAGGTCACAAAGTCCTCAGCAAAGCAAGGGCAGCTTCAGGAAGACGCAGAGAAAGAGCACCAACATTTTACAACAAATCCTCCACTTTAAAGGCTTGAATGTCCTTGATGCCAGCAGTGATTTGATGGTTCACAGAGGCAGGAACCAGAGCTACCGTGTGCGTACGCAGGGGTGCGATCGGTGGCTCATAACACACCACACGTGCCCAGATGTTTAACACAGCCACAAGCAAATCCCTTCCAAGACACTCAGCTGGCTCCTATGAGTCTGGCTGAGTTACAGCCTCGACGCTTTTATCTCCATCTTTTATGCCATGTTTTATCTCCCCATCTGATAAGGGACTCATTCAACTTCATGGCAAATATAGCGAGGGAAAAAATCAGGAGGAAAAGTGAGTGAAATGTGGATACGAGTCAGGCTGCTGTTTCTAAGGATAAGTAGTTCAAAAGCTTTACCTCGAGCCCGCTGAAAGTCAAAGGGAGGACCTGAAGATAAATTATTTTAGTGCCAATTTTAGTGCTAGGGGATTTATAATGACAGCGAGCAGCAAAAATACTTAGCTGCTGATAGAGAAAACAAGCTGGTTTTCAAGCATCGGTTCCAAAGGAGCAGCCAGGGGAGAGGCAGGAGGGTTTTTGCTGCAGCTGATTCCAGATTCCCTCCGCGGTGCCCGAGAAGTTCTGGATGCACCAAGGCCAACGGGATTAGCATGACAGTAACATCCAGAGCCCCCAGCAAGACCAAGGCTCTACCGTGCCATGTTGTCCTGGTAGGAAATGGTTTCTTGAAGACCAAGGAGCGATTTGGAGTATTTTCCTCACTCTGCTTTGGGATAAAAACACACCAGACCTTGCAAATCCAGAGCATTCGGGACCACCTGGCGAATAGCTGGGAACGGACCGGGAATTTGCTTGTTCCAAGGTTGAGCTCCCACTCCTTCATCCTCCTAAGCAGCCTCACAAGAGGCCACCCACTATCCAGGGCCAGCACCTCCTCTGCAGTAATTAAAATAATAAAAGAATTAGGATGCAACTTCACACCCAGACCTCCCAAAATCCCAAATGATCACTGTGACCAGACTGCTAGTCCGCTTGTCTGAGGGTTTTTCTTGTTTTTTTTCTCCCTCCTTGCTCCAGGCAAACATTTATCCCTTAAGAAACTCTCTCCATTCAGTTTTTCCAAAATTAGCATTCAAAGTTGTAAGCTTGGACGAATCCATTTCCCAGCTACAAATATTTCCCTGAAAATATTGTTCCCTTCGTAGCAATGCAAATGGCCATGAAGAGCCCTGGAGAGGCAGAGCAGAGCACCCCAAAGACTCAGGGAGGCTCCAGTTTGGTATTTTCCTGCGTGTATCTCAGCTCAGGGTTGCAGGGAGGTGGATGGTTGTCACCAGGAAGCTAAGAACAACTTAGGTCACTTCAGGAGAGTCCTCTGCAGCTACTGCCAGGTGCGGAACGTGGCCGGAGATGGAGACTGGAGGGAAAATACTAAGGCCACATCTGGGTATAGGATAAGATGAACCACAGAAGTCAGACTCTGCTACCTAAGTAGCAGAGAACAGAGACACCTCGCTGCATCTCAGCAGCTGCATGTTCACCAACAAAATTAAAACCCAAGATTAGGGTTTTCCCCCCCTCATTGAGGGCACCGGGCCTTTGAAATCCACATCACTTAAAAGCTCTGGGATCCGGCATTTTTATTTTCCCCACCTGGAATTCCCGGTCCTCTCCCGGCACACTGCTTCCTTCCCGCTTCCGCAGCCATCCCGTGGTAGAGGATGGGATACTCCAGCAGACTGAGCTCTAAAGCACTAAAATCCCTTGTGATTTCATGACTTCCTGCAGCAAGAGGCAGCCCTGAGGTCTCCCCCAAACTACTTTGCAACTCCAGGCTAAACTGCCTAGAAAATCCACTGTTTTTCCCCCAAAGCAGCTGCTCTTGCTGCCATAGGGCACAAATTGCTGCTTTCAGCCCCGAGCAAAGGCACTTTCTAGCATCAGAAATCCGTGCTCTGTTTGCGAAGTACCTCGTGCTGTCCTGGTCCCGATAACCACAGCTCCATCATCCGCAGCTCCCCAGAAGGGAAGATTCCCCTGGGGGAATCCAGAGTTTCTTTGGGAAGCCAATGCCAAGGCCAATTTTCTTCCATTTCCATCAGGTTTGCCCGAGAATCCCCCAGCTTTGAACAAGACAGATGATACTTCAATCTCCACAGCTTGAATGCCACGGGGCAGGACAACAAGTCACTCACACCCCATCACAGAGGGCCACGTAGTAACGCAGTTTTCACATTTTCCTCCTCCTTGATGTTCCCTTGAAGAATTTCTACTTGCCAGAAAAAGACGTAGGAGACAGATGCATTTTTCTTGCCATGGAGAAAAACATTGGCTTGAGCATGTTTAAATGTATATCCACTGGAAGTCACCTTCTGATGAGCAGCGCAGCAGAGCTCTGCTTGCCAAATGACCACGTTTTGGGACTCCTTGTGTTGAAGGTTAGCTCCCACCAGGAACAGTTATGCTGGAAGGACGTGGGCTGAAGTCACTCGGAGCCGCTACGGACGTGAGCGCTGCTGGAGAGAGGCCGGGAGCTGCACAAGGCAAGGCAAGAAGCAGCAGTGACGTTTCCAACCTAAAGCACTGTGAAATTCCTCAGGAGGAGACGCACTAGGAGCCAAGAGAATTTAAGTCCGCGGTGATCAAACCCTACCTGCTGGGAGCATCCCAGAGTTTGCTGGAGGTGAATGACTCAGGAAGAGCAAGGAGGCCAAAACGCAGCCTGATGACACCAAAACGTGGTCCTGGGCTTGATTGGGCTGAGCGGAGGGACAAAGAGGACCACGTGGTGGAAACACGTTGCTCTCCCGGCCGCTTGCTGAACCTCCTTCAGCAGAAGCTCCAGACGAGCTCCTCACCCACCACGAGCAGCCCAAGCCAGGTCTAGAAGCAGGGACTCCAGCAGTATTAGCTTACACGGCCATACGCCCATCTCCAAACTAAATATTTGCAATATTTGCATTGCCACCGAGCGAAGGGTGTTACCATGGTGACTATACGCCTGGAGGGAACTTCGTATTTAACGCAAGAATAATAAAACTTCTCAAACAAGGGAGAAATTAAGTGCCCTCTAAGTGAAGCATCAGGAGAAAAAACAGTCGTTTCTGCTTCCAGTTGTGCTCACAGCAGTTGATTTCCTCCGTTTGGGAGGGTGCAAGAAGAACCAAAATGCTCCTGAAAGAGCAACTGTGGTTGTAAAACCACAGGCTTGAGAGCGTCGCTTGACACCAACCTCAACATTCGAAGACATTTCAAGTGGATGGTGCCTCCTGACGCACTCTGCAGAACGGAGTAGGCTGCTTTTCATGTGTTTTCACAGTTGAAATACTCAACCGATTTAGACTTCCTGAAAACACATTATTTTAAGACACAGTCTTCTCCCTTGGTGAAGTTTGCTTGAGATTTCTGCAGTTACAGAAAGGCACTTTGACTCCAAGAACTTACACAGTCATTTGGAAACTGCAAGAACATCAAACCACCTCAACAAGTGCTACATAAAAGCCTAAACTTTAAATCTTCTCCTTTGGTTGAACCCAGAACATCACAAGTTTGCAGTCGGGACGGACAGATGCAGTTGAACTCTGCAAGATTTTTCATTTATGGAAAATCCACAAGAATCTCAAGTTTTATCTTTTTTTTTTATTATTATCAACATAAAATGTTTAGTAGGGTGGGTGGGAGAGGGGTGAAGCATCACAATACTGTCATTCTGGTAAATTCAGAGTGATATTTATCAAAGAGTTGAGTTTTAAGGTGTTTGGCACTGAATTCTTCCACATAAGAAGAGAAAGAGACTCCAAATTAGGCCAGGGAGACTCACCAAGGAGATGTTGATCCGGTGGAGTTCAGGGAAATGCAACCTATCACTAAACCGAGGAAGCATCAAAAAAGCTCTCAGGACTCCCATATTTAATAGACACTTCACATCAGGATGTCTCTTGTCAACAAAAACCCTGAAGCCCTCCACAAGAGAGGCACTGTGCAAACATGCCTAAATGTTAAGATACTTTGAAAAGCAGTTTTAGTTTTGTTAGGACCCTGCTCCCTTGGAATAAGGGCTGCACAAACCAGGCAATTTTTCTACCCTCTTCTTTTTGCCTACGCATAAGAAAGGAGAGGCAGAGCTGAAAGTGCTGGTTCAATGCAAAAAAACTACTTGCAGCACACCAAGACAGGGTCCATTCAATAAGCCTAAGCAATGACAGCAGGATGGTCATAATTGCTTGGCTATTATATATATTATTTGCCTAAAAAACACACAGGGGTTTGGCAAGGCAACTGGAAGAGCCATAGGGCTCCCGCTTGGATGCACTGGGCTAAGGGAGCCACCTTCTTTGCTGACATTTGCTACCAGAGTCCAAAGTTCCAGCTGAATTTCTGAGGCATCGGGGCAGAAATGAAGGAGCAGCAGATGGGACAGCCCAGCAACACACCCTGGGATGAGGTTCTTGCTCACCTGAGATCACACCCGCACGACGTCTTGAAAAGGTTTACATCAATATTGCAACCTCAGGCTTCAAAACGGAGCCAACAACATCCAAACAACAACACAAGAGCAAAACTGTGTTTAAATTATGAACAAGGCTCAGAGCCCGGAGCCAGCATCCAAGTGGACAGTGCCAGGGAAAATTAGGCAGCGAGGTCCTCGCTGAGCTGGCAGGTCTAACATCCCATATTGTACTTCGAGTGTCACCCATCTGGGCATTTTCCACACCAGAGGCCACAAGAAGGTCCCTCGAAGGCACCTGGGGGGCAATTTCTTCCTCTAAAACAGGGGCAGAGCTGATATGTGTTTGTTCCAGATTACTTGGCTGCTTGAGCTAGAAGCTCCTGCATTTCTGAGCCTACCTGGCTAAGGGTTATCGGCTCCCAGAGAGACAAGCTTGAAAATAAATCTCAGCAACCACCGGTACCTCTGTGACATGGATGCAGGAAGCAGAAGCACACAAGCTGTATTCAAGAATCAAACTGGAGATTTAAAACCCTCCCTTGACCTCTCAAGTAACACACTGAAAAAGGCAATATGTGTCTTGAATCTCCATTTCACACTGTCCCAAACAGCCCAATTTGGGGTAACACGATGCTCTCCCAGATACAGGTGTTAGTCTCAGGGCAGATCATCTCCTGGGGCACCTGTTGATTTCTGCTCCTCAAGCCACTTTATTAGTTGTTTCCTTTTCAAGAAAAAGTTCTGCTCTTCCTTAGACTCTACAGGGAGTTTCTCCCCCTCCTTGTTTTGTTCAAAAGTATCTCGGGAAAGAGGTTTTAGAGGTCAAGCTCAAATGGGATTTTCCATTATTTTTAACCTGAATAAATGATCTGAAAGACACAGCATGACACCTCTGAGAACTAGCAAAGTTATGACAATCATGACTGCAGCTCCCAGCACAGCCCAGGCCCTGTTTTCTCTCAAAACAAAGCAGGAAAAAGCAATTTAGGAACAAGCAACTCTCAGACCTTGGTTACACATAGCAGACAAAGTGCGTTCGACACCGTTTTCTTTCTTTCTAGGTCACCCATAAGACGAAAGGTGAAAATACCAAACAGCAGAGTTCAATGTACCAGAAATTGCAGCAAATTTTGCTGATGGAAAAGGTGGAGGAGTTTCCTGGGTGCCCCATTTTTGTCCACGAATTCCTACTACGCTGTTGTCACCTCTGTTAAATCAATTATTCCCCTTCTTCTTGCGAGGGGACAGGAGCAGTGTAGCAGACTCGAGGCTTCCCCAATAGATCCACTAAACAGAGCGGTGCTCTCGGTGCTGTCTGCAGACAAGATGCCCAAGACACTGCTTTGGCCCTAGCTTTATTTCACTCATCCTTTTAGCGAGTTGTATTTAAGGGCATAGCTTAGACAGACACATCTATGGCTCCCTTTTTGACTTAGTTATTCCAACATCTGGCCTGGAAGCTAAGGCTAAGTCAGGTCGGCCTCTGCTGTACGAATTTGCCTCAAAAAGATACCAAAAGCCACATTTTCGAGACTAGGAACAGGGTCAGGACACATCATTTCCTGCCCATCGAGCCACTAACCAACCAAAAAAGCGTTGTCATGCATGGGGTAAATGCCCAAAACACCTGCAGAAAAACAGCCCTGTTTAAGCTCCCCAGAAAGAATTCAGTTAGTTTAGCAGCTCTCGTGGGTGTGATCCATATCCTCAGGTTTCGTATCAAAAAAAGTTAAACACTCGCCTTTCCCAGGCTCTTTGGCATCTGCTCACTAACACAAGCCACATTTGCAATATAAATGCCACGGATTCAACCAGTGCTGCCCCAAGCTTTTAGACTGCACTACCCAGTGTGGGGGAGAAGACAAGTGCTTTCTTACAGTTAGTAAAATCCAGCTGAAACAGAAGATTCCTTGACATCTTCCGTTCGGGTCACCATTGTAGGAGGGACAAAGAAACGCTACTGCGACCGCACAGAAAACTAATTAACACAGTTTAGTCGTTAGCTGTGCAGCTGCTTGGAAAGTGGGATTTTGTTTTTTTGTCACTGAGTTTGAAGCTTCCCCTCCTTCAGAGAGGAGCTGCAAAAGACCAAAGCTTGAACGTTGCAGAACAAAAAGCCCAGCAGTGACCGACGCCAGATGCTCTGAATTACAGGTGACCTCCAGCAGATCCAAAAACGGTTTCAAAGACACACATTTAGCACAGGCGCCTTTAATAAATGAGAATTAAGCAAGGCCTGATGCATTTTAAGTCCGTTTTGACGCAATATCGCTAGACTAAGGAAAATCCCTGGTTAACCAGTGGGCTGCTGCAAATAAACCGCCTCCTGAAGCAATCAAGGAAGCTGCAAGGAAGAACAGCCTGGAACTGCAAAAATTCCTGGCACACTGGAAAATTTTCACTGCACTGTCAGAGTACCTGTTTTTTTTCAGGTTTTACTTACCTCAGCCATCCTTCCTGATGGTTTTAGAGACAGGGGCTAAAATGAGGTGGGAGTGCTCTCCGTTTGCGATGTAGCTTAATGCTGCTGCAAATAAACCGCCTCCTGAAGCGATCAAGGAAGTTGCAAGGAAGAATAGCCTGGAACTGCAAAAATTCTTGTCAGACTGGAAATTTTTCACTGCACTGTCAGAATATCTGATTTTTTTTCAGGTTTTACTCACCTCTGCCATCCTTCCTGATGGTTTGAGCAGAGACATAGGCTAAAAAAGAGGTGGGAGTGCTCTCTGTTTGTGATGTAGCTTAACATTAATGAGGAAAACGTCTCCCTCTTTGCTCCAAGCATGAATTGTCCCTGTCCCTAAAGGGACAAAGGCCTCCAACAGCACCTGGGTTCAAGACCCAAGCACAGAGAGAGCCAAGAGCCATCCAAAATGGGCGAGGGATGGAAAACAAGAGGAAAAACAACAACGAGAAGCAACTGGGGATCTCCTACCTTGCCTTTTGCCCAGGTATTCAGCAGGGTCGCATGGTCCAAGAGGGTGGCCCAGAAATAGGGACCGGGCGGGAGGCTGGATCCGATGCCTCACACTTCTGGCTCATCTGCTAAGTTTAGCCCTGTCTGGTAATGACCTAAAAACGGTTGATACGAGTCCTGGGAATCATGTGGCTGTTGGGAGGGTATCATCATGCTGCAGAGTCAACACTGCTTCACAGGGGAAGCCCTGGTTGGTAGAAGCTCGACATCAGCTCAAGCCTATGGGCTGCTGACAGTGGCTCTGAGCGAGCCAAGCAGCTTCAGCTTGTGATCCATCCTCTATCACCCCTAAGGAGGAGCAGGACGTGTTTCCCCAGGGTGTTTTACACGCTTTTAATCTCAATTATTGTGTAGCAAGGAAAACAAGCAAGAAAAAACTGACACCAGAAATGTGACAAATCAACCAACTTGCCAACTCGGGACTTTCTTTCCTCGAAGGGGCTCTCTGGTTGCTCAAAATCCCTTGTAAAAGGGAGCAAGTTCTCAGCTTCATACCCGCCCTGCCCTTTGTGGTCACTCGTAACAAATGCCCAACTGTTATTTGAAATAAAAAGAGGACCCACGGATGACTATAAGCTTCACGTAGCCTCAGACTTGCTTCTTGTGCCCTCCAGGACTGCAGAAAGGTGACAAGAGAGTTTCACACAGAATAACCTGTTCTGAAGCGTCCTAATTATGCCGAGCTTCAGGAAGCAAAGAAATCTGTGTCTTTGGACATCACTAAGAGGCACAGATGACAATATAAGGACTCACTTGCTATTACACTGTACGTACCCCAAGATGTTTAAAAAAAGACCTTAAAGCAACTCCCAGCTCTGCAGAATCCAGTTGCACCCCAGCCATGCGAGCAGGAAGTCCTTGCAAGCACAAGGCCAAAAAAGGAAACCATATGAAATGCAATATTCATAATGCCTTTAAATAGAGGGCCATGACTTTTGGCTTGAACAGGACAGACACACAGACTCAAGACAACCCAAGCTGGTCTCATACCTGATCCTCCCTTTCCCAAGTACCTCCAGACAAAAGTTAATGAAGGAAAAGGTTTGAAGGAGCCTGAAGTTGTGTACAGTATATAAATTATAGAAGCACCAATAACTTTTATAAAGAATATTTCGAAAGAGCCTGGTCTGATGTTCCCTGTGACACCCACACGGAGAGCAACCCACAGCACAGCTCTTGCTGCGACTGGATAGTCATAACACACAAATTGTCCTTGCTTAACCCCGAGCCTTAATCCAACACATCATGCTGAAGTAATAAAACATTTTCTCCTCTTACAAGGAGCTGACATTTGAAGATTTAATGCAAGTCAGGCTGAAGGGCCAAATTTTGAATAGAAATCACTGCAGAGGTTGCTTAAGGGAGCACACCTGGGATCCACTGCTGCCTGCAAGAACCGACGCGCACCGGCCCCAAAAAATTTGCACATTTTAAATCCTAATTCACAAACCTAATCATCAGGTTTTGATATACGCCAGAAATCCAACATTTGTCTCCTAAGCAATCTATATTTGAAACCTGTAAAATTAAGTAGAGGACGGTCAAATGGACTATTTGTCTGGTGATCAATACACCTTGCAAGACTGAACATCAAGTTCACTGCAACGGGTCACTAAATGTTCTTATTATTGGAGAGCACGGGTATTTTTGCAGCATGCTTTTATCAGCAAAACAGTGCTTTTTCATGGATACTAGGATTTACTGTTCTATTACTGTTAATAATTCCAATTTTACAATTTTTTTTGTTGGCAGGATGCAAGCCTCAATAACATGTAGGGGGAACTCAAGCCGAGATCAGTAATTAAAGAGGGGCTTGAACGACCTGTTGACACTGCAGGGGGACATTTCTTCAGTCTTTATTTCATCACAAACAGTGTTTTGAGTCCCTTGCCCCACGCCAGCCATTAGTTCTCTACATATAAAACACACTGCGTTTGCCTGCATCAGCCAAGGTTGGTTAGTAACTAATGCAATCTCATGCTTGGTCCAAACTTTCCTGTAAGTAATTATTATTTTTTTTAATTATGCTTTATGCTTTTGGAAATAGCATCTGTTTAAATGCAAGATCTTGGAGCTTTACACAAAACACATCAGTTATGTCCACAGTTAAAGGCAGAGCAGTCTCTAAGCAGCAGTTATTCCAACTGGATACACAGAGGGTGAGTTAACACCTTCTCACATCCATCCCGTTTCAACGGGACACAAAGCACAGGCACTTCCACGACGTTACAAGGCTCCACTTTCTGCCATCTCCACTTCTCAAGTGAATAGCCCTTCCCCAACCTCTCGAAGTCATTCCCACTCATTTTCAATCCCATTTATTCCTCTCTGAGAGCAGGAA
>NW_010579236.1:74164-86706 GCF_000705375.1 Tinamus guttatus | reverse complement strand
CCGCCCCGCGGTCTGCCGGGAGTTGTAGTGCGGTAGTTGGTGGCGGCGGGGAGGCGGAAGGGGAGCGGCGGGGCGCGGGTTCGAGACCCCGGGCTGCCGCAGCGGGGGCCGCCGCGGGTTACCCGGGGCTGTCCCGCTTATGAGGGCGGACGAGGCCGCCGAGAGGCCAAGTTGTCACACTGTGTGCTGGTCCCACGCCACAAGCTGCGCCTGGGAGTGTGCAGGGGTCCCCAGGAGCCATTTTGGGGCCAGAGAGGCACTGGTGGGCAGCGGGTGCCAGTGGGGCAGCTGCCCCATCCCACCCAATTCCGGTCTCGTTGCCTGGTGTGCGAGGGGCTCAGGATGGTCCCCATCCTCCAGCCAGGATCAGTGGGAAAAATGGCTGGCATGGGATTGGGAGGTCCTCGCCCCATGGTGGCCCCAGCTCGGGAATTGTTGGCGTCGCGGGGATCCCTGGGGGATCGCGCGGGGCCATGGGGCAGGACACAGCCATGACCCCCCGGGCCTCAGAGCACCCTGCTGTGAGGTGCCCAACATGAGGATGTCACATAAAAACACACACACACACCAGTGCTCCCGGTTTCCTCCTCTCATGAGCATATCCCTATACTATTTATATCCCTATATACTATACATTGGGTGTCCTCACCCTGGCTCTGGGTGTCCCCTCCTAGCTTTGGGGGTCCCATGTGTGTTGGGTGCCCTCAAGCCAGATTTGGGTGTCCTCCCTCCAGAGGTGCCTTCACCCTGGCTCTGGGCGTCCCACCTTGCCACAGAAGGCAGGACATGGAAGAGCCCCTTCCCCACGTATCTGGCCCAGCTCCCTTCATGGATTCCCCTGCGCTCCCCGGATACTTCCCCATGTATCTGCCCCAGCACTTCCTATGGCTCCTCGCGTGTCCCTATGGCTCCCTGTGACTCCGTATGGCTCCCCATGGTTCTCCCAGTCCCCACATCTCCCCCTAGGTTCCCCATGACTCCCTACATCTCCCTGTGACTCTCTATGGCTCCCCAGGATTCTCCCAATCTCTCCATCTCCCCGTGGTTCCCAATGGTTTCCATGACTCTCCATGGTTTCTCCAATTCTCAGATCTCCCCAAATTCCCCATGACCGGCTCCCCACATCTCCCCGTGGTTCCCGATGGCTCCCCATGGTTCTCCCAATCCCCATATCTCCCTGTGGTTCTCCACCACCACAGGACCCTGCTTGAGGATCAAGGTCTGCTTGAAGATCAGTGTCTGCTGGAGAGAGATGGGATCCAACTCAGCAGGGCAAAAGCATCTTTGGCAACAGGCAGGTTGACAAGGGGAACAAACAGCCGGCAAAGCAGAGCTTTAGTGGGGACACAACAAATATTTGCATGTAGGCAAGGAAGTGGCTGCAGGATGATGCTATGGGGAAACCTCTCACATCCTGCCGGGGAAACCGGCACGCTCGGGCGTCTCTGAAGCGCCGGTGCTAACGCACGGGGAATAAACAGGAGGAACCGGAGCTCTGCGTGCGGCTGCGGGGCAGTGACCTCATCGGGATCACGCAGGGGAGGCGGCACTGCCGCAGCGGATGGATAGGAGGAAAGGGAGTCATCCCTCCCGCGACGGAGCAGCAGGGATGCCTAGGGGCGCGCGATGGGGCTGACTAAGAGCTTACGAGTAAGGCTTAATGGGCAGAATGACCCGGGTGACGGTGCTGTGGGCGTTTGCTGGAGGCCACCTGAGCAGGAAGGTGCAGGAGATGAGTCCTTCTACAAGCAGCTAGAAGCAGCCTCACGTGCGGCCCTGGTCCTCGTAGGGGATGAGCACACCTGAGCATGCAGCGATGGGGCTAGGAAGGCTAAAGTCCATCTGGACGTTGATCTAGTGAGGGATGTCAAGGACAGCAAGAAGGGATTCTGTAAATATGGCAGTAGCAAAAGAAGAGCAGGGGAAATGTGTGTGGGGCTGCTGCTGATTGGGGCAAGGGCCCTGGTGACAGAGGACTCGGAAAAGGCTGAGGTGCTGGATGCCTTCCTCACCTTCGGCTTTACGGGTAAGACTGGTCTTGGCAAAGCCCAGGCCCTGAAAACCAGGGAGAAATTTTGGAGAAAGGAAAATCTTCCCTTGGTGGAAGCAGATCAGGTTAGGTGTCACTTAAGCAGACTGGACATACACAGTCCAGGGCTCCTCACGGGTTGCATCCAGGGAGCTGGCCAATGTTGCAAGGCCCCTCTCCATCCTCTTTGGAAGGCCATGGTGATCAGGAGAGATCCTGATGACTGGAAGAAAACACTTCATTCCAGTCTTCAAAAAGGGCAAAGAGCAGGGAACGACACACCAGGCAGCCTCACCTCCAACCCTGGAAAAGCAATGGAGCAGCTCATCCTGGCACCATTTCCAGGTGCATGAAGGACAAGGAGGTGATCAGGAGCAGTCAGCATGGATTCACCCAGGGGAAATCGTGCCTAGCCAAGCTGACAGCCTTCCTTAACGAAGGGCTGGTGGGGCACATGAGGGCAGAGCGGGATGTGCTGTCTCCATCCACTGCGGTGGGCGCACCTGAAAAGAGGATTCAGGGCTCGTCACGCCGGCACCATCTGCTTTGTAGGGCAGGGATCAGCCCTAACCAACGTGGTCACCTCCTGGGTGGATATGGGGCACCCAACAAGTACCTTAAAGGTGCATGGAACAAGGAGAGATATAGATAGGAGCCGCCAGGGCTGGGTGGTGGTTTCCAGGCGCACAGATCCTGCTGTCCTTAACTTCTGCTCAATGCAGTTGGGGAAACTGAGGCAGGGCCTCCATTTGCGATCAGAGTCCCCAAGGCCTGAGAGCTGGATCAGGGACCTGGTCACTGAAAAAGGCAATGACAGTCCCCCTACCTTCACCCACACAAGTGTGACCACAGCAGAGCAGGGTCGGGCAGTCCAAGGGTGACTGCAGGGTCTGAACCCCCCTCGAAGCTCCCTTCCCCAATATCCTCAAGGATGGAGCCAACAGATCAGGCTACACCTATGGCACAGCCCCTGATCAAGGTGGATCCCAGCAGGCACGAGGCTGTGGACGGCTCCGTACGGACGCAGAATTGATGCCAAGACCCCAGCAGAACAGAAAACGCACGACACCAACAGTAAGAAAAAACTGAAATGTTTTATTCCCACCTGACGTCACCTCCCTGCGCTGCTGGTGGCAGCTCCTGGGCCTTGCAGGATACAAGAGTTGCCCTCACACGGGACCGCGTCTCCTTGCTCGCCCCATGGGCCCGCAGCGCTTCCCAGCTCGCAACGGACGAGCCCGGGGGCCAAGGGCCACAGCAGCAGCTTGTGAGGGGAAGGGGACTCCAAGGAAGGCAGTGGGGAGAGAAGGGGGTCCCAGTTGCCACCAGGGTCCGTCTGGCACAGGGGCTGCCCATGGCCTTTGCGCTGAGTGTGGGGCTCCTCAGTACCCGCTCCCCAGGGTGCGGAGAGGCCTCGAGAGTGACTGGAAAGCAGCTCTGCACCGGACCAACGCGGTGCCCTGTCCCGATGGCGAGGCTGCGGCTCCAGAGCGCTCAGGAGGAATTCATGCTCTCCCACTGGCGGAAAATGCGGAACACCTTGCAGGACTTCACCGAGAGGCTCTGCAAGAGACAGGAGCAAAGTGACGGTCTGAGATCAGGGCACCACGTCACGACACGCGGCCACCAGCCCCAGGTACCCCCCGTCTAACGCATGTGAGAAGCTGCAGCAAAGAGACACTGAAATTTCCTAATGGGCTACCAGGACATCACTGAGCTCCTTTTCTTCATTAGCTCTATTTACCAGCAGGAAAGATGGGAGGAGAACAGCAGGATGATGTCAAGCGAGAAGCTGGAATGGGCTTCAAATCTCCCTGCTCCCAGCTGGGGCTTTTACCCCCCAGGACTGACTGGCACTTACCTGGCTAAGAGCTGTGCAGAGCACAGCTGGAAGGGACAGCCCTGCTGGGGACAAAAGTTATGTGAAGTGCTTGAGACAAGCGAGGAAAGACGAGTGATGAAGCAGGGCTTGAGACCACTCAAGCACCCGTTTCTGCAGCTCAAAACCCTGCATGTGGCTGGGGAAAGCCTAAAGGAGGTGGCAAATGGAGCTGGGGGGATCCAGGGAGGCACAGAGAGGTGCTCTCTGCTCCCTCTCACTGCCCTGCGCTCAGCTTGGCACACTCACCAGTGCAAGGGCCTGGCCACCACGGGCCCCAGCTGGTGGGACATCTGCAGAGTGGGGCTCTCTATCAGGACACGAAATGAAATTGGATCTTGGGCAGCCCAGAGCCACTCTGGAAAGGCTGCTATTTATAGCAGCCCTCAAACAGATCAGTGTGCAACACGGCATGAACGGATGAGACCCGGCTGCGAGGCACAGGGACAGGGAGACTCTGCAGACACAGGCTTGGTCCCAGCCACCCAGCCTGGTTTGTGACTTCTGTTCTGGCTCAAATGAAGCCAATCTGCCCCAAACTCCGCCTGAAGGCTTTCAGCCATGGAAAGGCTATACAGCAAGCAGGGTCTGAGAGCTCAGGGAGGGTTCAGGGCTTGGCTCAGGGCTGGCCGCGCTGCGGGCTCACCACAGGCTCCGTCTCGGGCAGTCTGTCACACTTCCTGGTGGCCAAGAGCGTGTTCAGCACCACCCGCCAGCCCGGCTCTGCCTTCACAGGCTCCTTCTCCACGGGGTTCTCCTGGGCTTCCCCTCCTTCCACCACGTTGACCCAGGGACACCAGTCGCGATGCTGCGTGCTGGGATCAAAGAAGCTCCTCGTGGAAGTGTCCTGATGGGAAGGAAGATGATGGTGAAAGAGGACAGTGACAGCACGGTTTTAAACAGAGCCTAGTGACAAGGTAAAACCTTCTCCATGCCCAAACACTAGCCCTGAGCTGGCCCAGTGCTGCCCAAGTGACAGCTGGATCAGCAACACCCTGTCTGAAGTGCCCTTCATCCCACACGGGCTCTCACCAAGCTGCTGGAAGAGCAGAACCGGCCCCGCTTGGTTCTGCGGTGCGGGCTGGACGGCACCTCCACGTTGTCCTCCTGCCCCATGCTGCGGGTGACGGGGCGGCTCCTGAGCACGGGGCTGGCGGCCTCCGCCTCGCCCCGCTCCACGGGGCTGGGACAGTCCCAGCCCCGCAGGCGGGACATCGCTGGCGACGGGCTCTTCTCAGGCTGCTGGAGCAAGAGCAAAGAATTAGCAGAGCTGATAATCACCAGCATATCCTCACCCCAGGGGGACAGCGACAGCGGGGCCCTGCTCCACTCAAATAAAAGATTGACCTCACGGCTGGCCTGGTGAGACCCGTGTCATTCTCCCTTCAAGCCAGGAGCACCTTGGACACATCTCATTGCACAGGGGTGAAGGCAATTCCTGACTCAGAGCATCCCAAGTTGGACATTCACCATGATCCTGGCCCAATCAGCGCTTTCTAGGGGACTGGGAAGGCAGAGAGCAATGGGCAGTGTGAAGGACAGCGACAACCCTCTTCCTTTGGACATTGTCAGTGGCTGGGATGTAGCACCCCTGCCCACAGGAGCCTCTTTTTCAGGCCAAGAGGTAGCTACCTCTCCATGGACATGACTGTAGGGAACGGAACCTTGCTCAGTCCAGCTGGAGACTTGCCCCTGGACCAAAACCAGCTGGTCCCATCCCTCTGGGAGACAGCTAAGCCCCTCACACACCAGCTCGTCAGCAGTAGCAGACACCCAAACCACATCAGCTCCAACTCCTGCGTGGCCCAAACCACCCGCCGGTCCCGAGTGCTGGGCCCTACCTGCTCGGAGCCCGGAGGCAGCGAGTCCTGGCTCCGCGTGAGCATCCTGCGTGGGGACGTGGGCACAGCCGGGCCGCGCTCGGCAGGAGACTGCGGGGCACCGCTCAGGCCGCCGGAGTCCAGCTCCGGCCCCGCGCATTCCAGCTGGTGGAATCCCCACAGTCCCACCTTCCTCATGCAGCGGGAGCAGGTGATCACCGGGAGGTGCATGGAGCCGGATGCAGCGCTGCAGGGGGGACACAAAGTGACAGGAGACGGTCAGGGACGAGGCTGGACCCTGCCCCGGTATCCCAGCTTTCCGAACAGATGCAGTTGCTTGGATCATAGGGAAGGTCACAGTCACGGGTGCCCAAACCGGCACTTTCCAAGCCCAAAAAACCTGTCCCCAGCCTGCGCCGCAGGGGATCACCCGCAGCAAGATGCCTCGGGTGACAACAGTGCGGCTGTTTCACCCGCAGCAGGTGCTTTGGAAGTGTGAACACACCTTCCTGCAGGGCTGACGAGCAACGAATCCAGTCCTGAGGGCAACCGCCCAGCTTTGACCTTAGCATCTAAATCAGCAAAGACTGGAGCAACAAGCAGCTCGGAGGCTCTGCTTCAGACTTCGTAAACTCTGGGAGGTGCCTGTTTTAGGGGAGCTTTGCAACAGGGTTTCTGAAGGCCTGTTTCACAGTTTCGGCAGCCAGAGATCAGCTTTTATTAAAAATAGTGAAATAGGGGGGAGCGAGCTTTTCCTGGGAAGGACATTCACATTTCTCCAGCCTTGGGCAGGTTTCACTGGCAATCGCAGCCAAGCGCAACAGGCGCCGCGCGATGCCCGCGGGGGATTTGCTTCCCACGCCAGGGTATTTGCTGCCCACGCCAGGGTATTTATTTGCTGCCTTTCTCATAGGCATGAGCCACGCACTGACCTGCAAGTCCAGCCGCACAGAGCCAGGACGCAGGCAGGAACGTGCACGTGCAGCATTTCCGAAGAAAACTTCACCGGAGCTTTCTCTCCCTCCGTTTTGTGCTCGGGCTCCTCTCCGATCAGCTGCAGGAGCTGCCTGATCTTCTCCTCCGTCAGGGCCTGGGGGACAGAAAAGCCATCGGGGCTGCAGTCAGGGGCAGCACTCGCTGTGCTCCAGACAGAGCCCCCGGCCCCATGAGTTTGGGGTCTGAATTCTGCCTCCTGCCTGAGGCTGAGCTGCCCTTCACGCATTCAAGTGCTGCTCTCAGGGCTCCCGGGGCTGCAGTAACACTGCAATAGGAGAACAAGCCCTGGAAAACCCATGGCACAAGAAAAGAGAGAATCTCTGGTTAGAGTAATTACAACAGGCGGAGAAGCAGGCACATTTCTTGCACCCAGAAGTCTTCCTTGCTTGTCTTTAATCCTCTTCCCCAAACCAGGCAGGTTAATCTGATAAAGAGACACCGCCTCTACTCACAAATCATGTAATACCTGGAAAAAGTCTATTTTTTTTTCCCCAAAGGGCTGGACACCCAATCTAGAACCTTTAACACTTCTGTTCTGGTTACAAAAGCTGCCTGGGGAGGCTGCCTGCTCGACTGTCCCGGTCACCCGAGCACATTCATGCACCTTTTATCTCCTTACAGGTACCTGGGCACAGCGGAGCCACTCTCAGCTCTGCTGCTCATGGCAAAACACGACTCCAAGCAGCCCCTGCTCAGTGCTCTGATCCCAGGGCAGCACAGGGGCCGCGCAGCTGCCTGCGTGTGGGCAAACTGGGGTGGCCTCAGGGGCCATCACTGATATACAGCGAGAAGAGAGTCCCCGAAGGCCATCGCTGGGCTCCAGACCTGGCTGCTGGTGACAGCTGGAGCGTTACAGCAGAGCAATCCCTACACTTGCTGTGTGTGTTGTTTGAAGCCGTCTTTTCTCCAGGGGCTCTGCTGGTTTTCCCAGCTCAGCCAGCCTGGTGACCATAAAATGCCTCTGCTATCCCGACCGAAGTATTCCCTGCTCCCCATGCAGTTCTGCCCTGCCGAGAGCCATCTGTTTCCTGGCGACCGAGTGCCCGACAGGGCAGACTTGGCTGATGCAGAGCACGGCCCGGCCAGGGGCCCGTGAGGAGACCATCTCCACGCGCTCCTGCCCGTGGCTCCTCTCCAGCCTCAGCTCCTGCCTCCCTGCTGCCGGCGAGCCCTTCCCAACTGGAATCCTCGGCTTCACAGCTGTCTCAGGGGGGATTTGCCCAGCACAGACAGCTCTTGTGTTGCCACTGGGGCCATCAGCTCCCCGATCACGCAGGTGCCCTCAAACTCACCATGTTCTTCATGTCTTCAGGTCTAAGGGAGGGCAGCTGCAGCTCCAGCTGACACAGGCTCTGAAAGCGCTCCAGGAAGTCCTGGAGAAGGGCTCTGGGCTCGTCCACCAGCAAGACAGCGAAGCGATCTGGCACAAGAAAAAGCAGGAGGCTTTAGTTAGAATACCAGCCTTCCCACCCCTTTATCATCTCACACAGCAAGGGAGGAAACGGGGCTGGAAAAAATCTTCTGTTAGGGCTCTTCTGTCCTTCAGAATTAAGGAATCTCTTCCTTTGCAATCACCCTTCCTAGTGCAGCAAGGACTCAGAAGACTGTGCAGGTCTGTCACCCTTCCAGGGTGTCCCAATGATCCTCCCCTGTGCTTTCCCAGTTATGGCCCAAACCACATTTTGACTGCCCTGGAGGCAACGTTGCATGAAGTGAACGGAGCCAGGAGTGCCCTGCTGTGCAGAACGTCAGTCCAGGGCTCCAGATGTGGGGTTCCAGCTGTGGCTCACTTGTGCATTTGCTGAGGATACTCAGAGGCATCTCTGACACCCCTACCTTCAACCTTCCCAAATGGAAAAAAGAGACTAAGACCGTCTGCTTTGGAAGCTTGTGGACAACCTGCAGACGAGAGCTCCAGCGGAAAGGCAGAAAGCAAGGGAATAATTTGCAGGACCAACCTGGGCAGGGGCTGTCAGGCCAGAAGCAGAACTTCTCGTGAGCGGTGCACAAGGCCTTCTTCAGCTCCACGCAGCGCTCCTTATCTGCAAGACAGGACCCCCTTTACTTCCCTGTGGAGACACCTCCTTTGGGAAGAGCTGAGGGAAGGAATGGAGGGAGAAGAGACCCTACACAGGGATTTTCCTGCTCCCAGGGAGCAGCTTGGTTCCATCCAACCACCAGCACAGGGACTGGCTACTAATTTTACCAGCCTGGACGGCTGCTGGTTCCTAACCAACTAACTAAACTGCTCTTCCCCGGCTGTAGGGACCAAATCACAGCCAGGTCTGGAAATTAAGTACCAAAACTTTTGTTGAGAGGTTAATTTAACTCATTCAAACCATCCAGAATGGAATAATTCTTTTTTTTTTTCAAGTTACATTTGCCCTTCTTTCCTACCTCCAACTACTTTAGGTCTTCCTAAACCAGTGCAATTACTAGCAGAATAATTAGGTCACAGTTTATTTAACACAGACCGTCTAAACAAACGGCAGCCGTCGATATTCAGAGCCACCCTAGAGGAAAGGCTTATGCAGCTCCCTATCACCCGGGCCACGCGCTGTGCTTTGCCCTCCGTTATCTCGCAGATAACGGGAGCAGGGACTTGAACCGAGCCAGGGAAACTGGAGCAGGGCAATGACACATGTGTGTGTTGTGCTAATACCCCGCAGAGGCCAGGCCCAGGCAAAGGGCAGCAGGAACTTGGGTAGATTTTGGAGATTTGGAAATTTTGGAGATTAAAGAGTTAGCAGATGTGCAGTTTATTTTCAGAGATGCCAAATACGCAGGGTCACCCCAGACTAAGGGTTTTGGCCTGCAGCGAGGAGAACGCGGCCGAGCGTCGCGTTTGGGAGTCATGGAATCATGATGGGTGGAAAAGACCTTCAAGATCACGGAATCACACACAGAAGGGCTGAGGGTGCAAAGGACCTCTAGGGATCACCCAGTCCAAGCCCTGCTCCAGCAGGGACACCCAGAGCACGGGGCACAGGGTGGCATCCAGGCGGGTTGGACATCTCCAGAGAAGGAGCCTCCACAGCCTCTCTGGGCAGCCTGTGCCAGGGCTCTGGCACCCTCACACCAAGGAAGTTCTTCCTCACGTGGACATGGAGCTGCCTGGGCTTCAACTTGCACCCATGAGCCCTTGTCCTGTCCCTGGCCACCACCCACAAGAGTTTGGCCCCAGTTGAGATGATCGAGTCCAACCATAAGGAAGTCCGAGCAGAGCAGAGGAGAGGGTGTACGTACACTTGCTGAAGTCGAAGGCCAGCTGCACGCTCACGCAGAGGAAGGCCTGGCAGCTGGAGCACTTCAGCATGTCGCACTCCACGTTGGTCCAGCCGTACTTGGCACACACGAGGGGAGACAGCTCGTGGGGTTTGCCCGCCCACTTGAGCGGGTGCTCACGTTAAGGCGAAAACTCCATCGTGGCGTGGGATGAGCGGGTTCAGCATCTAGGACGGGACATTTCTCCCAAGGGGACTCGTCCAAAGACGACAAAAAGTCCCCAGGAAGATGGAGCTTGAGAGGAAACCACATGGCAGGAGCTGGTTGGGAACTCAGCATTAAAGGATATGGTGAAGGTTTCCACCCTGCTGAAATAGGCTTCTTTGCTCGTGGACTCCAAAGCGGGAGTGTCAACGGGCGAAGACCCATTAGTGGATTCTGATGAGATGGACGTGTCCTTCCTGAAAGGAAACAGCAAGTCAGCCAGCAGGACGTTTATGCTGCTCCAGAAAGGCTTTTCATTAACGCGTTGGGGGAAAAATAAAGAAACAAAAGTCCTCCAAAGTCCACAACGTTCCCCATTGCCTCAACAACCCAGTGGCTCCCAGTGACCTCGATGCCTCCTGCCTCCCGGTGTTCCCAGTTCTTCCCAGTACTTCCGAGTGCTGCCCCCCAGTGCCCACTGCTGCCCAGTGCCACCTCCCAGCGCCTCCCATTTTCCTCCAGCATCCCCAGCTCATCCCAGTTCCCCCAGCTCACACAGACTGTTTTTTCCCAGTACATCCCAGTGCCCCGCAGTGATTTCCAGTGCTCCCCAGCGTTCCCTCCTGCACCCTCCAATAAATCCCAGTGACCTCCAATGATTTCCAGTGGCCTCCCAGCACATGCTCTCTCCAATAACACTCAGTGACTTCCAGTACATCCCAGTGGCTCCCTAGCACCCTCCAGAGACTCCCAGCACCCTGCAACAACCTCCCAGTGTCTTCCAGTACCCTCCAAGAGCCCTCAGTGACTCCTGGTTTGCTCCAGTGACACCCACCACACACACAATAACCTCCCAAAACTCCCCGTACTCACCCCCAGGGCCTTTCAATAACTCCCAACAAAACCCAGGACCCCCCAAGGCCTTTCAACACCCTTAAGCAACTCCTGGCAGTGGCCTCCCAGCACATGCTCTCTCCAATAACACTCAGTGACTTCCAGTACATCCCAGTGGCTCCCTAGCACCCTCCAGAGACTCCCAGCACCCTGCAATCTGCTTCCAGTGACTCCCAGTACCATCCCCTACGCCCAGCACCCTGCAACAACCTCCCAGTGTCTTCCAGTACCCTCCAAGAGCCCTCAGCAACACCCGGTTTGCTCCAGTGACACCCACCACACGCACAATAACTCCCAAAACTCCCCGTACCCACCCACACGGCCCTTCAATAACTCCCAACAAACCCCAGGACCCTCCCAGTGATTTCCAGGACCCCCCAAGGCCTTTCAACCCCCTTAAGCAACTCCCGGTATCCCCAGTAACCCTCCGTGGCTCCCGATCCCCGCAGTGACTCCCAGTCTCACCCCCTGGCCCTCCCATAACCTCCCATAACCTCCCAGTACCCCCCAAGTGACTCCCAGTGCCCTGCCAGACTCTCCAATAACCTCCCAGTACCTCTCAGAACCCTTCAATAACCTCCCAGTACCCCCAGTGGCTCCCAATCCCCCTGCCAATGATTCCCAACACGTCCCTGGGCCCTTCCAACAACCTCCCAATCACTCCCAGTGACCCCCAGAACCCTTCAATAACCTCCCAGCACCTTCCAGAACTCCTCAGTACCTCCCAGTACCTCCTGATCCCCGTAAAGGACTCCCAACACCCCTCAGGCCCCTCCAATAACCTCCTAGCAGCTTCCAAAACACCCCAGTACCTCCTGATCCCCAGTACCCCAATATGACTCCCAGTGACTCCCAAGGTCCCCCCCAAGTCCCTCTAATAACCTGCCAGTATCCCCCAGTGGCTCCCACTACCCACCCAGGCCCCTTCAATAACACCCCAGCACCTCCCAGAACACCCCAGTACCTCCCAGTGTCTCCCAATACCCCCCAATGCCTCCCAATACTCCCCAGGCCTCTCCAATAACTTCCCAGTACCCCCCAGAACATCCCAGTACCTCCCAATCGCCCAAAACAACTCCCAATACTCCCTAGGCCCCTCCAATACCTCCTAGTACCCCCCAGAATATCCCAGTACCTCCCAAATCGCCCAAAACAACTGCCAATACTCCCGAGGTCCCTCCAATAACCTCCCACCTCTCCAATACCCTCCCAGTACCCCCCAGAACATCCCAGTACCTCCCAATCGCCCAAAACAACTCCCAACACTCCCAAGGCCCCTCCAATACCTCCTAGTACCCCCCAGAATATCCCAGTACCTCCCAAATCGCCCAAAACAACTGCCAATACTCCCGAGGTCCCTCCAATAACCTCCCAGCACCCCCCAGAACATCCCAGTACCTCCCAGTGTCTCCCAATCCCCCCCAATGCCTCCCAATACTCCCCAGGCCTCTCCAATAACCTCCCAGTACCCCCCAGAACATCCCAGTACCTCCCA
>NW_010579236.1:49049-63629 GCF_000705375.1 Tinamus guttatus | reverse complement strand
AGATGTGAAGGTGATGGGGCACGTGCAGAAGTGCTCCCTGGTCCCTCTCTGCGAGGTGACCGTGTCCTCGCAGAGCAGTGACCTGCAGGCGTGTTAAACACCAGCAGCTCCGGGAGAACTGCTGCAGCTGGTGGCCACCTTTCCCCAAAGCTGTTTTACCTGCTCCGTCTCCTGCTTTAGGCCACAGGTCTCCTCCGGCGAGAAGCGGCCATCGCTGCGTGGCAGATAACGCCAACCTCTACGTGTTCGGAGGCTACAACCCCGACTATGACGAGTCCGGAGGCCCGGAGAACGAAGACTACCCGCTCTTCAGGGAGCTCTGGCGATACAACTTTGCCACGGACACTTGGCATCAGATGGGCACGGAAGGCTACATGCCCAGGGAACTAGCATCCATGTCACGTACGTATGGAAATTCAATTCCTATGCACCGACCCCTGAGGCTATTTTAATCGCTGTCCCTGGTGGGTTGGAAAACCAGGCAAGAGCTGGGAAATCTGCACCCTGCTCCTAATTCTTTGGTAACCAAACCTTGATTCTGAGTTGTTTTTTTTGTTTGGTTTTCTTTCCCCTTTCACTTGAGGCAGAGAGGAAGGAAAAAATCAAACACAAGTGATGGTTTTGGGGTATTTGGCTTGATCTGTGCAAGGACACTGCGTTTTCGGACGCTAGGTGTGTGTGCATTAAGGCAGCTCAAAGCATCCAAAAATAGATCTCTTTGTTCACGAGCCATTTTTAAAAAGCAGGCCTTGGTTACCATGGCATTGAGCTTGCATTCTTCCACTCACAGAGGATTTCAAGGCCAAAAATGCAAACTGTGAAGCATACAGTCTTTATTTGAACAACACTGAACACCTGCTGCCTGCTCTCACCAAAGCAGAGTAGCTCTGTCTTGCTGCATCTCAACAATCATCTCTGCTCTCGTTTTTTTCTCTCCTAGTTGTTCTGCACGGCAACAACCTGCTCGTGTTTGGGGGCACGGGGATCCCCTTTGGGGAGAGCAACGGCAACGACGTCCACGTCTGCAATGTCAAGTACAAGAGATGGGCTCTGCTCAGCTGCCGGGGAAGGAAGCCCAACCGCATCTACGGGCAGGTACGAGGCAGGCGCAGCGCACGCGCTGGTTTTGGGTGTCCTGCCGAAGGCACCTGAGTGCAAAGGTCTGTGCTCCAATAGTAGCTTGAGTTGTTATTGCCAAAATCTGTTAAGAAAACATATATGCATTTAAATGAAAACAGTTAAGCTGTGTTTCTGGGGCTGTTCTTCACAGCCCCCTGGTTTCTCCTGCAGCAATGTGCTTGCCAAACATGGGGAGAGGGAGGACACTCTTCACCCGTGTGGCCTCAGCCCTTGCTGGGCTTTGGCAAATGGGCCGTTACGAGGAGAAGGGAATCCCCTCAGGGAATAGCTGCCTGCACCACGTTCCCAGCCTTGGGAGGCCAGTATTCCAGGCTGGGTATCCGACAGCTGGGTGAGAAGATTCCCCCTAGCAGTATCCGTATAAGGTCAGCGCGTGGTCATGCGGGGCTAGCTGTGCTAGCACAGATCCATCTCTTCCCATGCCTGAAGTGCAGTGTCTCCACATGGATCAGCTGTCACCCTCCTTGGACATGTCTCCTCTGTGGCTCTTTTTTTTTTCTTTCTACTCCAGTGTTAGGTATTTTGGCACCTTTTTGGGGATATTGCCCCTAGTGCAGTGCTAATTTTTAAGCAGTTATTCTGCTCTTCCAGGAAGTCCTGCGCCTCCTGTGTTGTCCAGGAGGCTTTCAACTTTCTGTCCCTTTTCCCTATGCCCTTTAGAGCCCTTTGCTTCTAGGAGGAATATTTATTTATGGAGAGCCCAGAAGGAGCCTCCCGCTGCATCTGCAGGCGCATTGTGGGTCCCTAACTTAAAACATCAATTCCTGCCTGCGAGGATCAAGATCAACCTTACTCAGAGCTCACTGGTCATTGTGGATGATGCAGCATCACTGAGGCTTAAGCTGAGAAATCTCTGCTGGGTTTCAGAAGCTCTTTTTAGGGATATTAATGTTGCTGTGACATTGTTCCGTTGATGAGACTGAAAGGGATGGTTAGCAAGAGAATTCTCGCTCTCCTCTTGTTTCCTTTCCATTACCTCCCTATGTGCTTTTCTCCCTCTAGGCTCTTCTTACTATTTCTCTTGGGAGCTCTTTCCTTCTAGATCCTCATCCTGTGACCGTGGAGCTATTTTCCAATCCTACAAAACCCTGTGGGCTCTTTCCATGTCTTCTGCGCTCAGCCTTCGTGTTCCTTCTGAACACACAATTTGCAGAGCTTTGCATGCAGAGTCTTACTTTCGGAGGGTAGAAAGCCTCTTTTTCAGACACTGATACCCAGTGCCCTTTCTAAGTGTTTTCTTTCCTTCCTCCCAGGCTATGGCCATCATCAATGGCTCGCTCTATGTGTTTGGAGGAACAACTGGCTACATCTACAGCACCGACCTGCATAAACTAGACCTCAACACTCGCGAGTGGTTCCAGCTGAAACCAAACAACATGTCCTGTGACATGCCAGAGGAGAGGTGAGGAGCTTCTCACAAGCAGCACAAACAGATCTAGTTAGCCAAGCCCAAGATAGGCTGTAATCAAAAACAGCAATTGGGTGGTCTGAAAGAGCATTTATGTTAGGGAATCCCAACCTTTGCTCAGGTAGCACGACAGGCTTACAAGCACTCTTCAAGCAGTATCTTTGCCTTTGAATTTTGCAAAACCATCAGTCTGGCATTTAGAGGGATGTAGGGATGAGGCTGGAAGCCCCAGGGCAGGGCACTGAGCTGTGTTGTGTGATGCTAGAACAGAGCTGGGGACCTGCATGGGCTGGTAAGTGCTGAGGAGGAGAAGAGGTTCTGAAGTGGAGGAGCCACACAGTGACCTTGTTGGTTTAGTCTGGGGCCAAATAATGCCTTGTGCTTCCGTAGGGAATTTATGGTGGAATTTATTTCTTTTGAAAACTAACTTGAGGGACTGATACAACATAGGCAAGCTTGAGGTGTTGGCTTAAGCCTCTCATATTTGATAGTATTTCCAGAAAGCCTTGTTGTTGCTCACCTGCACTGTTTCCTTGTCCTATTAAATATCTGTCTTCAGGTACAGACATGAAATTGCACATGATGGTCAACGGATTTATATCTTGGGAGGTGGAACTTCTTGGACAGCTTATTCACTAGATAAGGTAAGGGTGTTTGGAAGTGCTGGGTACCTGATGGAAAGGGGATTTTCGACTGCAGAGCTTACCCAACACAGACTCTTCATCTGTCAGGGAAGCTTGGTAAGAAATAAGATAACTAGGAGCAGAATGTTCCCTATTTCCGTAAAAAATGATGTTACTGCAAGCCTGTTGACATACAAATGACAAATCCGTGGTACCAGGCTACCACACTGATCTGCAAAATAGCTTCATTTCTGCAGACCTGTTATCACAGATTCTTATTAAAAATATTTAGGACATATTTGGCATATCTTGCAGTATGAGGAAGGAATATTTAAATGGAGAGAACTGGAGGGTCCTGGATTTGATCTTTTTTGTTTGTTTGTTTGTTTTTGTTTTTGTTTTTCATTCTAAGCAATATTCTTTTTCCTCAGCTCTGGGGCTCAAATAACAGATTTGGAAATGAAAGCTTTAGTAAGCCCCTATGTTCTGAGTGTTTTCATACCTGCTTAGTCACTGACTGTGATTAGCTATTTTTTTTTCTTTTACAGTCAGTAAAAAGAGGTTTTATTTATAGTGGCTCCCCTGGTCAATGTCTAATCTTGTCACCTCCGTAGCTGCGTGATCGCAGTGCTGTGCAAGCTAGAAGGACTAAGAGCTCTTCTTTGTTCCCTCAGATCCATGCGTACAACCTTGAAACCAACACCTGGGAAGAAATTGCCACGAAGCCACACGAAAAAATCGGTGAGCCTGGAATTTCATGCATTATCTCTTTAAGCCATGGAGTGGCTGAGATGCTCGAAGTCCTTTTTGTAGCCCTGTGTACAGTGCGTGATCTCCCCTGGCTTCAGGACCTTGCTTATTTGCAGGCTTTGCAGTATGAGTCTCCCTGAAACCGTGTAAGCTCAATGGTGCTTTTCTCCAGGCTGCAGGTGAGAGCTGGAGCTGGTGAGGATTGCAATTCTCTTCCTTCCCTGCAGAGCAAATAAGAGCTAAACCTTTTGAAACAGCCAGCTGCTAAATTAGAGATGTGACTGTAGGAAAGCAAAACCCCTAATAAACAAAGGAGGAGACTCCTGTCTGTGCTTGAGCTATAATCACCACTTTCCCATGCATTCTAAAAGCTACTGTAGCCAATACTTTTTTTATTCTCTCCTCAGGCTTCCCAGCAGCCAGAAGATGCCATAGCTGTGTTCAGATAAAAAATGGTAAGCTACAGCTCCTGAAATTTGGTACATCTTGTTACACACCTAGCAGTGAGAGCCCCACTTCTGTGGCCTGAGAGATGTTACTCTCCACTGTGTTTGAGTTGGCTGCAGCGTATAGAGCATCTGAATTCTTCTGGAGGGAGTTTCTTGCTCATTAACTGTCCTTAAACTGCCCAGCTGTGCATGCAAGGGACGTGTCCTCTTGCTGCTGTAGGCAAATTTACTTCTGTAATGGCCAGTACTGTTGCTCTTAGAAATTGTGCACTATTTTACACAACATCCAAGTGCACATTGGACCCGGTTTAATGTAAATTATTGTCTGTTTTAGCCATGAGTGTCTGTGATACTTTGCAACTTGATACTTGCAGCTGGTTGCAAGCTAATGAGCAGATAGGAATAGGGCTCCTGATGCAGCTCTGGGACTAACTGGCCAGTTTTACATCTGCTGGTGTAAACAAGACAAGGCCAAGTCCTGGAAATGGAATTCTTTAGAGACAGGATCATTTAGGGCTTTTTTTAAATAGATTGTCCTGTTCATCGTGGTGTAAATCGGAGATCTGCAATCTGAGGACTAGTTTTCTGTGTGTGTTAGGAGCTGCCTGGAGCTTAGTAGAGTCTTTTGTTCTCCTTGAGCCTCCAAATGCTCTTGCTGCACATGGCTTGCATGGCTCTGTTCAAAGCACAGATTATAGAAGCCTGTGCACATAAAATCCATGTTTGATTGGCCACAGTTTTCAGCTTTCCTCAGATAAGTTTGGATCTGAGGCCTGTGGGTCTGAAAATATGAGAATCTACCTCAAAGCCAGATGTTTCTGATCCCGGGTTACTTAGGGCTTAGTGCATCTTCTTAAAGCAGGAATCTTACTGCTTCTTGAAGCTCTGAGCTGCTGAGCCTGCCCTAATGATGTTGGGATCACAAAGTGGCCTGGGTGGGCATGGGCAGGAGGACAACCTCTTCTGACACTGCTTTGGGAGGTCCCGAGAGGTGCCTTGAGCGGATATTGATCCTGGAAAGACAATCTCCGACTTCAGTCGGAGCACATTCCATAATTCCTGAACGAGCAACGGCTGTTGGTCTTACCGGCATGGTAAGAATGGGGACTTCCCTCTTCCCTACAGACGTGTTCGTTTGCGGGGGCTATAACGGAGAAGTGATTCTGGGAGATGTTTGGAAGCTGAATCTGCAAACGTTCCAGTGGGTCAAGCTCCCAGCTGCTATGCCCGAACCAGTGTATTTCCACTGTGCTGCTGTCACACCGGTAAGCGACTTATTCTCTTTCCTACATAGATTACAGTAGATAACAAGATCTCACACATTAGATTCAACAAGTAATTCTGCGTGCGAGCAGCGATACCTGTTTGCAAAAGAAAGAAACACACAAAAATGATCCCGAGTAACTTTTTTGTCGTGGATTTGACCCATGGAGACTAGCCAGGGTTGAAAAATTAGCAGAGGAAGCAGCATTTTCTCCTTGGAAAACCCCGGTGGGAGGAAGAGTGTCTAGCTGTGACTTCAGCCTCCTTTAGCAGTGCCACAGCACAGTGTTGCTGCAGTTGTATCTGGTTGGGAGGCAGTTTGCTGGAAACACAGCTCTTCCTGGGAAACTGTGAGCCTGATAAGCGCCTTCCCCAAGGAGGAGATCAGTGGGTGCCCCATTTTTCTTGTTTTTTTCTGGAAAAAAAACGCACTCTGAGCAGGCCAGCAGCTGCTCTTTTCTTGTTTCTCTGCATTTGTGCAATTCCTAGAGCAGGTCGTGCTGCTGTGGGGGAATGCAGCATGGCATGTTTTTAATTTAGAAATATATATTACTTTTAACTAAAACCCCAGCGTGGCTCTAGAATAATTTGTTAACACTTTGCCCCGCTCCTAAAACATCCCTTGGGCTGGAGCTCCTGTGACAAAGCCCGGCTGCCTCCGTGCGAGGTTTTCCTGGCGCTGACGCTGTTCCCTTTTCCCGCCCAGGCCGGCTGTATGTACGTTCACGGAGGGGTGGTCAACATCCATGAAAACAAACGGACTGGCTCCCTGTTTAAAATGTGGCTGGTGGTGCCCAGCCTGCTGGAACTGTCGTGGGAGAAGCTCCTGGGGTATTTCCCTCATCTAGCAACTCTCTCCAGATCTCAGCTCTTGCACCTTGGACTCACACAGGGACTTGTGGAGCGACTAAAATGAGAACATCTCCCACCTCTGTCCAAGAAGCACTACGTTCAAGAGCCCTTTCCGCCCCCGTCCCCTATTTATGGATACCAAGGATGGTCTTGCTAGGAAGATGGAGGAACCTGCTCAACGCCTTATTCAGCAAATACATTGATGCCTTTCTAGAAGTTTTTATTTTCAGTTGTTGGAAACCTGCTTTTTATTTATGGATATCTAAATTACAGCGTTAATGACAACTGCTCTCTGGGACAAATCCCTACCATGCATCATTAAACTGCCATCAGCACCTGCTTGCAACTTAATTGGGGGGGAGGGAGGGAAGCTTAGGGAATGTCTGAGCTCACGCCTGCCTATGGAGCGTTCGACTTGCTATTCCACAGGCTGCGTCTATCCGGGAGGAGGTTCGGTGCAGAGCAACAGCCAACCTGTTCTTTCTCTTTGGATGCAGCTCGAACCCCTTTAACATCCAGCTGAGCTCTGCCGGAACGAGAACTGCTGCTGCTTGTGCCGGCTTTGCATGCGTCTTGTTGGCACGTCCCATCCTTCCTGGGCTCGGGAAGCGGCCGGAACGTCGGCCGCTTGGCCCGGGCGGCGTTAGCGGCGCGGTGCGAAGCGCCGCTCTCTCCGTTCCTCACCTTTTCATATTGAAAGGTTTGCTTGGAAGACTGCTTAAAAGATGCCACTTAATGGACTACTGTGTAGTTTACTCTGGGTGGTGAGGGCTGGGGGAAGGTTTTGCTTATTTTTTTTTAACCCTTTCTGCTCACGTTGCACTCGGAAAGAGCTAAGGGAGGAAACTTGCCCCATAGGTTTTAAGGCAGCCTGCGGTGAGTCGTACCCGCTTTGGGGTATGAGCCACCACACCAAGTGCTCGTCAGCGGGTGATCTTACAGCAAGTTTCCATGTGCTTTTTATTTCCCTCCTTTCCATCCTTCATGCATTGGATTTTCTCTGGTAGCTCCTTGTTCCTTTGGGGGGTGCTTTGTTGCATGTGGCTTTAATCCATTTTTGTGGGGTTTTCTGATCTTTGGAAATTAACAGAGCACTCATCCCAGGAAATATCTGGAGGGAATATCTATCCCTCTCCACCTCTACGCATGCAGGAGAGGAAGGGACATCTCCTGCTCTCTCATCTTGCTGTCGTTAGCTCAGGAGAACATGCGTAAGTGGTCTTTGAACCCAAATGTCCCCACTAGGCTGGCGTCAGGTTTGTGCAAAACCCTTTTCCTTTAAAATTCGTTTTTAAGTGCCTTTTTTTTTTCCATCAGCTTTTCCTAACACTTCCCCTTGCATAATTTAAGGCAAGCACTAGATGCTGGGTTTTTAGTTCCTTTTTAAAAGTTCCATTTGTCTCCTCATAACCCGCAGCGTTGAATTCACGGTGTTAATCTGAGTGTCACCAACAGATGAAGTCGCTGCTGTCCGTCCACCTCAGGGCACAGCCAGCCCTGCTGCTCTGTCGCAGTGTTACCACTTGTCCCTAATATTAGACTTCCCCAGTTGCTGGGGGTGGCTTTTTGTTGTTGCCGTTCGTCTTTATTGTAATCTTGCTGCTTTTTGATGAAGGCCCAGCACAATAAAGGTTGGCCCTGGCCCCTGAAACGTGTCCTCGGGCCCTCAGATGTGGTAGCTGCTCCTCATCGGTCCGTGTTGCGCCTGCGTTTGCATCGCTCCCTTCTGCTGGAAGCTCTTGGAGCCATGTGGAGCTCATGGGCCTCCTGCCTGACTCCTTGTGGCCTTGACAGCGCTTGTGTCCCCTGGCACAGGCTGAATGTCCCCAGCATGTCTCTGCCTTGTGGGCTCCAGCTGGGAGCCTCTTCCCTGCAGGATCTGATAGTCCGTGTGCCGCTTCTCCTCCTTCCCACCTCCAGCTGGATGAGCTCCTTCCTGAAGGCACCTTTAAACCCATCCCGTCCTGCACCTCCGAGCCAGCAGCTGCCTCGAGCAGTGTCCTTGTTCCATCCTCGGGGGGCTTCATAAGCTGAAAAGCTGCTCTTGGACTAGGATAGGCCCAAAGCAAGGAGGAACAGTGGTAGGTTCTGGCCCTTCCTATCGATTCCTGTTAATTCCCATTCCCGTTCGGCAGAGGTGGGAGGGAAGCCCCTGCCTCACTCCTCCTCTTCCTCACTGCCCTCTTGGCCTCAGCTGAGCTGCAGGAGAACCTGCTTAGCTGCTCTCGCATCCCTCTGTCTCTCCTCTCATCCTTTTATTTTATTTTTTTCCTGCTTGTTAATTAAACTATGTTATCTACGGCCCTGAGCTGTTGAGTCTAGAGTGCTGCCATCAGCCCCGGCTCGATACGAGCACAGGAGCGTTCCCAAACATCTGCCTTAAAGACAGCAGCGTTGGCTGTGAAAAACAGCTCGCTGAGACGGTGTCTTTGCTCCCGAACGAGCCGCTGGCCTCGGAAGGAGACCTGGCTCCTGCTCGGGGTCTCTCGTCAGGCTGCGAGTTGCGTCCCGTGTCCCTGCGGCTCCTTTTGGTGTCCGTGGTGCATGTTGCAATGCGTGCGCATCCGTCCTTCCCTTCCTGCTTGTTGTGACCAAGTGCAGCCCTGGGGAGAGCGGCGCAGGAGCTGTACTTGCCTGTATTTGTGTGTCCCATGGATTTTTGTTGTGGGTTTCTTTTTTTTTTCTAATGCTCTGACCAATAAATCCATCCAATGGGCCTGCTTTGTTCTCTAACCTTGCCCTGGGCTGCTGGCACCCGCCCTTATATCAGCATCCAGAGCCATCACTGAGGAAGAGGAGGCCGGAGCTTTTGTACCTCGTACACCATGAGCCTGAGCTGGATCCCAAAGGAGAGTATCCTGGGGCCCTTCCTAGCCCCCCTGCTCCAAGCCCTTCAAGAGCCGGCGTTGGTGGGTGCCAAGGGGCTGTCCCAACACCACAACCATCGCTGACTGTCACCCAAGGGCCTCCCTCCCTGGCCCTGCGCCCTCCCGAGGGGCTTGGAGAGCTTCCCGCCCGGTGGGGTCCTGCCGTGGACACGGGAGCTGCCTCCCCGGGGCTCGTGCAAGAGAAACGAGCCGATTTCGGGTTTGTACAAAACTGCTTTAATGACAAAACAGCCCCACAAGGAAACGGTTGGTGCGTTTCTAGTGCCATCTGAAAGCCTCCCGTGATCCCGCGGGCCGGAGTCCCGTTGAGGCCCAGCGTGGAAGGGCAAGAGGCTCTTCTCAGGCACCTGCTCCCAGTGCAGCACTTCCCAGGGAAGGGTCCGTCCTCGGGTGCACATGGAAACCTCCTTCAAGACCCTCCACTAAGGCCCGTTTTCCTTCCATCCGCACACGGGTGCTGGAAAGGCCTCAGTGAAGCGCTTGGCCGTGAAGGCTCCTTCTTGGTTCAGGAGGGCTTCCCTGGCCACCCGGTTGTGGTGGCGGCGACGCTCCCAGCCTGCAGCCTTCCCCGCCGTGTTCCCGGGATATGGGACATCCCCCCGTGAGGCCCGGGGCCGGCACGAGGGCTGCAGGAAGCCCAGCCCGGCCTCAGCAGCCACTGGGAGAAGGTGCAAAGAAGTACACGGCCAAGAGGATGAAGTAGACCATCACCAGCACGGTGCCTAGGGCGGAAAGAGCACGTTGGAAGGGGGATGCTCGCTGAAGCAGGAAGGGAGCTGGCAGTTAAGCCACTCCAGCCACTCCAGTTGGGTTAACTTGGGGAGTTAACCCAAGCTAACTCCCACTAGCTTGGGTTAGTGTCCCCAAGGAAACACATCTTCTTGTGCCCAGCCTCAGGAAAAGAGCCATAACTCCCTCTCAAGAAGGAATAGGAGTGGGTTCTCCTTGCAGCTGCTCCCTTTTCCCATCCCAAGCCCAGCCCTGCTCTGTATTTGGTTGCAGGGTGATAGCTACAGCCTTGGCTTGGAACCACCTCGATGGGTCACCAAGAGCCCAGGAATGGCCCAAGTCACCACAAGCCAAGGGCTACAGCAAGTAGGTGACTCCAGGGCTGTGTCCCCTGATCCTTGCAGGGAACCTGAGTACATTCTGAGCCCCAGAGCAGCCTGTGGCCCGGGCCGTACCTTGGAAGTAATCACACTTGCCATCCATGAAGATGTAGTTCATGAGAACCACGCTGAACATGCTGGCGTAGACGTGCAAATCGCTGAAGACCAATGTGAAGTTTGTGGGCTGTGGGGGCAGAGAGGAGTTGGTTTCATGCCCAAGGGGACACACATGTCACCCCTGGGAGCTCCCCTCACAACACGGCCTTCAGGATGTCACCACGGCCCTCAGGACACCAGCATAGGTGCAGCTTCAGCCAAGGGAGCAGCTGTCTGACCCCACTTGCCCCTGCAAGCGGCTGTGCTGGGCCAAGGGTGCCGAGGCAGCAGCAGAGAGGACAGGGACGGTGGCTGTGTCCCCCCAGCGCCCAGGGCTCTCCTGGGCACCACTTACGTAGAAGATGGTGAAGAGCACCAGGATGGGGATCTGCAGCATGCACACCTGGACGGCGATGCAGTTCCCGATCTCGATGCTGGGGAGGAGCAGAGCACCAAGGATGGCACCCGGGTGACACCAGAGCCCCGGCAGCCCCTGGGGTGCCCCGCGGGACATGGGGGACATGGTCCCACCAGAGCATCTTGGCTTTCCCTGCCTTGGAGCTGGGTTTGTAGCACCTGCAGCACCAGTTCCTGGAGGACAGCTTAGCCCGGGGCAAGGACACGGCTGCCTTTGAGACCCAGAGGAGCAGAACCTGCTTCTGGCCCCATTTCCCAGTGATTTTTAAGCCTATTCGTGGCCAAGCACCGGCTTGTAACTGCTGCAGGCTGGAGCCAAGCAGGGGAAACCTCAGTCCCTCAGGGCATGGGGACTGTCCCCGTGGGGCACCGGCCTCCTAGGGCCACCTCACCTCAAGCTCAGGTTGTTCTGCAGGGCGAACTGGATCCCGTTGACAATTTCGGGCAGCTCGGGCACCATGGCCAGCACGGTGACGCCGATGAAGTACTGCGAGGAGCGGCGGCATCAGCGCCCCTCACCACGCCAGCCCTGGTGGGCAGGGTGGCCAGGGGGGCTTCCTGGGCCCATGGGCCCCACCGCGATCACCTGGGAGATGGTGGAGCTGGTGAGGATGGGGCTGATGTGCTCCGTGGCCAGGTCGGCGCAGGCCGACATGCAGAGCGTGGACAGCAGGAGGATGAGCAGGGCCCTCCACCGAGACCAGTGGACCATGGCGCTGTGGTGGTGGCCGGGCACTGGGGGCAAGGAGCCAGGAGCCAGTCAGGAAGCCCGCGTGGGCCTCCCGGGCTAGGAAGGGGAGCCGGGGACGCGGCAAGGCTGGCGCTCACTGTGACAGTCGCTGATGTGGATGTCGTAGATGTGCGAGTGAGTTTTCAGGGTGAAGAAGAGGCCGATGAGGTAGGCAGTGGGGAGCAGCAGGGACACCGTGTACACCAGGGGCCTGCGGGACACGGCCCTCAGCCCCATGGCAGAGCCCCTTGGAGGCCACGCCGGCTCCTCCAACAGGGCTGGGGACACTGGTGGCCATTCCGTGATGGAGGCTGATGGACACATCGGGCATGGCAGTGACATGCCCAGGCCAGGGGACACCCAGCCAGGGAGCTGGCAGCACCCTGAGGAGCCGTGAGCCAACCCAATGAGACCCAACCCAACGCAGGGACCGAGGCCACCCCGGGTGACACTTACTGGACGTGGCTGTAGTAGAGGGTGCCGTTGCTGTGCATCTGCAAGAGAGAGACCAGCCACAGCGTGAGCATCGTGGCCATGGCCCGGGTACCTGCTGCCACCCACCCTGCAGCTCGCAAGGAGCCCCATGGGCCAGAAAGACCCCCCGTGGTGGCCCCGGCGTGGGTGCCAACCAGGCGCGCTCACCAGGTCGAAGTGGCAGCTGTGGCAGAGGTAGCGGCCCAGCGGGTTCTGGGTGACGTTGTGGCACTCGCCGCACACCAACTTCCCGTACACCTTGGAGAAGAGCGTTTTTTTTTTGCCAGCGGCGCCCCCACCGCTCCCCTCCCACGGAGAGGAAGAGCAGGGCCGAGCTGACGCCCGCCGAGCGGCTGTTGAACCGCTGCTCCTGGTGCCGGATGCCTCCGATGACCATGCACAAGCCCTGCGCGACGCGGTGCCGTGAGCGCCTCCCCGGCGAGGGGCTCCTCTCCGCCGCGCGCAGGGGAACGGAGGGTCCCGCTCACCGGGACCAGGAGGACGCAGCCCACGAGGGTGCCCGTCAGCGCCGCCTTGACGATCTCCTCGTAGCACTTGTTGCCCTCGCGGGCGCCCTTGATGAGCGCCGTGATGTAGAAGGTGAGCTCCGTGATGGAGCCGAAGGTGGCGTTCACCACCGCCCCCACCGCGAAGTTGCTCTGCGCCGAGATGCTGGGGGCACGACCAGAGGGTCAGAGAATCATGATGGTTGGAAAAGACCTTCAGGATCATCGAGTCCAACCGCAAACCCACGCCCACCCTGCCTGCTAAGCCATGTCCCCAAGCGCCTCATCTACATGTTTCTTGGACACTGTCAGGGACGGTGACTCCACTGCTTCCTTGGGCAGACTGTTCCAAAGCGTCACCACTCTTCCCATGTAGAAATTCTTCCTAACATCCAACCTGAACCTCCCTGGCACAACTTGAGGCCATTTCCTCTTGTCCTATCCGTAGTTATTCGGGAAAGGAGACCAACCCCTGCCTCACTACAGCCTCCAAGCAGTTGTAGAGAGCAGTACTACAGTAGCAGACTACATAACCCCGGCTCCCTCAGCCGCTCCTCGTAAGAGCCGTGCTCCAGCTCCTTCCCCAGCCTCGCTGCCCTCCTTTGGACGCACTCCAGCCCCTCCATGTCCTTCTTGTAGCGCGGGGCCCAAAACTGAACACAGGATTCGAGGGGCGGCCTCGCCAGCGCCGAGCACAGGGGGACGATCCCTGCCCTGCTCCTGCTGGCTGCGCTGCTCCTGATACCAGCCAGGAGGCCCTTGGCCTCCTTGGCCACCTGGGCACGCTGCCGCCTGTCCACCAGCACCCCTAGATCCTTTTCTACCACGGAGCTCTCCAGCCGCTCTGCCCCAGGCCTGTAGCGCTGCGCGGGGTTGTGGTTATGACTGAAGTGCAGGACCCGGCACGTGGCCTTGTGTCACCTCACACAGTTGGTGTCAGCCCATCGATCCAGCCTGTCCAGATCCCTCTGTAGCACTTTCCCACCCTCAAGCTGATCAACTCTTCCTCCCAGCTTGGTGTCGTTCAAGATACTGAATGACATGTACTCATCTCTTCAAGATACTGAAGAGGACGGGCCCAACACCGACCCGCTGGGGAACACTGTTCATGACCGATCACCAGCTGGATTTAACCCCATTCACCACCACTCTGGGCCCGGCCATCCAGCCATTCTTCACCCAGCCAAGAGTCCACCCGTCTAAGCAATGAGCTGCCACCTTCTCCTGGAGAAGGCAGTGATAGACGGTGTCAAAGGCCTTACTGAAGACTAAAAGTAGGCCATGTCCAGTGCCTTTCCCTCATCACTAGGCAGGTCAGCTGCTCGCAGACGATCAGGCTGATGAGGTACAACCTGCCCTTCATGACTCCATGTTGGCTTGACCTGGTGGTCGCATGCACTCATCCCTCAACACCATCTGCTTCACCTTCCCCAATACCGAGGTCAGGCCTGTAGTTCCCTGGATCCCCCATCCGACCCTTCTTGTAGATGGGCATCACATTGGTGTCCCCGCTCACCTGGCGATGGCCATGCCGATGTAGTAGGAGAGCGGCATGATGGAGAGCAGGGCCAGGGTGAACTTCACGGGTGAGCTCGTCAGCCGGTTGCGCCCGTCCACGTAGCCCAGCACCAGCGTCACCACCACCAGCGGCAGCAGGTCTGCGGTGGCCATCAAGGAGGTGACCCAAGCAGCGGGTGGCTTTTTTTGGGGTTGGCGCCCGACCCGCTTTCCCTCACGCCCGACACCAGGGAGCTTTGCAAAGGATACTGACGGCGAAGACGTTGATGCCGTCCACGGTGTACTTGTAGTAGTAGGCGTTGACGGCGCGGTAGCAGCACAGGATCACCTCGGCCTCCAGCGGCACCTCCGTCTGCC